>JARKHS020028809.1:0-423450 GCA_030143305.2 Amblyomma americanum
ATAAAAATTACGAAGAATATATTCTCTGTGTTACTTTTTAAGCTTCTGTGATATCTGTAGAACATCAAGCAAACAAAAAAGGGGCATTTAAGGCTTTATTCTTTAGATTTTATATGGATATCGACCTTATGCCCCTTCCTGTTTGTCCCCCAAAGCCTCGAGCACTTGGTGAAGGAAACGTTGCACAAGGCCTTCTGGCACATCCTGGAAGAACAGCTGAACGAGAGCCCTCCAAATTATGACCAAGCCATGTGTTTACTACAGGAAGCAAAAGAGGTGAACTTTTTTCTTTTTTTTTTTCCCATGCAGCATTTGTGGGTTCTTTTAGCTCAGTATGGCACCAACAGTAGCTCAAGCTTGTGAAGTGCATTAGCCCCAAGTGGGCGAAACAGGACACAAGGAATTGCTAAACGATACAAACATTATTTAGTAATCATTCGAAAGCATTCATTTGCTGCTCCTATTGCTTTGTTTATTGGAACTCCCATACCTGAGTTTTCTTGTGTCGTACTTGGGATCAGAACTTCTGTCTGCACCAAGCGATTGTCACGTGTCATTCGCTGGTGAAAGGCCTAACGAATGCTACTGTGAGTGCTCTCATAACTTTGCACTGTAGCGTTGTGCATGTAGATGCATCAGTGGTCGTGAAACAGGTACTTTGGGCTCATCGGAGGCTATGCCCTTGTACACGTAACTGGTTTCATTACATCAATGTCACTGCAAGAAGCCCTAGATGTGGTTTGTGGGTAGCTGGTCCAGTGCTTCGCATCCCAGCCTTCATTTTTTGCTGCTACAACTCTGTTATATGCGGGGAATGTAGCAGAGGAAATGCTGTGGTCCGGGGCCAGTTTGACATTAGAGGTTTCATAATGAGGGGTACAATGGCTTCAGTTGGCTATTGGTTGTGATGGTGAGGCAGTTCCAGCTGGGACTACAGCAAAATAGGGAAGTCCAGGGAAGGTTTTCTGTTAGGCTGCTTCTTTTAGTGAATTAGTTTCGCAGAACTTTGGTAATTACTTTGATACAAAATATTTTACAGATTCTAATGTCTCCATGGGATTTGCTGCATTGCATATGAGTTAAACCATCAAAAAGCGATGTTATTCAACCTTTGTACAAACTTTGTCTGTAAAGTTTCGAGACTGATTTTTTTTTCTTCTCTAGAAATGATTCCTTAAAACAAATGTTGGTGCATATGTGTAGCGCCATCTTTTCAGGCTAACCTGAGCTATTTATGTTAATTGGTGTGGCAGCTGCTAGATGGCACTACATGTAGAAAAAAATACGTTGTCACTAGTCGTTCGCATATTCTGCTGTGAGTGAATGTGGAGAGATGGACGTCCACCTCATACAGCGTGTAAACATAAAATTCGGTGTGAAGCTTGGCAAGGCAGCCACACAGATGTATGAGCTCCTTCATGACGCTTACGGCAACGAGACATTATCGCGGGCGCGAGTTTTCGAGTGGCACAAGAGGTTCGTTTCGGGGAGAACGTCGTTTGAAGACGACACAAGGCAGGGGTACCCTTCAACCTCATGGAATGATAACAACGTGGCTCGGGTCAAGGAAATCGTACAGCAAGACCGCACCATTACAGTCCGCATGCTATCGGATGCTCTCGACATTAGTAAGACAACATGCCACCAAATTTTGCTTGAGAACTTGGGGAAACGAAGTCTGAATGCCAGACTTGTTCCGCTCTACCTCACACAGCACCAGAAGGACACGCGGGCATCAGTGAGGGCTGATTTCCTCTCCGAGGCAGAAAAGTATGCTGCATTCATTGACAGCATCATTGCTGAAGACGAAACATGGTGTTTTCAATGCGATCCTCAAACAAAGAGGCAGAGCGCCGAATGGCGGTCCACAAGCTCTCCAGCATCGAGAAAGGTGCGGCGACAGAAGACCTAAACAAAGACGATGTTGATAGATTTTTTCGATGCCAGAGGTGTCATACACCACGAGTTCGTCCCACAACGGCAGACGGTGAATTAGGAGTTTTATATCCGTGTGCTCCAACACATTCGTGATGCACTGCGACGCCGTCGCTCTGACTTATGGGCATCTGGACAATGGAGCCTTCTCCACGATAACGCAAGGCCGCACACTGCTCTCAGCATGACAAAATTTCTCGCCAAGCGCAGCATTACTGTACTTCCCCAGCCGCCATACTCACCTGACCTCTCCCTATGCGATTTTTTCCTGTTTTCTCGTGTGAAGAGGGCCCTAAAAGGTCGCTGGAGTGGGAGCGTGGAGGCCATTCAAGACGCCACAACAGAGGAGCTCACAGCCCTGTCAAAATAAACATTTTACAACTGTTTCCAAGACCTCAAGAAGCTTTGGAAGCCGTGTATAGACTACAAGGGAGACTATTTCGAAGGGGTGCTGCACAAATGATTTCAATGTTAAACAAATTTTTTTTAACGGACTCAGTCCCGGAACTTTATGGACAAAGGTTGTATTTTTACTTTGGACGTAGTAAAGGTGACGCAGACTCTTTGGAAGATAGCCGAGTGTTGATTGTTGGAAAAAAGACGTGCTGGGGGATCCCTGATGTAGGCGGTTCGTATGCGCAGGTCCTGCTCAGCCTGCTGATGCCGTACAGCACCCGGATGCGGGAAGAGATCGAACAGGTGCTCGACGTGGACCTCATCCGGCAGCAGGCCGAGCACGGAACCCTCGACTTCCACGGCTACGCTCGGCATGTCATCTCCCTGATGGCCCGCATGTGTGCTCCGGTCAGGGACTCCAGCATCAAGGAGCTGCTCGAGATCAAGGAGACTGTGCCACTCTTCAAGTAAGGGGAAGAGGTCATGCAGCCTTTTTTGGATGCTGGGTCACTCTCTGCCCGAGTTTCTGCAGTGATTACCACATGCGCCGATTCTCATGAAGTCAGTGGAAGTCAACCCTTTTGCTGCTACCACAGATGAGTCGTAGCTGTTTGCATCTCATAGGATGTGTTAGTGTGGCCTACTAGACCTGATGTAGCTGTTAGAGTGGTCAGCATTCTTCAGAGCACTGTTAACGGGGCAGATTTGTGAATTTTGCTTCTAGTTGCAGTTATTAACGCAATCAGGTGGCAAGTGGTCCACTTGACAGGTTTTTGGTATGATGGGCTTTTGTTACATATTGTGCAACTTGAGAGCAAGAAAAGCAGCTGGTAATGCTAGTGGCAGTGTTGGTCATTTCTTGCAGTAATAGATGGTTTTGCTTTTATCGGCATTAAAATGATTTACCAAGTTTCTTCTGTAAAGATAAAACTGTTCACAACACCAATTGTGGTACCTGGCTACAGGGGCATCATGGAGCAGCTGTACCAGATGAAGATGGACATGGCCAACTTCACCATTCAGCAGACGCGACCGCACATCCAGTCTCACTCGGTCGCCTACGAGCGGGCCAAGTTCCAGGAGTTCCTGGAGGCCCAGACGAGTGCTAACCCGTCGGTCGACCCGCTGACCCATACGCGGGCGTGGCTGAAACGCAGCTATGACCACCTGCGCAGCCTCAGCGACCAGCACAGCCCGGACCCCATCAACGGCCCCGGATGCAAGGGACCAGGCTTCGCCAGCGTCCTGGCCGGAGCGTACATGGAGCTGCTGTGCTGGCCGGATGACCTGCCATACCCGGAAGTAAGTACCAGTTCCACAGAACTTGGTCCTAGATACAATCGATCCCGAATATGTCAAACTCGAAGGTCATCGTGAAATAGTAATGTAGTGATAATTTGATATATAAAACGTGGCAACAGACAAGCTTAACTGTAAACCAGAAACGTGAATATGGTGCACCCACGCTAGCGACGCACTTTCTGTGCAGTGGCGAGCTGCCCGCTGGCATAGTGGCGGCACATCGCTTACTGGGTACGTTAGACCTATCTATTTTAATTAGTGCCACTAATTAAGTGACAGCAGTGTGATTAATTAGTGCCACCAATTAATGTCTCTAAACAAGGAACTTGCCCATATGTGTTAGTGATAGAGTAGCTGCCACATGTGGAAAGTTCGTGGACGATTTTGTTTCTAACGCTGTCACTTAACACTCTTAGTGAACTTAAGTGTCCCCCCCAAGTTTTTCCCACATGCGCCGCACGCTTTGCCTCATGGCCCCAAGACCCCTGAAAAGTTAGCTTTTTCTCGCGCCATTTTATCATCTTCATTAAGGGGGGAACACTGGTCTTAGATCTATATTCCTTATTTTAAGTCCAATCCTAATGAAACTGTATCAACTTGCTCAGTTTTTTATACTGATTTCAAATATGAAATTGCTTTTTAGATTAATTTGTTAGTTACTAAGATAATTAATTTCAATTAGTCCTTTGTTGGTACCTCGGTACAAAAAAAAAATGGCTCAATAAAAAATAATTTTTACCCGTGGCTACATAGTATGGTGAGTGAAGAGTGCAATAAGCAAAGCAGTTTTTTAATTTTACCCTCATTAGTAATTTTACAGCACTTAGAATAGCAGCATTCAAAGTGTGAATATCATGCATAGATAAAATTTGCTAAATTATAAATTCTTGAAGCATGATTGAACAATTGTGCCTTCGATTATTGCATACATTGTGCCTTCAGCTTCCCTTAGCAAACAATATGACATGTCTATCTGTCCTAAACGTTGAGATATTGACGTACTAAGACAGCCAGGTGTCCAAAATTTTCATGGTGTTAAATCGCCTGCTCCTACACAAATTGAGCCCACACAGTGATCTAAAGTTAATATTATGGTCAAAATACAAATTTTCTGGAGGAGAAAACTGGTAGAGTTGAAGAATAGTAGCTATAGGCTCCAAAAATGTATTTTTAAAACATTGATTTTTGGGTCATTTTTTGCTCCCAAAGACCAGTGTCCCCCCTTAAAGCTGTCTTTACTATAAACGAAAGAAAATGTACAGTCATCTGTGAAAGGTGAAATGGGACTGCAGTTTTCTTTTACTAGAGCGGGGTTCTGCTGTAGTAGTAGCAATAGTGGTAGTAGCTATAGTGGTAGTAGTAGCAGCAGTAGTAGTAGTGGTGGTGGTGGTGGTGGTGGTGGTGGTGGTGGTGGTGGTGGTGGTGGTGGTGGTAGCAGTAGTAGTAGTAGTAGCAGTAGTAGTAGTAGGAGTGGTGGTGGTAGTAGTAGTAGTAGTAGTAGTGGTAGTAGTAGTAGTAATGGTGGTGGTGGTGGTAGCAGTAGTAGTAGTAGTAGTGGTGGTGGTAGCAGTAGTAGTAGCAGTAGTGGTAGTAGTGGTGGTGGTGGTGGTAGTAGTAGTAGTAGTAGTAGTAGTGGTGGTGGTGGTGGTGGTGGTAGCAGTATTAGTAGCAGTAGTAGTAGTGGTGGTGGTGGTGGTGGTGGTAGTAGTAGTAGTAGTAGTAGTAGTAGTAGTAGTAGTAGTAGTAGTAGTAGTGGTAGTAGTAGTAGTCGTGGTGGTGGTGGTGGTAGTAGCAGTAGTAGTAGTAGTAGTAGTAGTAGTAGCAGCAGCAGTAGTAGTAGAGTAGTAGTAGCAGCAGTAGTAGCAGTAGTGGTAGTAGCAGGAGTAGTAGTGGTGGTGGTGGTAGTAGTAGTAGTAGTAGTAGTAGTAGTAGTAGTAGACCGCCAGAAATGGTTATGGAGTGGTGTTTCTGCCAGGCTCTTTCGCCCTGCCTCGTTGGTTGACTCTTCGCATGTCGCCTTTGTCGTTTCTCTCGCAAAGACTGTGCGGTTGGACCAGGCACGCTTTGAGGCCCTGAAGGACAAGGTGCACTTGGCCGCACTGGTGGCCAGCATCCTGAGCATCACCTACCGGCTAGGGGGCACTGCACTGCAGGGCATCTCGGACTTCAAGGAGGACCTGAAGAGCCACACCCAGCTCCTCCTGGAAGGCTTTGCAAAGTGCAGGCAAGCATGCTCACGTGGGTCTCTGTGGAAACAAATGGCTGTTTGGAAGTGGGTGACTGCGGAGGAGTTTAGTTTTGAGCGGAGAGGCGTGTGGGGTAGTTAAAGGGGGAAAAGGGTCTTAGAAAAAAATTTTTATTAATGATGTCACAATTACAAAATATTCAGGGAACATGTATTTTTGCGTGCTGATTCCAAATATGGGATTTAATTTAATGTACAACAATTTCTTGAGCACTTATTCAATATGTTATATAACATTTTGTGGAGAGCTTTCAAGAAATCCTGCTGCAGGGAACTTGCTAAAATGCATGCCACTGGTTTCTCTTGACATTAAGCTATGCAATAAAGCTAAAATTATTATCCTGCCTGTCATAGAAGTTGAGTTATAGAATTTTGATGTCACTTCAGAAACAGGAAGACAAATTTTTCTTCCCGTTTGTGAAGTTCGAAGTTCAAAACCCTGTAACTCAACTTCTGTGGTAGGCAGGATAATAATTTTACCCTTATTGCATAGCTTGTTGTCAAGACAAGCGGACGGCATACATTCTAGCAAGTTCCCTGCAGCAAAATTTCGTTCTCCACAAAAAGTTACATAACATATTGTATCATGTCCACAAGGACAGCTTGTATATTAAATTGAATTTCATATTTGGAATCAGCATGCAAAAATACATGTTCTCTGAAGATTTCATAATTGTGACTGAATTAATAAAAAAAAATTTTCTAAGACCAGCTTCCCCCCTAAAGCTGAGGTTGACTTGTATTGAGTGGACTTGAATGGAACACCGTGTAATAGGAGTTTCCCAATTCTTAAGTTGGCCTCTCTGCAATGCACTGTGCCCTTCTAATGGTGGAAAGGCGGTTTTCGGAACAGAAAGTACTATAAGTGCAGTTTTCGCATTTTTCAATGCAGGAAATGCTGGCCTTGCAATATCGAAACCATGTTGACATATCCTGTGTTAGAAAATGCATGAACTGTGCTTAAATTTCTTTTTCGAAAACTGCCTGTTCCGCCATTAGTTGTCCCAACTGCATTGCAGAGACACGAACTAAAGAATTGGGAAACTCACTCACCTACCGTAGAAGGAGTTGGAATCGGCATTATTGCTGTGAGGTGTGGTTGTATTGGAACTTGATGGAGTTAGGTTGAGTTGGAGTGGTGTGTTGTGGAGTGCATTTCAGTACCTGAGGTACATCCTTGCAATGTCTGAATAACTGGAAAAGGGGGGCAGTGCTGGAAAAGAAGGGATACCGCAGTTTTGAGAACCGCCGGTGTCGTCATTTGAGGGGCAGAAACTGTCTAGTCAGATGCGGTTGATTCGTGCTTACTTCTTGTCAGCTGAAGGGGTAGGGGTGAGGTTAAATGGCCCCGGCTCTATTGTTCGTGTTGTTTGATGTGTCTTACCCCTTGCAGATGCTCTTAGAAATGAGTTTCAGTGACAGAACTCCAGATTTACATTTTGAGTGTCTGAGCAATGCTACCTCAGGAACACGAAATTATCTCGTAGCATATATGCCCAGGGACTTCGCTCTTCAACTCAACGAAAAAAAAGTCGCCGTTGACCACCTCCCCACAGTGCGACAACGTGACTAACAGCCTTACCCCCTCCTTCGCCTCCTCCCCCACACCTTTCGCATCACAGCTTTCGTTCCTTTGACCCCCTCCTCCCCTCCATACTTAAAGACTCTAGCTACTGCCCTAAGTCAGCCCTGATGAAGGAGCCGAGACGGCTTCAAAACGTTGGGTTAAAATTAAAGTTTTTAGTTGGAGATGTGCAGTGTATTATAAGTCTTCAAACCCAACCAGACAGGCAAATCTGTCAAAATGTTTAATTTTTCATATGTAGACGAGAACCACTGTGTGGATAGCTGGAAAAGTTAGCACAAATAAGTAGAAAAAAGAATCCACAACAATATAGCCTGAGCACATGGTGCGAAAAGAAAAAGAACGATGGAGTTGACAGACTTATTCCTGTTGTGCTCTGTGACACTAGTCACAGGGGGTAGGAGGGCAATCAGCAGTGATCTTTTCAGACTTCATCTTTCGTATTGCTTCGTTATGTCCCATTTCACGCTCCGTGCACTCCGTACATCCCGTGCCTCACCCCGTATATTGCACCATTTGCTGCCGCAGTGAGGAGGAACTGAGGGAGAAGTTGCAGAGTGTGGCCAGCCAGGTGATCAAGGAGGTGCAGGAGTGCCTGCAGAAGCACGGCTTCAACCAGCTCCAGCTCAGCCAGGAGCGTGTGCTGTACGATCAGATCGTCGTCATGGTCTCTTCTGACCACCCTGTCCGGAAGCTGCTCTGTGAGTGCTCTTCACTTGGCCCCAAGCCCTCAAGTAATTTCAGTGGGCATACGTATTCTAATGTGGCAGATCTGTAGAGGTGGTCTTTGTGGGTATTCGAGTCAAATGTGAAAGCTCTGCATGGACCCTATAATTTAGAAATAATTTTTAAAAATCGCCGTTTGCAGTAGCTCGCAACCAATTAGGGTGACACCTCACTGCCTCGAACCGCACCTCGATGACATCAGTGGGCAGTCTGGGCGAGCCTGCCCACTGACGTCTTGGGGAAGTCGGCACCCGTTTGCACCTCTCGCTGCCATTGATGGAGCCCCAGAACCTGTGGCATGGTTGGTTTTAGCCTTTCAGTAGACATCCTGTGCTTTGTTTGACTAATGGAGGCGGTAAAAAATATGGTCCAGCTTACCTTTAAGAAGACTTCAGGAGATCAGTACGAGCAGGCACATTAGATTGGAATTGTGGTTGGCCACACATTTGAGCTGCAGAGGAATGTAGCTGTTGAAGCTTTCATGAAAGCTCAATGACAAAGCAAGGCTTGAACTTCACGTGGGTACACCCTAGTTCCGGTGAAAATCTAGAGTTTTCATATAGTGTTACCAGACACTGCTGCCATATACCTGTACTGTATACTGCTGCTGTGTGCTGTTACTGATGCTGCTACTGTATGCTGCTATTGTATATCACTAGCATATATGGTAACCCTATAACGCTACTGTATTCAGCTGCTATATATTGCTACGGCTCACAGCATACTGCATATCGCCACCAGGTGCAGGCACAGTGCAGTTTTGGGCCATCTGGGGCCACTCTCCCATGCGCTGCTGATAGCTGGCAGTAGTGATATATGGCAATGCTATGCTAAAACTCTGATACAGCAGTTGTGTCATGTTTTTTAGCATTGCACCTGATGTTATGGAGGCTATGAAAGTGCAAGGCTCCGCCCTCTGCTAAGAAGTGTCGTTGCTACATTTACTGCCGCTTATGAGACGGACAGGTATTGCTCCGAAAAACTCTCCTCTGAAAACCTCTTGCTCCTCGTGTTATTCCAGTGATGCGGGTCTTGGACTTCATCAAGATGGCAATCTCCGCTGGATCGGCGCGGCCCACCCAGATTCCTCCTGGTCTGTCAGTGCTCGAAAAAGAGCTGACGTCCATCACGGGACAGTTCCTCCGCCTCGTGACCCACAACAGGGCCGTGTTTGGAGAGACGTACGGTGACATCGTGACAGAGCTTAGGAAAGCCTAGACGCATTGCTGGCCTGGGAGGGGAGGGACCGCAGAAGGCCAGGCGCGATTTCTGCGTTCTCTCACGCTATGGTGGCACTGATTTTGGCTTAAGCTGTTAAGTGCGGGACAGTGCCCTGGAATATGTGATAAGGCACCAGTAATTTGCGAAGGTTAAAATTGTGAAACGCACTTCCCTGCTGTTTGCTGCAGGTGAAAGAGATGTAGCTAGATTTCGAAGATAAGTTGTCAGGCTGATAAGGCATCACTTTATGCAGTCTGGCAGCCTTGCTGCATCTGCTGTTGGAGTGATGTTTTGTGCCAGCGTGCGTGCCTGGTAATTTAATGTTATTCGCTATAATTTTTTCCACTCAAACTGTGGCTATATTAAGTTAGTGATTGTTGCTGAGTGTGATTTGAAAAGCCTAATTTCATTTTGATATTAATGTAGTCTGATTTTGTGTGTCATTAAAAATTAAAACCATTATTAATGTGTGTTCTTAAGCTCGCTAGCTGACTTAATCATTATCTTTTTTGTTCCTATGACCTTAACTCTTGTAACTGGACAGGAAGTGGTATTTTTACGTGTTGTAAAAACAAATCTGCTAGAGAATTCAGTGTATGTTAACGTGTATATTAGTGCTTCATTGTGTAGTGTGAATATTGCAATGAAATATTATACGTAGAATGCACATGAAGTGCATGTTACAGTGGTTTATATTGCAAGAGAAAGCGTTTGCATAGAATCAAAGCCACCAGCTTTTATTTCTCTTTTGGTGCTTGTGCTACGGTTAATTTCCTGCTCAGTGTGCATGTCTATACAACGTACACAGCTAATAGCATGGACATCTGTTTAGTGTGACTATATTGTTATTTATATTTGTTCATATGCTTTGAAGTCTCCTGTGGAATTACTATATTTTTTTGTCTTCCGACGCATGAAGCAATGTGAGTTATTTAGTTCACGAAGTTGTAATTCCGAGTTTTAGCGTTCCCAGTTTCTTTAATTATATTGATTGGTAACTAAAACCGTCCTTCATGGGAAATCTTTGACAAGTCCATGGTGTACATGCCTCTGTGATTGTAGCATTTAATTGCGAATTGATTATATTTTTTCTTCATTTTTGTCACGTGTACTTCAACCATGCTATGTGTTAGCTTTGAACGTGGTGGTGGCATATAGCTTGAGTGGAAATTGCGCGCACTGTCGCAGGTGTTACTAGTGTAGTGGCCTTAGCCTCTAGCCTGCCAATGCTTCAATGCCTTCCTAGAAGCCAGTGTCTAAGAGTTGCAGCTTCCAGATCAGTCGTCCACATCTGAGGAGCGTCGGATGGATTTTTTTTTTTTTGACGCAGCTGTTGACTGAGAGTTAACAAAATGCAGGCATGGGCACTTCATGTTTGTGTGTTATTCACTGCCTGTTTTTTTTAATGCTCCAAAATGCCAGGGGGTGCAAAATCTTAAAGAACTCCCATTGAGTGTTCGAACATTCCATATTCTTTTTAGATACGACTGCATTCATCCACTGGTCAATGAATGAGCATCCCGAACAGGTGTGTTACGTGGTAAAGTCATCCGAAAGCAGAAATACATCCTACTTATATTGGTTTAAACTCGTACAACCAGGCTGTTTAGTAGTTTGGTTTGAGTTTTCCCTGCATCTTCTTTATCTGAAATTTATTTTACTTATATCCAGGCCATAATTTTTCAGTGGAGTACAAACACTCACAAATTGGGTGCTTTTTTTTTTTAGCTTTTCCTTGTGCATGAGTGGTGATGCTACAGGCATCAACAACATTGCTCGGAAAACTTTTGAAATATATGTGTTTGCTCCACTCTTGTCTTCTGTTCATGCTACCATTTTGTGGAAGAAAAAAGCAGAAATCGAACAAATTTGATGAAAAAGCATTAAAACCCAGCAGCACCAAAGAATAGAAAACTGAGTGCTTTATACTTTCTGGTGAAGACATGTCCTGAATTGGAGGGTATGAAGAAAAGGAAGATTGGATAGGATCGAATAAGCCTAAGCACGATGGACGAAGTTTTCAGAAGTAGTCCAAAAGGACTTGTCTGTCTTATGATATAGGGCTATAGTTTTGTTCTACATTTGGGGCGTCATTTTTGCTCCAGCACCATGAATCTTCCTCTAATTTTGTTTGTTCGCCACCTTGTGAGCGTTTTCTTGACTGTGGGTGCCTCTGCATTCTCTCACAATGTCGTAGCATGAAACAAAAACTGTGAATTAAATGGGTTTGATACTGAATTAAAGTAAAGCAGACCAACCGAAATACTGAAATTTGTTTAAATTAGCTAGAAGTACGAATTATTGGAGCTTGAATTTACGTTGGCTGCCTGCATGTATGAACTGAAGCAACATGAGCCTGCTCACAAAGGGGTGTGCTGCTGTCATATTAGAGATTGGACTGTGGGCATCTGCTAGCACTTGCTCGCAAGATTTTATTATTCAGCATTTTTCATTATTATTAATATTATGTGCTGTACATGTTATATTGGGTGGTCTCCATTATTTTGACCAGTTATTGACCCCCTTGTGAACGTGAACACACAATGTATGCAACTGAAATGTATTTGAGTGTGTGCTTCTAACTACTGCCTGTCCAGGTTCTGTTTTTATGCTGTATGTAGTTCGGTAGTCAGCTCTGTAAACAAGTTTTTGCCATTTGTTATTTGGTTCATATTCATGAGTTTCTTTTTTATTGTCTCTGTGGCTTGTTCTTGAAGCTGTGCTAATGCAATGTCTTTTTCTCTGAGTGGGCGTGCAAATGATTATGCTTGAAGCACAATTTGCGAGTTTGATGGCAGCTTATTGTTGTTATTTTATGATGAAAACTTGGGGACTGTGTTAGTGTAAACCAAACACTATAATGTTTTGAGTGAAAGTATTGGTATGACTGTCAAAACAGGTAACCTAAAGTCCTTGTTCACTAGAGTGAAATGTGCGGCTGCATATCAAATAACTTGTCCTTTTGGTGGAGGCCCTCAGAAGCTTCTTAGAAAAAGCTGTATAAAGAGTGCACATATCAAAAATTGAGATTTTCAGAGTTACTCAAGGTATGTGCTTTTATCTGGACCAAGTGTTTACTGTTCTAATGGAAAGCATCTAATCATAAAATCGACTTACTAAAACTTTAAAAGCTGAATAAATCGAAGTGTCGCAGTTTTGGGTGAGCACTATAAGAACAGAAAAAGAGTACTTCATGTCTGCATTGATGCCAGCCATTTCTGTTGCTGATGCAGAAATTATGGGTTGGCCTGTACTTGTGTAAGATACAGCCATTTTTATGTAACAAACACATGTGAAGTGAATGTTATAGACACGCTTTTTACGTACCATTTAATCATGATCCAGGCATTTTACTATCTTAAATTTTTTTGCTACCCAGGCACTACATCTCTTGAATACTCTGTGTGTAGACTGACTGCTGTCAGCTTGCCATTATATTCACAAACCAACCTAAATTTTCTGTAACTAAACCGAAAGTGAATGATTTCATACAGATGTGGGCTTCTTGATGTGTAGAGGTCCTCTGCTTTGTCACTATTCGCATGTAGCTTTGAACATGAACAGTTTTATTAAAGACATCCTTTGTTAGCTGTCTTCTTCAGGCAGCTGGTTACTTTAAAGACTGAGCACATTTTTATATTGTATCCTAATATGCATTGTTTCTAAAGTGGCCACGGGAGAAATATGTTTATCCTCCTGCCTCGCGAGGTCTTTGTGATCTTTACGTTGCAGTACAAGCATTTGTCAACGATTTGGCAAAGCGTGCAGTCTTTGTCAACAGTATACGAGCTACGGAGATTGGCTTGAAGCTTTCTCACAGGGTGCTTATGACACATTTGAAGCTAAAGAACTGCAGGGTTGGGATACAAGGTCTTTTTTGACACTTTCGGAAAAGGTTCTTTGCGACTTATTCTGGAAACCAACCTCCCTATCGCACAGATTCAGAGTTCAGTTGCTCAGGCCAAGTTTAGCGTACATGTGAAAATATTCACTTGCTCTTGATTTATGCTAAGGATTTTCGAGCTTTACAGGATGCTTATATGGTGATACCACAAGATTTTTGCTGCACTTGGTGCGTCATACTTCGCAAATCATGCTTCATCTAGTCTCTTCAGTTTTGTCCAATTTTGGTGCGCTTGAAGAAGTTGCCAGAGGCACACTTCCGTTGAGAAGTATTGCCTCTGTGCAGTCTGTGCTATTGTTCTTGGAAGATTTTAACTAAGGCAACACTTTTGTTCAGAAGTATTGACCTTGTGCTGATAAAACAAATGCTGACAGTGTTTGACTGCAGCCTGTGCTATGCTTCTTGTTTACTTTTTTTTGTGATAAGTTTGTTTTGCATAAAAAGGCTGTGCTGTTCAATAAAAACCATGTCTGCTGTATACAACTGTTGGCTACTTTTTTAATGCACTGCAGGTAATGGTTATGTTTTAGATATTAGATATTCTGAATTGTAATGTTAGGGGTTGAAATATCTGCTTGCTTCATGTAATGTGCAAGATGCTCGACATTTTGATTGCAAGGAAAATGTCGACCTGCTCTGTGACATATAGTGTACTAGTTATCAAAAATTAAATGGTCAACGACAAAGAAATTGTGTGTGTGGAGCTGTGTGCTCCTATGACTAATCATTAAATGAGTTTAATGACAGTTCTTGAAAAATTTCATGCATAGTAAAAGACCCCTAGTTAAATAGGTTATGCAGTACCGGTTACTGCGTCACTTATCGTCCATCGTGGGATTTGCAAAAAAAAAAAAGACGTTTAAAGAGGCGACCACGGCCCGCATTTCTGACAGAAACGACCAATAGGTAATAAGAGTGCCGCGTAAATATGCAACGTTCGAGGTGCAAGCCGGCGAAGGCCAGCCACGTGGTCGTTGCTTTCGCGCGCTTTGTGCGAATCGATAGCCTCGTCCCAGGTAGTCCGGAGGGGTCGCGTTTTCTCTGAAAATAACACAAAATAGCTGCGTTCTCATCAAATAACCCGAATTTGTCTACATCATAACTGTTTTAAAGCAAAAGCAAAAAGTTCTTGTGGACACTGATGCTACCGAACTACTCAAACGCTTCACGCTTTCAACGACCGCTGACTGCGTTCGAGACTGCGCGAGGTTTTTTTGTTTATGCGCGGTTGTTTTGGGGTTCTGGATAGCGGCGGAAAGCGTGGTGCGGTGCACTAGGCCCCAATCGCATTTCACGGCCTTCGTGAAAAAAAGAGTATTTCGTTCCTCTGCGCCTCGCAACCAAAAGGCGAAATGGCTGAAGACCTTCCCTACATGGCTGAATATGCCAAAAGCGGCCGTTCTTCTTGCAAGGGCTGCAAATCCAAGATCGAAAACGCCGAGCTGCGCCTCGCTGTCATGGTTCAGGTGAGGCCTCGGAGACACCGAAAGAGGACCGGCGTTTTGTGATGGAAACTGTCAAATGCCGTATCTCAGCGCGGCAGAGATAGCTTGTTCGAAGTCCGAGCGATGCTCCCAAATCTCGCTGATAAGCTGTCAACCTCACGCTTTTTTGTTTATTCCGTGCGTTCTTCATTAGCTTTGCCGACGGGCGAGCCGTTCTTTTGCGCACCGCACCAACGCGCCGACCCCGATTGCGAGCTGCCCGGCGCGTTTTGTCCGTACGAGGGTGGTGAGGCTTGCGCTGTAAGCAGCTAGCTCACAGTTATGTCAGAGAGGCTCATCTTGAAGGCGTTACTGGCTCTCCAAGGCCGCAAGCCGGATTCCGCGGGAGTTTTCGCGCGCGAAACGAGGATGCGGCGGCAGGCAGTTGTATTTTTATCGCGTGACGCGCGCGCGGCTGTCGGGTTGCCGGCTGCAAGCCGGGTTCGCCTGACGTATTTGCATTCTTATAGTCATTGCTGTGATCAGAATAAGCAGAGCAAAACGTCGCGCGCTTGTGTAGTGCAGTGTCTTACGAACGCTCGAAGAAACACAAGTCGAATGCGCCTGTTTAGTACAGTGTTTTACGAACGGTCGAAGCTCCACGAGTGGAACGCGGATCGCGTCGGCGACGCGACTACCCGCTTAATCACTGCGGTAGCCGAATTATTTAACTGAAGAATAATAAATGCGCGCCTTGCTGGAAGTGAAAAGGAGAAGCTCCGACCTTTGTCCTCTTCAGTTGCTGACGTTTAGTGCGTGCAATAAAGCTGTAACGGTTTTGTAGCTACCCGCATATCGTTTCGTTGGGCTGTGTGCCAGCTGCTGTTAAAACTGGTAACATCAGAAATAACGGGATAACCGACAACACTAGCGGCGAGTTATTTGCAGCTAAGCGCCATATAGCGCGGATCAACTTTTCCATGGGGTACAGTTTGTAACTTCGCGTCGAACTACTCGTCAAAAAAAGAAAAGAAATAAACTGCCCGTGCGAAATTCCATTGTTTCTGCTTCATATTTTTTCTTCTTTTGAAGCATTGATGCATGTAGCCAGAATGCTGGGGATGAGCAGAAAAGGAATCGTCCGTGCTGTGTAGATCGTGTTAACCGCCTCCAAAATGTTTCTTTTTCAATAGGGCATTGCTTGGACTGCACCTGTAATTTTTTTTGCCATATTAAACATTTTACAAATACTCGTTTCGTGCTCTTTCAATTTTGTGTTTAGGGTACCGTAAATACAAAGGAGAGATGTCTTGAAATATACATCGCCTTTCCTTGAACAACCCCTTGACCAAATATTGTTCTGTTTTCAATAGCAGTTCATTGTACAGCTTGAAGTTGGAGTCTGTGGCATGGTAAGACACATACAAACATGTTGTTTGTGTTTGTCTTACCTAGTCTTTGTGAGAAACAGAGTACACAAATATTTTATGAGGGTTTTAATGTCCCAAAGCGACTCGGGCTATGAGGGACGCCGTAGTGAAGGGCTCCAGAAATTTTGATCACCTGGGGTTCTTTAAAGAAACATGTACTGACATCGTACTGTATGCGTGCCTCAAGAATTTCACCTCCATCAAAATTCGACCGCCGTGGCCGGGATTGAACCCACATCTTTTGGGTTAGCAGCCAAGCGCCATAACCATAGCCACCGCAGCGGCCGTACACAATAAATGCATATGCAGCTTACTTAGCAGTGTGTATATAAAGCATCATGTTGCTTCCCCAGGATATGCAGTGGCTTTATGTTGTATAAGTAATGGCATGTTACCCTGTTTTGCTAGAAAATGAATGTTTCTGCCTACCTTGTGTTACTGTAACGCCTGCCATAGATACATGCTTCGGCAGCCGATGAATTCTGCATGTGGGCCAGCATGAATGCTAAGGACCCACTACTTCTGGCTGTGGTGGTCGAATTTTGATGGAGGCGAAATTCTAGAGACCCGCGTACTTTGCGATGTCAGTGCACATTAAAGAACCCCAACGTAGTCAAAATTTTGGAGCCCTTCACTACGACGCCCCTCACAGCCCGAGTCGCTTTGGGACGTTAAACCCCCATAAACTAAACCAAACCTCTTCTGTCAGGCTCCTCGTGTGATTGGATGTATGGGTGCGATTGCTTATGGCAGGTAATAAATTGTATTTGCTTAGCATATACAATGCTACAACTTAGAAGGGTCAGGGTTCGGGCTAGTGGGTAATCAGCATGAGGATTCAAGTCTCTTTCTTCTGGCAGCTTCGAAGAATTAGAGGCACCAAATTTTTGGATTTATATTTTTCTCTTTGTTGTGGTGCCGTGGACAATGGTATACATGAGTCGTGAAGTGGAATTCGTCTGCGGCAACTTAGTAATTTGTAACTGAATTTTTTTTCGTGTTGTTTTGGTTTCAGTTTCAAAAACCAAACTGCACTTGTGACATACAAGATGTGTTTAGGTTATGTGAGGCATGCAGGAACTGCGATATAATTGCTATTTGTTTACTTTTGTCACCCTATCCCTTGAGCAGGCCTGCGTAAGAGTTGATGTGGATTAAAACGAGCAGCGACCACGCTGCATTTTTGTATGCCTCTCGTAACCTGAACACGTCTTTTACGTCACGGCTATCATTTGGCTGTTGAAACCAAAACTGAAATGGTAGAAGAAAAATTCCAGGGGTGCACTTAAGTCTGCTTAGGTGGAGTAATGCGAAATCATTTCTGTTACTGTGCGTCCTTCTTCCCTCAAACGCGTCCGCCATCTCGCCTACGCATACACCATCTACTGGACCAGTGCCGTAAATTGCGAGGGGAGGTTTCAGTGGGTGATCCATGATGGCGCTACGACTACAGTTTTTATTCAGTTCGTGTGGACACGCTTTGTCCACAACTTCCATCCACAGCACCTGTCCACAGCTTCTGGTGACTCCACTCATGAGCCAAGAAATGCTGTCGCATTTAAAAAAATTCAAATATTAATTAGTTACCGCTTGTTGGTGTGATCCATGCGGCTGTCTGTTTTCTAATGCGCTGCACATCATTCTAAAGAAAGAAAATACAACTACAGTTTGATGTCCCTGCTTGGAATTTCCGCAATGATTGTCACATCCGGAATTGGTGCAAAAGCTGAAACAGTGGTTCATTTTGTCCATTTGTATGCCGCGTAAAATACCCTGTTGCTCTGTATCTAGCGGTTATTCTGTATGTTAATCAATACTTGTCTAGCCCTCATTCTTTCATCAAGTCACAGTGATAATACTTTGCGCTTTTCCTCTACATTATTTACATGCTTGGTTTCCTCTTCTGTGCAGTCTCCCATGTTTGATGGGAAGACACCCAACTGGTACCACTTCATGTGCTTTTTTGCCAAGCAACGACCAAAGTCCGTTGGTGACATCGACAAGTTCGGCACGCTGCGGTATGAGGACCAAAAGCGCATCCAGGAGAAGATAGGTGAGCAACTATGAGCAACGCTTTCTTTGCCTAGACGCACCAAATTTCTGGGTGCTTGTTTTTTTTTCCTTTGGAATCGTGTGCAAGGCAGCAGTGCACTGAAGTCGCAACGTAGAATTCACCTACTCCAGCTGAATAATTTATAATTTATTATGCTTGTTTTCTTTTGCCATTTCATTTCGCTTTCAATGACCGAATGATGGCTGTGACGTAACAGTCGAATTGGGGTCACGTGGGTCATGCGGTAACTTCAGTATAATCACTGCTTTTGCATTTTTGTCATTCCAACTCCTTGACAGGCTTGCATTAGAGTTGGTGCGAATTAAAGCGAACGAAGTAGTGATCATATTGCAGTTTTTGTGTGCCTCATGTGACCTGGTATCATCTGTTACGTCACAGCCGTTGTTTGGCTGTTAAAAGCGAAACTGAAACGGCATGAGAAGGAAAAAAATTAAATTTAAATTATTTACCACTTGTTGGTGCAATCCACATGGCTGTCTATGTTGTCTAATGTGCTGCGCACTGTTCTAAAGAGAGAAAACTAAACTAAAATTTAGTGTTTGCACTCCTTTATTGGAAACTAGCACTGAATCACCAGCTTAATTCTTTCATGTGGTTGTACAGAATTGTGTACATTGTGAACTCACAGCCTTATTTCAGATTGTGACCTACCTAGCATTTATTTCTTCATTTCAGGTGAATTAAACATTCATCAAAATTCAAATAGGGTGCTTTTTTTACGGCGACTAGCGAATGCAGCAATGTCATCAGCAAATCGCAGATTATTAGGTATTCTCCATTAACTCATATCTCTAACTGTTCCCAATTCAGGCCTCGGAATACCTCCTGTTAACAGGTGGTGAATAGCATTGACGAGATTGTGTCTTAGGTTAGCCTCACTGGATAAGGTTCTAGCGTTAAACGTTGCCAGGTTCCCAATGGTGGCCTGTCAGGAGCCAGTGATTCTTATCACCCTCCGCTGCGTCACAGGTCTGACTGCCGCCTTGGTCAGTTGCTCCGCAGCCACTGGGGACTGAGGGCCGAGGGTTAATTGGTTTGTTTATAGAAGGTTATGACCAAGTACTACACCACGGGGGCAAATCCTGTTCTGGTGAGGGAGTGCGTTGTGATTTGCTGGTGACATTGCCTTGCTGAGTCACTCAGGAGATTAATTGCAAATCATGATCAATGAGTTAGACAGGCAGAGCAGAACGGTGGGTCTAAAAATTAACATGCAGAAAACGAAAGTAATGTTCAACAGTCTTTGCAAGGGAGCAGCAGCTCACAATTGGTAGCGAGGTGCTGGAAGTGGTAAAGGAATATGTCTACTTAGGGCAGGTATTGACCGCTGATCTGGATCATGAGAGTAAAATGACTAGAAGGATGCGAATGGGGTGGAGCGCATATGGCAGATTCTCTCAGATCATGAATAGGCAGGTTACCAAAATATCCGTCAAGAGAAAAGTGTACAACAGCTGTATCTTAACTGGTACTCACCTACGGGCAGAAACGGGGAGGCCTAATGAAAAGGGTTCAGCTTAAGTTAAGGACAAAGCAGCGAGCTATGGAGAAAAAAAATTACAGGTATAACATCTAGAGACCGGAAGCGGGCAGAGTGGGTGAGGGAACAAACACGGGTTAATGACATCCTAGTTGAAATCAAAAGGAAAGAATGGTCTTGGGCAGGGCATGTAATGCGAAGGCAAGATAACCGCTGGTCCTTAAAGGGACAGTGAAACTCTACCAATTTTTTTTTTGTTAGCAAAATCTGATAGCTCGGCATTTCATGGCTTTGTTGCCGCTTGTCCAGGAGCGAAAGATGCATTTATTTAAAAGAAATTTGGTTTCGAAGTCGAAAAAGTTTTTCCTGCCCTCCGATTCAAACTTGGCACCCTCTTATGACGTCACGGCGTCCTCTTATGACGTCACAGGATGGAGTGGCGTGAAACGTGACATAAACACAGACTCGCGTGTTTTCTGGCGACTAGCGGTGCGGTCGAGCAGCAGCCGAAATGAAAGCTACCGCCGCCGCACGTTGAAGGCATCTATCGGGGGTCGCTACCGTCGCTTCGTGTACGTTTGCAACCGTCGTCTTGCCAGCGTTACGATGGATCCCGTTCCCGAACTCGACAACAAAGTTCTTGTAAAAACTCCGGCTTGCATTTCAGCGACCTCAGCCCCACAGAGCGTGCGATGCTTTTGAGGGAGCACGGTTAGGTTAGGTGCCGGCGGGTCGTTTCCCCCCTTCCTCAGTGAGCAGCCGTTGCTAATTAAATACCTTAACTCCAGTGCGGGGAGTCGCGACGGGCGAGGACAAGGTTGGCGTGTCGCGCCCATCGGAGGCTGGCTGGGGCTTTGGGGCCAATAGATCGTGATTCCTTGAACGGCGCTGTTGCACTTTGCAGCAAGCGGCGTCGAGGTCTCCCACGGTTGCAAGGGCCAGGTTGTCTTTTTTTTTTACCACAAAAAAAAAACAAATGGGTGCTTTAGGGCGCTTGCATTTAAAGTTGGCGGCTTGAAAGCAAAACCGACGCACAATGCTTCAGCGGGTTCCGTGCGTTTCCGGAGGTACGGGGTCCACTGGATCGGGCTCTCTCGCCCACTTGCATGTACCTTCATAAGTGTACTGTGAATGGATCAAGTTAGCCGAGAGCTCGAAGAGAACAGCTCTGCCCAACTGCCGAAGCTATTGAATGGAGCCGCAAACAAACGAGTTGGAGGAGAACAGAGTTGCGGTCTCTGCAGGTTCCAAATCTCTTTTTCTTAACGGCTTTGTATCTTGTCTCTCGTCTCTAATAAACGATTTCCGTTAAGTAGTTCGAAGTGGACTGGCACAGCCGGGAATGTTTCGCCGGACGAGCGTACGAAGACACAAGTGCTCTTCATACTGCTAACTGCTTTGTACGATCACCGACCATTGTTCCATCATAGTTTTTCATCGATCGTGGAGATCATCTGACCAGCCTTAACAGGCTCCTTCAAAGGTTCGAAGGCACTTGAAGCGGCACTTGGAGTTCCTCTGCTGTTCGGCGCTTGTAAATCGAGGCGCGTCAAAAACAAAACCACGGGGCACGCAAAGCTCATAGACACTAAGCGCCATAAGAAACCGAAACTCACTTGGCCGCCTGTGGCGCCACCAAGCATCGGTTTTCTTTGCTTTCAACATTCAGGTTGTCTTTTGTCTGCCTTCCTTGTGTGATAAAAGTGCACTATTGGTTTTAAAACAAAACTTACTTCAATATTGAACCGCGCAACCTTCCTTTGTCAGCCTCAGCGATTCGCGACCCCATGTAGGAAGGAAAATTCCTCCAAGGTAGCGTCTCTTGTCCTATGACGTCGCCACGCTTGTACTTGCGAGATTGGCCTGTGGTGGCGATACCTGTATTTCGGTTCTTGCTATTTTCTACCTTACAAGAGCTTTGTTTTCAGTAAGAGCGGCGTTTTTGTGTTCAGGAGCTGGTATTCTAACGATACAAGCCAACTTCAATTTCTCCTCAATGTGTCCCTTTAAGAGTAACGGAGTGGATTCCAAGAGAAGGCAAGCGTAGCAGGGGGCGGTTGAAAGTTAGGTGGTTGGATGAGATTAGGAAGTTTGCTGGCATAGGGTGGGCGCAGCTGGCAAAGGACAGGGTTAATTGGAGAGACATAGGAGAGGCCTTTGCCCTGCAATAGGTATAGTCAGGCTGATAATGATGATGATGAGTGAATGCAGCTAATGCTTATCAGAACAGCGAGTGCGGTATAGCATGCCCTTTGCCGCTTTGTTGCAAACAGATTTTCCCCCAGTACTATTGTAGATTATTTTTGCTGAATTTCTGGCGTCGAGTGCATCTTCACAAAAGAAAAGAAAATGATTCCGTGATCTCTGGGGTGCTAGTTTCACAAATGCTGGTATATCTTAATATTAGGTTCCGCATATTTTGACTGGTAATCAGAAATTTTGTATGTGCAAAAAGTTAACTGTTGGTTTGTTCGGTTGGAAAACCAACAATTTGCTTTCTTGACATTTGAATGTACTCTTTAGGTGGAAAATTATTTGTTTTGGATAGACCTTTTCACGTTCATTGGGTTCTGGGCTGTGGGGAGAACGTGGGGGAGCTTAATCCTCAACTCTTTCCTGTGCTACGGGCTCAGCCAAGTGCCCAATATGGCGGCACCCACCTACCTTATTTTGAAAGGTCTATAGAAACGATAAATGGCATTGGAAACGGTTAAGTGTGCTCAAATTATGAGTGGACGGCGAGTCTGGTCAAAGATTTTTGTTTATACTAAGTGTGCTGATAGTGCACGCCTTGTCTACATTTAAAATAAAACCAGTGTTGTAAATGCTACCGAAAAAAAAAAGTAACTAAATACGTTACTAGTTAAGGAAAAAAAAAAGGAATGCATTACCGCCATATGTTAGCTACAAAAAAAAGCAACGTCTTACCATTACCATCCGAAAAAAAGTACCGCACGTTACTTTGCCGTTACTCCATCGCCATAAATTTTAATCAGTGCATCTTCGCTGCAAGAACTCACAATAACATTTTTATAAAGCTCGTAATGCACATAAAACTTCCAGCCCAAACAACTATATTGGCCGAAATCCTGTTTAACGAGAATACTTTACGCAAATGTGCAGGAGGAGGAGGAGAGAGATTTTAATGGAAGTAGACTTCAAAAATGGAGGGCACTCAGTCTGACTCCCTAGCCACAGGTGGCGCTGTGATTTTTGTGACTTAAGTTCTATATTTCTGGGTGGAGCTTAGCAATTTTACAGTGGCTTCAAGTTGCCTGTACAGTTACGTGTGATGGCTTTTAACTCTGTGGCACACAGTGAAGTCACTTTCTGAATGTGATATTAAACACAAAGTGACACTTCATCTTCACAAAAAAACATTGTTGAACTCTCAGCAAATTTACATTAATTCTGCGGTTCCACGCGCAAGCCCGACGTTTCGTCGACCGGGCAGTGGGCGCGCCCTCCGACCTGAATTGCACGAGGGACGGGTTAATCTCATTTCATGACACCACCCATCACTTTAGGCTAGAGAGGCGCGCATATCCCCCTCCCCACAAATCGTTAACAAAAGCGCAGGAAGTTACCTGGCACCGACTGCAAACACGCTCCCTTCTGAATCCGGCAGCGCTTGCCCTCATGTACCCTGGCCAGTACGACCCAAACTGCCATAAATGTGGTGAAAGGGCCACATATGACCACATTCTGTGGAACTTCGCAAATGATCCGCCTCCAGCGGAGTTGACACAGCTCCCTTCTCCCGAGCGGTAGGAGGCCGTGCTGGTCAGCTCGGACCCCAAGATTCAAGTACAGGCAATCGAGCGGGCCAATGAGGTCGCCGCCAGCCTTGGGCTAGCGGCCATCTAGTATGTGCCTCCTGCAAACTGCTGTCAATGCAAACAATCCAATCCGAGATGCTCGGCATGCTTCCACTATTTAGAGAGTTGTGTGTGTGATTGGTTTGGGAAAGGGAGATAGGTGAAGGCAAGTGTGTGAATGCGTGTTCGTGCACGTTTCGTGCTTTATGGGTATTCTGTCTTTTTCTTTTAGTTAAGTGCATTGTCAAGGGCAGGTGTTTTCTGGCATGCATTCGAGCCATAACAAGGGTCGTCGAGAGCACCTGTACATTTTGTTTACTTGCAACATCACTTTAGGTGCTCTGCATTTTCTTTTTATTTTTTTTCAAAAAGAAGTGCGGACGAGGGGAAATTGGAACAAAAATTAACTAGTAACGTGACATCTCACGTTACCAAGAAATGTTAATGTAAGTACGCTACCTGTTACAGTTCCGAAATGGTAACGAGTACGTTACTAAGTTACTGAAAAAAGTAACGCGTTACTGGTAACGCTGTTACTTGTAAAGTGTCACTGCCAACACTGAATAAACACAATGTGCTGCCTTCTGCTTCTTGTTGTGCTGAGAAAAACTACACAAATTCTTGGAGCAGTGAGCAGGGGTGCCATCTATTGCTTAAAAGTTGATATAGTACCTGATGGAAGTAGACTTCAAAAATAAAGGGCATTCGGTTTGCCTCCATAGCCACAGGCAGTGCTATGATATTTGTGACTAAGTTATATATTTCTGGGTAGGTCTGAATGTTTTTAAAGAAAGCAAGCAGGCAGTATCACAGAATTTGTTGTTGGACAAAACTTTGTCGTTAAAAAATTCAGTCATGTGAAACTTGCACAAGGATCAGTGGCAAATGGTTTTGTACTTAATGCTAAAAATGTACAACACTGCAACACTTTGTCTTTGCGTAAGTGTTATAGAAAATTTGTCCTGGTGATTTGCTGCTTAAAGCAGCAGTGATCGCTAAGAAGGTTTCAGCTTGTTTTGTTGACGATATCAGGCTGTCTTTGCCGAGTATTCTTGTAACGTTACTCTTTGCGTTCCTTTGTAGAAAGCAAGCTGGAAGCTGGCACAACTGCAGAAGACCTGAAAGACTTCGCAACTGAGTATGCCAAGTCCGGCAAGAGCACCTGCAAAGGCTGCAATGAAAAGATTGCTAAAGTGAGTAGAATAGCCAACCACCCTGGCTGCACATACATTTTAGCAGTGTCGACGAATGGCGTGGGCATGTAACCTAGTCTCATGTCCTAAAGGTGTGCGAGAAATTAGTTCTCAGGGTTGATTTGACTTAAATGAAAAGCTCTTATTTGTAAAACAAATGAAAAGCTCTTAGTTGTAAAACAAACATGTTGAGAGTCTGGTCTATGACAACCACCTGTGGAGTTTTACAGTGACAGCTGTTGAGTGCCCATTCCTGGGTTTCACATTGGTGTAGTAGTAGTAGTAGTAGTAGCATTCGTAGTCGTAGTGGTCGACGGAACCGGAGTGTGGTTGCCATGGGAACCACCGGGAGGGGGGTGACCATGACGAGAGTGAAGGAAGAGTAACCGAAGTGTGGTTACCACTAGAACCTACTGGAAGGCGGTTACCATGGAAGGCAGGAGGGTATGGCAACAGTGGAGGAATGCGCATTCCGAAGGTTGTTGCCACAGGAAGAATTCTGAGAGTGGTTGCTGTGGCAGGAGTGGGGAAAGTAATCTCTCATTACACGGTGGTAACCGCACTGTGAGTTTTTTCTTTCAGTTCTTAAAGTTAACTCGTTAAAACTGCTAAAAAAATGGCTGTGGTTTAGCTGTGGTTAAACCTGCAGTGACGCGATAGCTACAGCTGGCTGAGTGGAACTCACTCAGTCGAACTGCAAAGTCAGTCTTTCACTGCGGCCTTTCAGTGGGCGTTCCTTCTTCATCTTCGTCCCTGGACGTGGATTCACTCTTCCCTTCTCCACTCCTCCCCCACTCGGTTTCGCCGGTGCGCCACGCTGAAGGCTCGAAATGCTAGTGTAATGTAGGCACGCGGCGCGCACACTAGCTGCGTGCTCTGACGTCACTCCGCGCATGTGCACTACTGACGAGGCGGGCGGCGTCTGCTCCGCCGTCGGCGCAGTGGCGAGGTGCGCAGCGCACTTACTAGCTGCGGACTATGACGTCACTCCGCGCATACGCACAGCTGGCGGAGCAGTGGGGCCACGGCTCAGTGCGCAGCCATGCTGACCTCGCAAAGTGGCTGGTGTAGTGTAGCTTTCGCTACAAAACTCAGTGTGTATCGGAGTTGGGGGCTGCGTTGAAATGTCAAGATATCTGCTTGGACTGTGCATCTCTTCTGAATGTTACATGTACATGCTGGAACATGGTTCCAGTGCAACTTTGTTCGATTGCACTTATGAGCTTCTGAAGGCTGTTGTATTTAGCCAAAGCATGCGTCAGATAATGTTACCAATATTACCTTGAGTGGTCAGGAGGGCTTGAATGGTACGACCAGTTTGTCATGAGTGCTAGTACCACGAATGCCCCTCTGCGAACGGCCTGCGTCATGTACGCCGTTGTCCTCGGCAGTAAAAGAAATCTTGTTTTTCTTTTTTCTCCAGGGAGAGGTGAGGATCTCCAAGAATGACTATGACAGTGGCTATGCCAAGATGCGAGGTGCCATCCCCATGTGGTTTCATGTCGACTGCTTTGTCCAGAAACGCGACGAGCTCGACTACACATTGGGTGCTGACAGGTAACTGTTTATAAATGATGCCGTGTTCCCCCAGCACAAATGCAGGCGTATGAAGGATTCATGTTGTTCTGTTGAAATTGACGTTGTGGTAATGTCTTTGATAATTCAGTTTTAACGGAAATCTTCCTGAGTCGTGAACTGGTGTTGCCTTGTAAAACAAAAGGAAAAGCTGTCTGTAGGCAGGCTTTAATCTTCCTGCTTACCTGCTGACTTTGTTTTGGTCTGGCGTCTGAAATGTGAAAGAGAAGACAATATTAATTGGAGCAGTAATGGTGTCTAAAATCATTTTTTGCGACAGCTTGAAAATTTGTCGTGACATGTTTATGTGGTGCGTCCATTCATGTCAGCATTATACTTGACATCGTGAATACAGCTTGTGTGGTGTGAAATGCCCTTTCTGCTGTAAAAAAATTTGAGTTTTTAACTGATAAGAAAAAAGGAAAAAGTTTATTTTTTGCATTTCACAAATGGAAATAATTGCAAGGGACCTTAGTATTTGACCACAGTAATAAAATAAAGTGGTTGGAAGTTTATCTAGGGTCTGTTTATTGCCTAGGTGTTTTCAATATGTCCAATCTGCTTGGTGCTTGAGAGGGCAGGCGATGAATGTCTGAGTTAATTGTGATGCCTTGCTACTTGCCACTAAACTGAAAACAAGTTTGTGCTTGCAAATTCCTGGTTCGGTAAACATGTCTTTAGAGGCCATTACGGGTTATTGCATTGAAGGTTGTCAACTCGGAGAATGCAAAGGGTTGTGATGTCAGCCTTCCAGGGTTCATGACGCTGGGTGTCGATGACCAGAAGATGCTCAAGGAAAAGCTGAAGAAACAGGAGAGGTGCGTGAAAGTTTCATTTTCTTCTGCGTCTGTGAGCGTTAGTGTCAGTCATTTTAAAAATATTAAGACACTCGTGGTGTTTCAAGCGGCGATACAGTAGCTCTGTGGTTTAACTTTTTACCTGGGCCATCAGTGTGTTCAGTGCCCAGCTAGAGCATGCTGTTTTTTCAAGCTTGCTTTGTTGTGCTCTCTGGACCATGCATGTGCCTAAGAGTGGCGTGATAATGGCATATGGTGCAATCTCTGTTTCACTGGTGGGGGGGATCATATTCACCTTTGTTCAGCGCTTGGAAAGTCACACATTGGCAAGCGCTGCCACTTCAGAATTTCTGTGCTTCGTCGGAAAGATGGCACTGCTTTGGTAGTGTGTTATTTACAGTCGAGCCCACATATAACGGCCCCACTTAAGACGAACTTTCGCTTATAACGAGCAAGACCTGTGCGACCATCAAAATATACATTATTTCAATGGTACAAAATCACACGTATAATGAACGTCATTAAGCCCTGCTGATCGGTTACAGCGAACGGACGGCGTAAACCCGGCACCGTGATGCAAGATAACCTGCCTCCGACTCCTTTGTGCACCCGGCGCGCAACATGTTATCCCGAGCCTCATCGCAGGCGAGCTACCCTTCCCCTGCTGACGCGCCTTCCAAGATCGCCCTCCCGCCCCTCCTCGCAACTCCGCTCCCCACTCCTCACTCTCTTGCAAATCCGCGCGTGTCCTCCGCGATCGACCGCGCCGCCGCCGGTGCCAATCGCGGAGGCCACGCTCCGTAAAGCAGGTGTTCCGTGGGAGCCAAGAGGTGGCTGCACTGACACTCACGGACGCCCCTCATTGGTATCTCTGCTGGGGCTGTGCGTCTGTGTCTTTAGCGGCTTGATTGCTGCCTGTGTACGTAGCACGTCTACCCCATCGTGCGTTTTTGTCACTTGTTGCGATGCGTACGTTTCGTTGGCTTCGTTCAAATCTCAGTCCCTGGTTGTAATTCGGGATGGCGGACGGGAACACCGTGCCCATTTCCATTGTATTCAGTGGTAGAGATGATGAAAGCGGCCTGGGCGGAGGTAACGGCCACTGGCGAGTGGAACTGCTTCCGCAAGGCTGGCTTCATCAACACATTGTCTGATGCCGAGCCTGATGCTTCGGAAGATGACCAGCCCGGCGGCGATTTGTGGCAGCGCGTCGTTGACTCCGACATGGGGGCTCATGACATTGGTTGGAATGATTTTATTTGTGTCGATTTGCACCACGTGACAGCGTGGCGGTCACATGGCGGCTGTGCAGCCATGGGATGGCGGCGCCACCACGCTGAAGGCTCGAAATGGTACCGTAATGTAGCTCTCGCTACAAAAGAAAGAAAGAAAGAGGTGCCGTTGTGGAGGTCTCCGGAATAATTTCGACCTCCTGGGGAGCTTTAACATCGAAACACGGCTGGGCTCGAACCCAAACGAGCCGACTTCCCTGCATTTGTTGAAACGCCGTACTCTGCAACACCACCACACACGCACACACGCACAAAAAAGGATTGCGCTGACCTCGCCCTCTCAGACTCTGGCTGTTGCAGTTGCCAACTGCGGCCCCCTCTCCTCCCGGGGGAGAGGGGGCCCCTCTCTCTTTCCCACCCTGATAGGTCTGTAAGAGCTCTACCTATGGCCGTTAAAGGCTTCACTTCGCAGGGCATGCGCCATTGATCTGACAAAGGCAATCAAGCTCTTTGTCGGACAAAGTCACGGCCATGATGAAGTTCACGGATGCATCCGTGCCAGGTAGGCCTAGACACGGATTCCCGCTTAGTCACGCTTGAGCTACAGGTCTATTCAGTGGATCGACACGGAGAAAAGCCCCTGCCAAACGCCACTGCACAGACGTACGTAGCACAAGCCTGACCACTCAGGAAGCGCGTGCCTAGGGCGGGTCCGGTCCTTGCCGTCAGGCAAACCTGGGCCACCACGCAATCCCATCGGCCCATGCTCGAATGGTGTATAGGTGCCCCTGACTTCGCGTGTGAACACTGTCATACTCGTGAATGTCATGTGAACACCACACCCAGTTTGGAACACACAGCCTTCCATCCCAGACCGGAGGCTCTATGACGCACTCCATCATGGGATGGTGTCTGTAGTAGATTAAATGGACCTTAAATGTTTACTAGGTTCATGGGATTAAGAGTCATTCGGCGCCCTTTTATTAACTCAGCCAGCTGCCGCTGCGGCCCTGTCATGAGGCCGGACGAAACAAGGGTAGGGGTGTATGAATATTTAAAATTATAACACGACAATTTTTGTACCCCATGTTGTAAAAAAAGAAAAATTGGCTGTGGTTTAGCTCTGGTTAAACCTGGAGTGACGGGATAGCTACAGCTGGCCAAGTGAAATTTGCTCAGTTGAATTGCAAAGTTAGTCTTTCGCCGCTTCGTTTGATGATAATGATGATGTCCTCGGGCTGAATTCTCCGTTTCGCTGGGCGTTCCTTCTTCATCCTCGTCCCACTTGACACGGCGCATGCGCACAGCTGTGGCAGCTTGGTTTCGCCGCCGCGCCACCGGCAGCAGCAGCTGCTCCACACCACGTGGCTGGTTACGTACGAACCATGTGATCAGCCACGGCGCCGCGCCGCCGGCAGCTGCTTTGCACCACGTGACAGCGTGGCGGTCACGTGGCGGCTGTGCAGCCATAGGATGGCGGCGCCGCCATGCTGAAGGCTTGCAATGGTACCGTAATGTAGCTCTCGCTACAAAAGAAAGAAAGAAAGAGGTGCCGTTATGGAGGCCTCCGGAATAATTTCGACCACCTGGGGAGCTTTAACATCGAAACGCGGCTGGGCTCGAACCCAAACGAGCAGACTTCCCTGCATTTGTTGAAACGCCGTACTCTGCAACACCACACACACACACACACACACATGCACAAAAAAGGAATGCGCTGACCTCGCCCTCTCAGACTCTGGCTGTTGCAGTTGCCAACTGCGGCCCCCTCTCCTCCCGGGGGAGAGGGAGCCCCTCTCTCTTTCCCACCCTGATAGGTCTGTAAGAGCTCTACCTATGACCGTTAAAGGCTTCACTTCGCAGGGCATGCGCCATTGATCTGACAAAGGCAGTCAAGCTCTTTGTTCGACAAAGTCACGGCCATGATGAAGTTCACGGATGCATCCGTGCCAGGTAGGCCTAGACACGGATTCCTGCTTAGTCACGCCTGAGCTACAGGTTTATTCAGTGGATAGACACGGAGAAAAGCCCCTGACAAATACCACTGCACAGACGTACGTAGCACAAGCCTGACCACTCGGGAAGCGCGTGCCTAGGGCGGGTCCGGTCCTTGCCGTCAGGCAAACCTGGGCCACCACGCATTCCCATCGGCCCATGCTCGAATAGGGTACAGGTGCCTCTAGCTTCACGAGTGAACACTGTCATGCTCGCGAATGCTATGTGAGCACCATACCCAGGTTGGAACACACTGCCTTCCATCCCAGACCGGAGGCTCTAAGACACACTCCATCAGGGATGGTGTCTATAGTAGGTTAAATGAGCTTTAAATGTTTACTAGGTTCATGGTGCCACCACATGGGTGGTCACGTGCCAAACCACGTGATCAGCCACGGCTCCGCCGCCAGCTGCTCCGCACCAGGTGACAATGTGGCGGCGCCACCATGCTGAAGGCTCGAAATGCTACCATAATGTAGCTATCGCTACAAAATTGGCAGTAGTTTAGCTCTGGTTAATTTAGCTCTGGTTAACCCCGGAGTGACGCGATAGCTACAGCTGGCCGAGTGGAACTTGCTCAGTTGAATTGCAAAGTCAGTCTTTCGCCACTCCCTTTTGCTGGGGGTTCCTTCTTCATCTTCGGCCCACTTGACAAGGCGCATGCGCACAGCTACGCACAAACCGCGTGGTTGGTCACATGACCAACCACGTAATCAGCCACGGTGCCACACCGCCGGCAGCTGCTCCGCACCACGTGACAGCGTGGTGGCACCGCGACGCTGAAGGCTCGAAATGCTACCGTAATGTAGCTATTGTTACAAAAAACATTATCACGGTGCTCGCCTGCGGTGCAAAAGCGAGACTAGATTGCATCTTAGCCGGCGTCGGGCTTCTTGCAGCTACATTGCGCCCACCGGCACGCTGGATGACAGTGGATTGTCATGCGCCGCTTGCTCGGTGTCGCTAGGCCTAACACCTAACGTGCTCCGTAAAGAAGCCTTGGAAAAAGCGCTTAGAACTAGCCATCGGTTATCATATAACATTAAGCATGTTCGCTATTTCCATTGACACGATTGCTTCACACTGAAATGAACACTGTAGAACTCATTTTTGTTATGCCTTCTTTGGCGAGCGAAAAGGCCGAAAGCCGCCATGCACCAACGACTGCGGTTCGCAAGCGCGTAGTCCGGGCCGTCAGCAAAATCATCGCAGGCAGTCGTGTGCCGCATCGCATCTTTGTGCGCACATGACTGCACAGTAATTCCAATTCTCCAGGGAAAGTCAGCTGCGCTGTTCAGAGTGCAAACTGTCTTCAGCAGCCGTTTTTGGTTTTCGCATTAATCTTCTTCGCCTGGTGAGCATCCCGTTCATAACAGGGCACTGTTTGTCCTCGGTGGTATCAAGCAGCAAAAGGAGGATGTGAAAAATGGAGCTGCTGTGAGAACTACATTTGACCTGAGCTTGGAATGGCTACCTCTAGTAAGAGACTTAATAAATGCAAGAAAACCAATTTATCTTTGTGCCAGCATAACGTGAAACTTCCTTCTGTAGTAGGATACAACTTAAAAAAACAGCAGTTAACACTTGGCCACGGTCCGCGGCATACTGTATTACTCCGCTAGCCAGTCGCAAAAGTTCACGACATCATCACTTTAATGTTTGACGTTATTAAAAAAGCCATGTAAGAAAATTCTAGAGCTTATAACATTTTTCTCGTGATTACCTTATTGTTTAGGTGACGAGCAGTTTTAACAATGGGGTATGTTTTTGTCGTAGAGGAATACTGTGCATCGTTCCTAAATGTGGGCGGAGCTTCACGGCAGACTTAAAGGGACTATGCAATAAATTGAGGTTACATAAAGAAGACGAAAGATAGGCATTCTATATGACTCATCACCCCAGTGCAAGAATTTTTGAGCTAGCATCAATAACAACGAAGATATAGACGATTGAAAATTACGCTCCTCCTCTCCCCCCTCAACTCGTACACGCGGGGCACCAGAAAAAAATAACGAAAACAGCTCTAAGACTGCACCCCGCCTATTAATACATCATCCGCTGACATTCAGTTTGAGATTTCCGGTTGTCGCACCCCGGCAGCAGCGTCGGCATGGTTGGCAGCGTCTATCAGCGTAGCGTCTCTCCGGTCTCTCTCGCCCACGGCCTGTCTCGCTCACGCCCAGGGGGGCGCGCGCACTTCCCTCGAGACCGGCCATGCTCTCGCCATCCTGGATTGTGGTGCGCGTTGGATTCCTTTGCCTATGTCTATGTCACACTGCGCCGGCCGAGTGTCGACGTCAGCGCCAGGTCTCCCACAAGACGGCAGTTGGCCGATGGTCTGCCAACTCCCATGTCACACTAGCGAGACGACTTGCGAGACCTCCCGCCGACTTGGCCCTTTCTCGTTCTCACTCTTTTGTCATAACTCTACTAAATATCCATATAGTAAAGCAAACTTATTAACAATCGGGATTATGAACCTAGATTTAGTGCCGCCCAGTACTGAGCGGCACTGATTGTTGGGGCAGAAAGGCTCGCAGGTAAAGAAGGGAGAAGTTACGTAAGGCGAAAAAAAAAAATGTTGAAACACGAGGACTCGGTCTTGGCACCTCCAGACTGAGATCTTACTACTATACCCACGACGCCACAGAGGACAGATGTATTTGCTTCCTTCAGAAGTGCACACACTCGCGACGGGAGTAAAGCACGCGACACATCTGCGAAAACTTGGCCGGCGCGTTGCACCGGTCGCCGCTTGCGAACTGCAGCCCCACTGCAAACGGACAGTCGGAGCGGCAAGCATCGATGCGCCGCTTGGCCCACGCTCAAAGCGTATGCTTTGCCACCTCGCAGCAGTGACCGGCCGCTGCTTGGCTTGGTGTTGAAATTCGCACCAGAAAAGACATAATAGCCATAATATCAGAAAGACGGCCTGATTTCATTGTTATAACCAATAATTGTTATAAACGGGTTGCACGAAAAAAAGCATAACAACTGCAAAGAGGTATGGAGGGCTGGAAGCCAAGTGGTTGGCACATGGTCACGCCTCTTGCTCTTGTTAGCAGCGCCCCGGAAGCAGGGGCGTGAATGGTTGTAGCCATACATCGATGAACTAACACAAAGTAACATGATGGACAAAATGAAAGTGGACAACAGAGGCAGTAGTTCATATCATCCTTCTTTGTCTTGTCCGTGCGTTACTTTGTGCCAGCTCATGAAATCAAATCAAGTCAAATCGGGTTATACAAACATCGTGAGAACTCAGCAGCAAAGGTTGTAGCATTGCAGTAACCATCCTGTACTCGTGTCGATTGTCGCAGAGATCGTGAAAATAGCAATATTTTTCTCTTCTATGCACCGTTTTCCACGTGACACAGCTGTAATGTAGGTAAGCCACCCTAGATGCCGCTTGCCATGGTGCCGTTGCGTGCTGGTGGTACTGTGTGGGGAAGTACCACCAGCACGCTGGGTTGGGTTTTTCTGTGCTGGGTTTTCTGCAGCCTCCGGAATCATCGCAAGTGCCTTCGAAACTGTGCTAAAACCCTGGTTTCCTCTGGAAAAGATCACCAGAGTTGCCGTTCCTTCACTAAACAAATTGTGCTGCATTTCTTACAAAATTTTGCGCAGTCGTGTCTGGATAAATTTAACTGAGATATGTCACATTATTGTTTATGTCGAACAGTCTGGACATTCCCTTGAAAATTCCATGCACATGTATTGCGCAACTGCTTGCGTTTACCAAACTCACATTCAGCAGTATGTTCATTATACCGAAGTGGCGGTTCTTGTAACAGCACTCCTGTGATCATTAACGTGTGCAAAGCTGGGTCAGTTGCTCGGCCTTGGACACAGTGCAGCACTAATGTCAAAAAAACCGTGTGACGAGGTGAATGTGGAGTGTGGTTGAGGGTAGCCTTTGATTGTTGTGCTCATTTTCCACGTGATACCACTGTAATGGGAAGCTGGCACTCTGTGCAGAGTTTTTAGTGCGAAAACACTACTTCATGAGGAAAGCTATTCTGAAAAACCTGGGATATGTGTGAAGCCTCGACCTTTGACAGATCACCAGTGGCAGAGGCCTTGCGCAGCTGCTCCGTCAATACGTGGAACTGGTCCCTGTTTTGTGATCCTATTTCGCGATCGCCTTTGACTTCGGTACGTCTGAGATCGAATGTGTTATGAATTTCAGCTATATTGAAAAAAATATTACGATTTTTTACCTGTTTGCAGTAATGAGCTTCGACTGTTATCACTTTTGAGGGTGCCTTAAGCTTCCGTACCGGTTTCGTGCTCTTCTGGAGTTGCTGCTCAGTTACGATAAAGAAAAAAAAAACATTTTGTGGCTTGGGTTTTTCAGGAAGCGGAAGCCAAAGGACGCGGACACAGTTGATGGGCCATCTGCAGCAAAGCAGCCCAAGAAAGAGGTGGATGTTGAAGAGGAGAAGGCCCTCAAGGTAGAAGAAGAGACCTCTTAGTTGGCCTCTCGTGCACCCTTGTGTACAGAGGCATGGATATCACAGCTTTCCGCCGTAGTCTCGAAGCGCCAAGTGCCAAAGGGGATCACCTTATGCACCTTCTAGACCAATAACTGTGCTGTAGCTCCTTGCGCTTACATTAACAGAACCATCACGCTTTCTAGCACAGACCTGCTTTTTTGAGCTTTCATTGGATGACGCTGTCCACAGCCATGACGCTGATCTTTGCGTCTCCGGTGATGCACTGAGATGTGGCCAGCACCTCGTTCCACTGCGAAGTGGCGGGTCAGAACAGCTCGCCGTCATACCTCGTACGAACGAGGTATGCTTGCTTCTGCTAGGAAGCATATCGCTTTGAACCGTAAACAGCTGTGAGTTCTGCTGTGCTGCCCCGAAGAAAGTGTTTTTGAGGAAATGTTGGCAAAAAAAAAAGTTGAGAAAATTGAAGGTAGTTTGAAAAAAAGTTGGAGGACAGTTCAGAGAAAGTTTTGAAACAGAGGTTGTATTTGTTATTGCCATTATACTTTCTTGCTGAAAGTCCTTGGTTGGAGAGTCTTGGTTGGTTGTGCTCTTAGGCTTTAGAAAGGTAAACTCTCCCATGTTGTGTAAGTTTTTGAAAAATAGTTGTATATGGTGTGAAGGGGTTAGAAAGAGCTGCGAGTCTCCTGCTGTTTGTGGTAGAAAAGCCATCCAGAGCTTGTGCTAGCTGCTGCGGCTTCCTTTGCTAAGGGAGCTATTAGGAAGCCTGAGCACCCCATTTAAGTTGTGCTTCACGATATCGAATGCAGCTTGTTTTTTTTTTTTCAGATTCCGAGCAGCTTCTTTTTGTAGAAAGGCCGCGTGTGATCAGTGGCCAGAGTGAGCCGATGATTTTCTTCACCTTTCTTGCATGGTATTTTTTTTTCTGTCTTCCTTTTTTCGTGCTTTGGAATGCATTCTGTTTGTGATGGGTAAGGCATATACTGTATGTGTTGCAGTGTCCCTCTTCTTTGACTGCTGACTTTTGTGGGTGAAGGGTTCTCCACAGGGTTCTTTCCCGAGAGCTTGTTGTAGATTTTTCTCTCCTACACATACGTATGTTGTGTGACCTCTGTCGTTGTTTCTTAAATTCTTTTTTCTCCTTGTCTCAGTTTGTCTCTATTGCATGCAGTGGTTCATTTTTTTTTTTCTGGACACTTTTCTGCTTCTTAGTCTTGTGGTGTGCATGTTGTTTCTTTTGAATTTGTCATGCCATACTGGGATTCATATTTTCTTTTCTCTGTTTTCTGAGTGTCTTGGACTGTTCAGTGTGTTTATTTCTCATGACCATTTTTTTTTTTTTGCCATTTGGCATCATTCCTCTGTGTTGTTTCTTTTTCTAGACTCTCTCTGCGTCTTTGCATGACTTTTCTCTGGTTCCTAATAAAAGTAGTCTCTACAGGGCATGTAGTGGTCTCTGTGTCTCTTTCTTTGGCTTTCTTTGAATTCTGCAGAAGTATTTATTTAGTTGCACCTAGCTATATTGAGTTGTGAAAGTGTACATGATTTTCAACTCAGTCTACTCATAGCCTCAAAAATTGAATGCTCAGTGGTGCTTCAAGCTGGTGCTGGAAAATTGAAAAGGTGGTTGAGATGCAGCACGAAATTCAGAGCGAGATTTTAGCACGTTTTACACTGTCGGTGTAAAATGGCGTGTCTAAAGCAATAGTGGTGCACTAGAAGCAATAGAAGCAGGAGAAAATATACTGACAAACTGCTTGCACTGACAAGCTCTGCTTATTCAGTGGTGGACAGTTGGAACAGCTGGTTTTAAATGGTTTGCCTTTGGTGAAATTTTTACAGTTTGAAGTCTGTGCAGTTCCTCCGAAGTCAACAGCCAGCTCATTCACAAACTTAGTTTGCCATGCAAAAGGGAATGTTGCTCACATCCAAAACGAACAAAATTTGCATGCAGAATTTACACCGATCTGTTTTCGGCTCTGCATTAGTAGAATCTGCATTGGGGTGGGGCGTTGCTTGTAGCATCCAAATTTCTGCTCATTGCACAGAAGCACTCTGGCCAGGGCGTTTTACGAATTCGAATCATCCCGAAATTCTTATTAGCGGGATCATGTCATCGAGATTCTACTGTAGTTGCCATTCCACTATTAGTGTTTAGCAATGCAGTCGAACCTCATTATTGCGTAATAGTGGATACAACACAAGAATGACGATTCCCCTTGGAAGCCCGGTCAACACTGGGTATAACAAAGCTGTGGTTATAACGAAGTAATTGCCGGTCCCTTACAGCTTCGTTATAATGAGGTTCAACTGTATTTTCCTTTCGCAAAATGTGCCTGGGTTTTTGGAAGTCTCAGGTGAGACGTGCCATCTGCACGAGGAAAGGCGTGCAAGACTCGCATGCCAACTTCATGGTTTCATCTTGGAATGGCGAACACAGTGCCAGAAACTGGACGAGTGAAGCTTTATCACTCACTGATGGCAGCCGAGTTTTGGTTGCCGTGGCTGCGTTGCGTCGGACACTTGCATGAAGGAAATCTATGCGTGCAAGCCTTTGGACTTTTGCCAATTGACTGACGTCCATCCTATCAGGGGAACTACACTGCATGCCATCGTAATTTTCCTTTGCTGGACACAGGTTGGGCCTGTTGGAATTACTCTGTGGTCATTTTGGTGGTAGTCGCTTCAAGCTGCACAGACCATTTTGTATGTGCAAGGCACTGTGTTAAATCTTCAAGCAGTATAGTATATGACTGTTTAGGAATACTAGACACAGGGGCATTAGAAATTTCTGAATTATTTTTAGCACTAAGTTTCTTGATACAGCTTTCGCAGAGAGTTGAAACTAACAAAACTTCTGTGTTGACTCTTGGTAATTCGAACATTTGCTGATCTGACCTATGTATGGTTTCTTGTGCAGCAGCCATTCAAGGCATTAATTTTTAAATCGTTGAGAACGAATCATTTTTAATGTTTGCTTCAGCTTGAACCGAGCTGACACTGGGCTCCATTGCTTCCTTCTTGGAAGTTATTCCTTGCGCTTTGTGCAAAACTGATTGCTTCATACATGAATAAAAGCATGGTTGATTGGTAGAATAAGAAAGATCCACCCAACTATAATTTATTTGTGTTTTCTTAAAACTTGGAAGAAAAGCCTCTGCCTGAAAAAAGAAAAATTGCTGTGCCTTGCATTTTTGCATATATCTGGTGAAGTGTGACATCGTATTAGATTCCAAAGATGAAACAAATGGTATCAACAGAAATAATAAGTACAAAAATGCTTCATCATGCAGTGAGCAAAAAAATCTATGAAAACAGAACAGAAAGAGGTAATAAATGCTTAAATTATGTAGCTATTTGGGTATTCATATTTGAGATTAAGCTTAATTGAGGAGTGATTGAAAAGGAGTTTTAAATACCCCCCCCCCCTCGGTAAGGACTTTCTACAGAGGGCATATGTATTGGCCATATGTATTGGTACAAGCATTAGGGCTATTATACTGAGGCCTTTTGATAGTTCGTCTCTTTCAGTGCAGTTATCCTGGGCACATTCCATCGCAGAGGTGTTTTAGGGATGCTGCAGGTCAAGTGTTGCGTATGATGAAGCGACTATGAACATGCCACCAAGTTGTTGGGTCATTCTCCCGAGACGTCATCAGCTACATGCCAAAGTGTTGTGAACGTAAAGACACCTGATGTATTTCTGCCCTAACACTAGTAGTATTAGTTTGTTTTCTGGATAGAAGTCAGGGTTGGGTTTGGTTAGGGTTAGGGGATAGAAGTGTTGTTTTGTCTTCACATCATATGCTAACTGTCTGTGCTTCTCTGCTATGCTGTGTACAGTGTTGGGAACAGTCCGGGCTTCTTACAGAGGAGCTATTCATTTAAACAAAGCAAATTTTCCAGTGTGTTGTCCTCATTGTGCTTGAATGTGTGCACCTCCTTCAGATGCTGTTCGTAGATTTGTACATCTGTCCGGAATACTGTTCAATCCCTGTACAAAAGGTACAATGTGCAGAAATGTGGGTGGTGTATTAAAATGCCAAAAAGTGCCAAATAGCCTACAGAACCATTTCGAGCCAGGCATGCGAAATGAATTCAGAGAATTGGTTTTAAGATGGATGCGTCCGCATTTTACTGTAGCTTTGATATGATTCCACTCAGTGCGCATGTTCTTTCGTTTGTTTTTCAAGGATGAATGCTCTAAAATGCTTAGAATAGGCTGATTTGATTGCAAAACAGGTTGTTGTGACAGGAATCAATCAAAGGCAATATAATTGAGACCCCTGAAGCCTATGTGGAATGTGCTATGGGAGGATGGGGATTTTTTTAAGGGGAAAGCCTTTAATGGCTCATGCTTGCAGTCGCGTCTGTCTGTGCGCTATAATCGTGCCAACTATGGCCTCTCCTCTGCGCAGCGGCACAGCCTCCTCCCCTCCTTATTAACTGCTGCGCCGGTGGGGGGCGCAGCTGTCCATAGCAACCGTGACGTCGCTACGCAGTAGCAGTAGAACGAGCGCGCGCGCCCGTCGGCGGTGGCAGCTGCACCGCTGCTCCTTCGCCAGACGTCTCGTTGCAGTCGAGTGAGTGAGACGCATGGCTCCGAAGCGGCCCAGTGATTCCGCGCCAAGCGGTTTGGGGAAGAGCCAGCGGACGCCGGATTCCCCTAACACCAAACGCCAGAAGAACAAGGAGCGAATGCGCATGCGACGACAAAACATGTCACCAGATGCGAAAGCAAGGGAGGCAGAATGGAAACGCCAACAGCGACTGATTAGATCGCCGGGTGCCAAAAGCAGGGAAGCAGAACGAAAGCGGCAGCAGCGACAGGCGATATCGCCGAACAATTCTAAGGGATATCGGCGAACACTGTGGCCATTCCACTGGGGCACCATATACAACATGGTTTATGCAGTGGGTCGACCACAAGGTTTTCGCCTAGCACACTTTAGAATTTCCAAAGTGTCTTCGGCAATTTCTTTTTTCTGCATTTTTCACATGACCGTGAAGAAATTAAGAAAATTTAACGTTTTCTCCTCTTTGGATAATAATTCGTACCTGAAAGGTAGGTATATTTCTGAAGGATATATGAAGATCACTTTTGCGTGCTTGTTCTGACTAGGAATTGTTGGTTGTTCTTTCTGAAAGTTGCAGCAGTTTTCATGAGAGAACATAACATGCCTGACCACATGGATCCGGCGCAACAGAAAAAATCAGTAGTCGCTGCAGCTGGGTTACTACTGCGAGTAACATGAGGTCTAGGACGTCTTGGTGAACTTTCATTTCTCAACTCATGTGTCCAGTTTGGAAGTCGACATCAAGGTGTTTGCCTTGCAACGTAGGGGATTCCTCCATTGAAATGTTCTTTGTGCGCAAGTCTTCAATCGCTCAAGGACGTGTTGCTGGGTTTGGATATATGAGAGCCATGTTTCTTCCCAGACAATGCACTTTCGGTGATAAGAGCCTACTGAATGTGATACGAGGCTAAGGCATGCTGTTCTGGCTGACCTATAGTATTGTGGTTTCCTTGCTTTATCTGTGTGCAGAAACAATCTGACCGTGTGTTCAAGCTTCGTGGTGACCTGCAGAAGAATCTCACTAAGAAAGAGTTGCAAGAACTGCTGGAGTTCAACGAACTCGACATACCTCCTGGGGAGAGCCGGGTATGGGGCAAACAGTTCTCTTTTTAGAGTGCAGCTCTTGAGTCTTTTGTTACCATGGGAAAAATGACAGTTTTTGATAGGTCTTGGGGATAATTTTTTCCTGCAAAAATATGTGAGGTATGACAAAACGTAATATGCATGAAAATGATGGCAGTAGAATGCGTTTTCTGGAAATGCATGTTTCAACACAAATACGTATTGTGAATTTTGCGGAACAAATGGGATACGCAAAAAAAGTTACAAATTGAGAAAAAAAATTGTGTTGACTATACAATCTTTTGAAAAAAAAATATTAAAGACATTCTGGAACGTACATGTCTATGAACTAGCTACTCGAATTTTGAAATCGTAACTCAGATTTTTGAGTACAAATATTTTTCTAACGCTCTCTGGCATGCACAATACGCCAGAACCTTAACTTCAAGAGCATTTCAAAAATCACTGCCTTCCAGAAAAAATGCAAACTACACTAGAAACGAAAGTAGAGTGTCTAAACAGCCCACTAGATGGTGCAACAAGTCCTTGATAATCCCGGTAGCACTGAAATTGTGCTTCGAATCCATCTATCACTCGTGGTCAGTACATGGTGGTCAGCGCATAGTGGTGTTGAAATGAAAGAGTTCAGCGCCCACTCCTGTGTTGAGCAGCATCGCTGTCGCTGTCGTCTCTCGGCGTAACCGAGTGAATGAGGATCACGGAGGAGGACGAAAGAGCGTGAATGCAGAGATTCACAATGCCTGATGTTCTGCTCATGCAGATCTTGGACCTTCTTTCAGACAGCATGGCCTTTGGCATGTAACCGAATGAATGAGGATAAAAGAGGAGGACGAAAGAGCGTGAATGCAGAGATTCACAATGCCTGATGTTCTGCTCATGCAGATCTTGGACCTTCTTTCGGACAGCATGGCCTTTGGCATCTGCGAGCGATGCCCAGAGTGCCACGAAGGACAGCTCAAGCTCAAGTGAGTAGTACCTTGTCTCTCTGGTCTCAGTTTGGAGTTTTTCCAGCACGAAAGGCTTACAAGATAAGCTCATCAAGCTTTGGCTCCACTTATGCTGCATCTGGAATTTGCATGAGACTCTGGTCAGAACTTGCCCACTGACTGGCCATTGGGTGGTAAATCATATAATAAACTGCAGAATCAAGCTGATCATGAAACTGTTGACCTTCTGACTGCGAAGACAGACCAGCATTGGCCTGGCTTCGGGCCCATCAATGCCAGTGCACATTTCGAAGAGGCAGTGGTTCGGGTGTAATGTATGGTTTGTTGCGCTTTTTCTGTTTCGTCGTTCTGTTCATCGTGCCGTTCTGTCAGAGTTAGCACTTCGTCGCAAAAATGCTGTACCAACTAGCTTCTGTCGTTGGTTTATTGTACAGCTTGTGGAGTAGGAAGGAATTCTGGGACATTGGATCAGTGTGAAAAGGATGATTTCAGCAACGACGAACATGAGATAGGTGTGTTAAAAACCTGACTGTTTTGCTTCTACCTATTTGACGCTTAGTTTTGCCTTTGGCTTTGGAATAGGCCCTGAACTTTTTCTTTTTTTTCCCTCTTTTTGCCGAGCAGGACCCATGGGTATGCCTGCACGGGTAACCTGAGTGGGTGGACCAAGTGCTCCTACGTGACTCTGGATCCCCCACGGGTGCCATTCAAGGTTCCACAGGAGTTCAAGGAGACGTACCCTTTCCTGTGAGTTGGCTGTGGGTTTCTCTTTCCGACTGCCATGCAGGCATCAGATGTGCTGTCCTGATTCTTTACCGGCAGAAATCTTGAGCGTGGCACATTTTGTGCACAGAGTTTGAGATTTTTTTTTTTTACTTCAGCTCCTGCCTGAATGGCTCTGTCCTATGCCGCTTAGGCTTGTCTGTATCGACATGTGTGTCACAAAACGTGTTCATGGCTCTCGTTAATGACCTCACTAAGCCCTAAGGGTACCTGTTTCTGGTCAAGCGGTTTGTAAGGAGAATCGCTCTCAGTAACTATCTAGTTCTAAGCGTGTAGCATGTGTGCACTTGAGTGATGTCTTCTGCTGTTCTAATGTTTGCCTTCAGATCATTGCCGCCATTGTCATCTCGAGCACTTGGCTGTTGATATGAAAATGGTCGTAATACCATGTGTTGCACAGGTGAATTGCCAGGAAACTCAGTGCAGTATTGGTTGTACAGTGGAGTGGAAAACAATAACAGTAATGATGATCATAGAAGTTTCAAGTTCGCACCTTTGCAGAATCAGAGCCCCTTTTCTTTTGTTTTGCAGCAACAGCTACAAGGCTGCTGTGAAGAAGCGCATCTTCCCCAAGAACCTACCCAAGCCCTCGGAGCCATCGACATCGGCCAAGTGAGTTGCTTGTTTTCAGCCTGAGCATTGTAGCTTTGCCATTCTTGGCAATGGTGACTGTTTTATACCAGTGGTAGAGGGTGCGGGGAAATCCGAAAAGGTGCAGCATGGAGCGTGAATGTATGAACTGTGTTGTTTTTAAAAAAACAACGGAAAAATCCTTTCTGTGAAGTAACACAATGAAGCTGCATGCATTTTCAAAAGTATGTGAACTCTGTTGTCTTTAAGTCAGCTTCCTTCCCTACCCTTTCTGTGGTTGCTGTCCCTCGTGGCCTGTGCCACATATCGATGTTCTAGCCGCATGAAGTGTGGGAATTTTTTGGCTGTTCATAATTCACTTGCTATCAGGATTGTGCCGTTGTGAAATTATTTTCACCTGCTTTGCGGTGGCCGTAGATTAAAATGTGTGTCGCACCATCAGAAAACTAGTGTTTACTAAAAAATCGGCGGAAGAGGGAGGAATGGCAGGCCTTTCGTCGGCTTTGCACCGAGCCTGTCGCACAATGTAGAGTATTCAGTCACCTGAATGCAAGTTGTTTGATTCGTGAATTGAATAATTCGAGAACTTGCTATTCGATTAGTGTTTGAGTATTTGCATACCCCTGCTGCAAAGGGTTCATGGCAGATAGTGTAAGCCACTTGTAATGTAGGCTGCAAGAGTTGAAGCACGAATGTCCGCATTGCTCAGTCGGCTGCTGTGTCATTTAGGGGGCTTACCACTGAAACATGCTTTAGCAACCATTTAGACGTGGGCTAATACTGGAAAACAGCTGGCAGCTGTTTGGCTTGCCCGTGGAGCTTGTTGTGGGGGTTGGTTGGAGTAGTGAAAGGGGGACACGGCTTTGAAATTGCCAAAAATGGGCAAAAATTGTTTTTTTTTTACTTTCAAAAAATAATTGTGGTACCCGCTTGTATGCCTTGTTTTTTTTAATGCTGTCCTGAAGTTTTGTTGCTGAAATTGATCGGTAAATACTGTAAAAAAAAAAAAATTATTGAGCCGCAGCGGCTGTGTGCTGCAAGGAAATGCGTGAACATTGAGCGTTCTTCTCCGTTACGGTATTCTGCTTAGGTGCTCACCTTGCGAAGCAGATATCTTTACGACTGTGTAATCTGTTTTGGCCTCATGTGTTCTGTTGCACTCCTAGGACTCTAAAAAATTTGCGAACTTCATATTTCACGGGCTACGTTTTCTTCTCACTCTAGATATGTCAGTGGACAGTGCATCGCAAAAATTCAAAACCAAAATGTGTTCTTTGCGTAAATCAAATTTCTAAGGATGCCTTGACCTGTAGCATGGCGGTAGGAATGCAATGAGTGTTGAACCAGCCTTCTGCCAGGTTTTCTAAAATTGGTAGCCTTTTCACAAAATTCAGAGGAAAATTGTATATATTAGGAAACCCTTTTCTGGAGATATAACTGTGAAATTTTTTTTAGAGTAGTTATCTAATTGTTTCTGGTTTGCTCAAAAAAGTTAGTTTATGCATCAAGAAATAAAAAGAATTTGGCTGAAAGCCCCCCCTTAAGTTTTCTTTGGAAACTCGGCTGCAGCTGTACTTTCTTGAAAAGAGACAGGTTGCGCTTTTGTGTATATTGCGAACTGAAACAAATTTCATACTGTTCTGTGACCGCTCTCTCTCTTCCCCACGTTTCAGCGGAGGCATTGGCAAGCAGCGGCCGCTGGATGGCTTGGAAGTGGTCTTTGGCAAGACCACAACACCGGTGGAGGAGCTCAAGAAAAAGCTGGCGCCCCTTGGTGCCAAGGTTGCTTCCAAGGTGTCTGAGAAAACCCTCTGCCTCATCTCAACCGCTGGCAAGTTTTCCTCGGCCTGCTTCTTCCTCTGTTGCTTGTGCTGTTTTTTTTTTGTACTTTTAGCTGATGTCAGTACTAGCTGAACACATAGCGAGTGGTCTGCTGTTTATTTGAGCTTGCAGAGTTAGTTCTAACTGCTGGTTTATTTGAACTGACACTTTGGTCCTGTCAGTATGAGGTGTGTATTAAAAAAGCTGCCATTAATGTTAAGTCCACATAATTCAAATTGTTGGTTCTCTTCAGTTTGAATTATCAAGCGTTGGCTGTGTCAGTCTCACGGGTTAGCAGTTGGTGATAGTTATTGGCTGTTAACAGTTGCTAATTACTAAGTGGCTGGTACAAATATTGGCCCGTGTACTTGCCACCATAAGGATTTGGTGCAGTGTGCCGTTTGCCTTTCATTGTTTCAATTAAGGATAGCTGTTCCTGTCTGAAAAAAAAAAAAAGCGCTGATTGCAGAGTTGCTAACAGGAGTTCTTCCTTAATCCTTTATGAAGTAAAGCTTGGTGCAGTAGATTTGCTGACTGTGCTGTCTACATTGCTGTCTTCTTTCATCTGTTATTGCATTGTGGCAGCCATATTTCCTTGGATGCTTTGGGCCTGAGGACACATGCAAATGAATGAAACTCTTTGCCAGAGGAGGTGTGACATTTTGAGCAATTTTAGGATGTTGTCCAAACTTTCTGCTCCGTCCTTTTTCGTTCTCTGCAGATGAGGTGAAAAAGAAGAGCAAGCGTGTCAAGGAAGCGGAGACGTTCAACGTGCACGTTGTGTCTGAAAACTTCTTGGACTCTCTTGCCAGTGGTGGCCCAGCCGCAGCCGTTGACCAGTTCAAGCTGGCACCCTGGGGCGGCGATGTGAGTGTAATCTATGAATCAGTTGGATCAATGTGGCTTTAACACAAGGGTCCGTAATGTGGCAAAATTGCTTTGTTTTGTGTCCGTGTTTGTGAGTGAGTAAACAGTTTAATGTGTCATCATCATCAGCCTGACTACACCCACTGCAGGGCAAAGGCCTCTTTGATATTTCTGCAATTAGTCCTGTCCTGTGTAAGCTGCGCCCACCGTGCCCCCTCAAACTTCTTAATCTCATCCGCCCACCTAACTTTCTGCCGCCTCCCTGCTACGCTTGCCTTCTCTTGGAATCCACTCTGTTACCCTTAAGGAAAACTTTAGCTAATGCTAATGCTTTGGTCCTCTCAACGTGAAGTGTATTAAAAGAAAGCTCTGTAATTCGAACTTCGCATAATTGAAAGAAATTCTTGGTCCGCTTCAATATTACATGGTGCATAGGGTCCGAATCAATGCCAGTTATCTGCACTGGCAGGCATCAAGTTTGAGCTCAGCTTACAGAGCTTTGGCTCACACATGCTTTGCCTCGTTTTGTTGAGCATCTGTGCTGTCAGGAAATTGTGCTGTTGTGACATGGGCCCCAGAATATGCTGGGCTGCTCGAGGGACTGCAGCTCGGGTTACTGCGGGGTCCGACACTAAGGCACCATGCTCCTTTGGGGCAGGGCAGAGATAGTACAAGGCCCTGTACGGTAAAGGAGCACACAGACCAGGAGGTGCGCTTGTTCTGCTTTCTTGTTGGCTTTATAGCTGGCTAGTGTGCGCTGTCTTCGATGCATCTTTTGTCTGGCTCCTGTGCTTTCTGCTGCCTCTGTTTACATCCCTGGAGCAGTGTTCCATCTCTTTTGTGTTATCTGCGGTCTCTGCGTGTTGTGCCTGTCTCACGCGAATGTGCTGTCAGCTGCGTCAGACAGTCACACCTTGCATGCTCCGAAACTAAGTGATGTAAGCCGATTCTTCTCATGTGAGGCAGTACATCATTATGCAAGTTGTGCATGTTTACATTCATTTGCATCTTGCATTCGTACTGGCTTTGCAGCCAGAAAGTGGGCTTTTTTGACTTGCAGGCGTGGCCGCATACAGCTGTGTTATTTGATGGACTAACGAACTGAGAGAAATTGGCAATTTTCAAACGGTGTAACAGCAGTTGCCTTTGCCTGTGCAACTTTACTTTGAAAAAGTAAATGTGCAATTCCGAGCTTTTGAGCGACATCTGGTGGCGTTCCGAGGCCATACCATCAGAGTTGCTGATATGAGCCCAGATGCCCTGCAGTCTCGACAGTTGCCTCGCTGTAACTGTAACGTGCAACTGGCACAGCAGTTGGCATGAAAGGAAACAAGACTGCTGGCCTTGACCCATCCATTTCTTAAGGGGGGACACGGGTCTTTGGGACCAAAAAATGACCAAAAAGTCGAATTTTTGAAAATGGCATTTTCGGAATCTACAACTATTAATCTCCAGTTTCACAAATTTTTGTCTCCCAGAAATCAATATTTTTGCCGTATTACGAAATGTAAATCACCGCGTCACCTGATTTTGTGCATGAGCAGACGATAAAAACGGTGCATTTTCTACTCCCTGGAACGCTCGTCTCAGCGCGCCGATCGCAGCCATCTTGGTCTCGTTTGAAAGAAGACTCTCTACGCTTCAATTTCCCGCCGCTTGTGCTTGCATGCCCTGAATGGCCGCGGAGAAAAAGAAGCACAAACAACAAAGAAAGCGCGAGGTCCGATTCGCTGATATGAGCACGTGACTGAAACGAGCCCTCCCATTGGCGGATTCTCGCATGCTTCGTCTGCTAGGCTTGCTGCTGGTCGCTGGCAGACGCGTCCCCGGCGCCATTTTGTTGAAAGAAGCGAGACCGACGCACAACGATGTCGCCGATTAAATTCCACTCGCGGCACAAGTTCGGTCAGAGGAAAAGAAATAAGCGAGTCAACAACCTTCCTTCACGTCCTGCATCATCGGAAAGCACCGATAATGCGCAAGAGCCAGCGGCCGGTGAAGCGGCGTCAGCGGACGTCGAAGTAAGCCTAACGAGCTCGGCGACAGCTACGCACAGCGGCCGCATACGCTGCGACACCAGGATGCTACAGCGTTCGGAATTGCTCGAAATTGAAGCGAAAGCTAAAGAAAAGCTACAAGCTCTCGATTCGACTTCAGCAACGCAGAGGAAACAGGATTTCATCGGCAACTGCGACGATCGCCCGCTTCGAGACGCCAACGGCAGTGTACACGATACTGCGTTCACTGTTGTGAATCTGGAATCTTTCACCGAACTGCTGAGTGCCGTCAAGTGCAAGGTGTGTGGCGGAAACGTGGACGTTTCTAAAGGTGATCGTGAATACGGTTTAGCCGTGAGGCTCGCTCTCTTGTGCGTGAACTGCGGCGAGATTTCATCTGCGTGGAGTTCGCCGCGCGCTCAAGGGAGCCAAAAAATAAGTCCATTTACTGTTAATATTCTTGCTGCACGGGCAATGCAAAGTACGGGAAATCGGCAAACCGCACTGAACGATGTCTTTGCAGTAATGAATATCTCCCATAGAGGGCTTCACAGTAAAACCTGGCAAGGTTACATGAAAAACAAGCTGACGCCCGCGACAACACGCGCAGCCGAAAAAGTGATGATGGACAGCGCCCGTTCCGTTCGCGAGCTCTACACAGAGTTGCACTTGGACAACCCTGGAAATATCGCTGTCTCGTTCGACGGTTCGTGGATGACCCGGGGTCATTCATCGCACATCGGTGTGGCCGCAGTGATTGAGCTGTTCACTGGACTTGTACTAGACTATGTTGTGTTCAGCAACTTCTGTGCGGGGTGCAAGCGCGGGCCTACGGAAAGTGACCCATCGTATGAGGCATGGAAGAGCAGCCACAGGTGTCAGAAAAACACGGAAAAAAAATCTGGCGAGATGGAAGTGCAGGCTGCACTTGTCATGTTTCAAAGGTCATTAGAGAAACATGGCCTTCGATACACGACAGTTTTGTGTGATGGAGATAGCCGCACATTTCTGGCACTGCAGGAGGCTGATGTGTATGGTTTTATAAAAGTGCAGAAAGAGGACTGCACAAACCATGTGCAAAAGCGCATGGGCACGGCCCTGCGCAATGTGATTACTAAGCACAAAGGCGAGGGAACAGAGAGCCTCAGTGGCAAAGGCAAGCTCACGGGCGACCTTGTGAACAAGTTGACTGCATACTACAGCTGGGCTCTGAAGTCTCACATCGGAGATGTCGAAGCAATGCAGCAGGCAGTGATGGCCACGTATCACCACGTTACATCAAATGATAATGTGTCAAATCACAGCCTGTGCCCAACGGGCCCAAGCTCATGGTGCCGCCAAAATGCTGCCGCAGCAAAGGGAGAGCCCACTCCGAAGCACAGATATAGCTTGCCATTGCATGTGTGCAAGGCACTATTGCCAATATATCAGCGCTTGGCAGACCGAAAGCTGCTGGAGCGTTGCCAGCGAGGAAAAACTCAAAACAGCAACGAGAGTTTGCACTCGCTAATATGGTCACTGGCACCAAAGGAGCGCCATGCATCATTATTTGCAGTTCAAGCCGCTGTTGCAGAGGCTGTTGTCCGTTTCAATGCAGGCAGTCTTCAAGCGTCTTCCCAAATACTCAGCGAGCTGGACATTAACCTTGGCCTAAGTAACAGGAAGAGGATGGCTGAGAAGGATAGGCGACGAACAACCAAGTCTATGCGCAAACGGGCCTCTTCTGCAAGTGTGCAACGGGCACTGCAAAAGCGGCACTCTACCCACAAGCAGCAGTCAGACTACATGCCTGGTGCTTATTAGCCCCCAGGAAATATAAATATGCAGATATCATTATGAATACTCAATAAATTGTGGCCCATTTGGGTTTTTCTCATTTTTCTCAATTTGCAAATTTTTGCCACCCGGCTGTTTTGGGACAATGATATCTCTGCATCTAGAGCAGATAGAGATGTAATTTTTTTTGCTAAAGGAAGCTTAAGGTGCAGGGGTTGCAATGTTCAAGACAGAATTCCCCTATCAGGCTTCAAAAATTAATGATTTTGCAAACTTTTGAATGCTTGACAAGCACATTTTGAACGTTGATGTTCAAAGTTTCATTAAATTACACACATGGATAAAATGGAAAAACTGCCTTGAACATTGCATTCTCTATTCATTAGGCTATGTAGCCATGTTTAAGAATTTAATTTTTGCCGAGCCATTTTCATTGTAGTGAGGTTCTAATTAATGACTAATTAATGTGATGTAACTTGGGCAATAACTAGCTTAGAAAAAAAAGAAAGGCATATTTGAAATCAGCACAAAAAACTGGGCAATGCAGTAAAATTTCATTATTATTGGCATAGAAATAATGAAAATAGCTTTAAGACCAGTGTCCCCCCTTAAGATCTAACCTTTCCTAACCTGTTTGTGTTCACTTCGGCTTGGCAGTATGGCTTCAGTCCTGGTTGGCTCAGTTGGGAGAGCGGCCACACAAGCATTGTGTGGCAGTCCCAGGTTCAATCCCTGGACCAGGTGCACCTTCATGCTGCTTACATATTTTTTTTTAAACTGGTAGGCAGTTTGTGGATTAGGTTCTGTGGTCTATATATTCTCGTTTCATTTCACTGTGCATCTGTCTTCATTTGCAACATTGAATGAGCTAGTGTTTTTTTTTTGGTAGAGTAAGAGATGTCCTTGTGCCGCATTGGTTAGTTTTTTTTTTTTTATATTCAAATACCTCACGGGCTCCGACTGGAGTATTATGTGAGGGGGGTTACTATGTTATTATGTGAGGTTGAATGTGGGTTTGGATGTGTGTCCCCTGGGATTCTTGCTTGTGGTTGTGATGCCTGCTGCTTGACGGCATGTTTGGTGAGACTGCTTTGCTCGACCCCAATGCATGGCATTGTCTTGATAGCAATGGTTTGAAAGCTTAGCACCTTCTTTGTTGGACTTCGAGATACGCTGGGCCCTCTGAGAATTCGGCGGCTTAGTCATAACGAGGTCCTAAAGAAAGTCCCATTGCGCTTTTTGATGAGCAGGGTGTTGGTAGTACAAGTCCCTGTACAGATACGGAGCGTACAGACGGACACCTAGGTGTGGTGCTTTTGCAGATGCCTGCAGATGGGCTTCCTTGATTCTCGAGCTTTGAGCAAGTATTTTGAGCGAGCACTTTGCATGGTAATAGTATCTCAATGGTATTTGCTTTGGCGAGCTTTGAAAATGCTTCTATCGCTTTGCTGATTGGTGTTCGGGTGGTGAGGGTTTTGAAACAGGTTTCAAGCGCAAAATTCTTTGGCTGGCATATATAGCCTTATGCCAGTAGTGGCTGCTGTGCTAAAATGAACTGAATTTCTCTGCCGCTCTTTCTTTCTGCCAATTGCAGAGTTTTATCAATCAAATGTGGCTATGATTGTATGTACTGTCTCTTAATGTGGGGTTGTGTTTGCTGCAATCTTCGTGTAATCTGTTGTAAACACTGTGCAGTGACGTCTGGTACGTCTCTCTCCTTTTCAGGCTGGTTCAAAGATAGAAAAGTACAAGTCCAAATCTCAGAGTAAGCATTTACCATTTGTTCCAACTCTGGGGCAGCTGTGGTTCAAGTGCTCACTGAGCCATTGTATATGTAGTTACTTTTCCTCTTTGCTGCTTGCTCACTTTTTTTTCCCCACTGTCCCTTTCCTTCAGTGGACCGCATGTTTGCCAAGAGTGGCCCCTCAACCATGAAGCTGACCGTGAAGGGACTGGCAGCCGTCGAGCCCGACTCAGGTGAGTGTTTGAAGCTTTTGTGAATGAGGAAACTGAAGATACAGCAGTGTGTGTGTGTGTGTTTGCGTGCGTGCGCGTGTGTGTGTGTGTGTGTGTGTGTGTGTGGAAGGGGGGTCATCATAAAATAAAAAAGAAATAAAAAAATCCTTCATCAGTACCTACCGTAAAAACCGGAATATAGGTCGAACTTTTTTTCAAAAAACCATGGTGAAAAGTCGACCCCCGTCTTATATACCGGTCATTGGCGGAAAAAATACGGAAGTCTTGCTACAATGGGTGACTGAAGTCAGCAGCCTCCATCACCATCGCCATCAGCAGCAGTGCCGCCATTTTGCGTTTCAGTAGATGCAAAGCGGAAGCTAACGGCAATTTACCGTCGCCTTCAAGAAAAACACGATTGAGTACGAGGAAGCTCACGGGAACCTGGCGGCACAGTGCGAATTTGGAGTATCCGAAAAGAGCATTCAGTACTGGCGGAGGCAGAAGCTGCGTATTACAACTTGCAGCAACCAGAAGAAAACATCATTTCGTGGGCAGACCGTAGTGTATCGAGAATAGGAAGGAAACGTTGCGCTGCGAGCAAGATCGCTGCCTGTGACTGCCGAATGCATCCGTGTGAAAGCGGCAGAGATCGCGCGTGCCTCTAGACTCACGAGGGCGCAATTCAAAGGCTCGCCATCCTGGTTGCGGCGATTCATGAAGAGGAGGGCTTTGCTCTACGGCGCCGTACTTGCCTGTGCCAGAAACAAACACGCGGGCCGATTGGTGCGCGGTATTGTTAAAAAATTTGCCGGGTGTGCATACAAGCAGCATTTAAATGAAATTAAATACTGTCACCATTGTGCAACCTCTCGAGCCGCATTTGTTTCAAAGTAAGGATGTCTTTCGGTACTTTTCCCATTGAAAAAGATCTTTTTCATTTTTAGAATCGGTTAGTTAGGGGGTCGACCTATATTCCGGTCCGACCTATAGTCCGGTTTTTACAGTACGTGTTTTTATCAGCAACGAATGAAACGCAAACAAGAAAACAGAGGAGACCCCATAAAAACACAAACATAATAGCTCCTGGGGAGTAAGTACAAGCGAAATTGATTAACTCTTTTGAAGGAGAGTCTTCGCGCCTTCGAAGTTAAGATAACCTGAGCAAGTACTGAACTTCCCCTGCCTAAAAGCTTCTTATTTTGTAGTTCGTGGCTGAACTGTCTTGTTCGCATTTTATTTCTTGCTGATAGTACCTATGAGCATGTTGGGCTTGTTTATCAGGTCGGCTCGTAGGTTTTGCACTGTTTTGCTCTCTGCAGTCACCTCGCTTGTTTGACTATGTTTATGTCTCATTTGTCAGTTTCTGCCTTCTTCGGCCTGTGGGACATTTTGCTTTTTGGCTGTGGTCACGAGTGCACTCGTTTATTGCATGGTGCTTTAGTGTCTATAGTTATGCCTTATGGCTGCGGCCTGCACACCGTTCTGTGTGTGCTCGGTGCTTTCCTTTTTGAAATCTGTTCCATCTTTGGTGCATGGCATTGAAGGCGTACTACTGTTTGTGGCCATTAATACAAGCAAATAAGTAAATGTACGAACGAATTCTTGCAGTCTTGAACTGCTGCATCGAGTAGAGACACTGCTCTTTCTCTCGCGCTTTTTCATCTGATGACAGAAAACTTGTGCCCAGCATCAGCCCTGTGAGTGCGGGCATTTCCTGAACACTGCTGAGGCTGAGTTTTTAGTGCAGTTTGACCCCAAGAAGTCCATTTTATATGCATTGGTCGGAGAAAATCATCATCACGGCACATTCACCAGTCCCTCTTTCCTGGACAGTTCTTTGAAGCCATGCCATGCATGCTTTGGTTCTTGAGTAAAACGCTTGACTCTGTGGTACATTAGCTCTGTAGTTAACGTAGTAATCTACAGCGGCTAGATTTCGGGGCTGATGCACTTGTTGGGATGTTATGCTGGCAGACAGCATCTTCTTTTGTCTTGTTGCGTCTCATAATGAACGAACTGTATTCAGTATCCAGGGCATAACATGTATTTCTACTCCTGCCGCTGTAGGTCTGGCTGACATTGCGCACGTGTACACCAAGGGTGATGAAATCTACAGCTCGGTCCTCGGTCTCGTTGATGTGAGCCACGGCACCAACTCCTACTACAAGCTGCAGCTTCTTGAGAGTGACAACAGGAACCGGTGAGCTAATAATAATAAAATAATGGTGGAAGGAAATGTGTGCTGGTGCCAGGAGCCGGCCAAAAGGGCACCTGAAGACGAGTATTAGGCTGTGATAGCACGCTTGCTTCGTGGAAGAAACTTCCTGCACCACGAGAGCTAAGTTCACACCATTGATGTGAACTTGAAGCCTTATGTGCGTGGTGCAAGGCTTGTGCTGGGCATGGATGGATCTGTATGGTGGCCGGTTGGGAGAGTTCGTGTGTACTGTATTTACTCGACTGAAAGTTGATTGTTTTTCTACAGAAGCGCCGGATTCTAAACTCGCAGGTCTGCCTAAATTCACAAAATGCACCCTAACCGGCACCTTCCCTGCCCCATCTTCTGGCATTAGTACGATGTGTAGCTTTCTTTGTTGTGCAACATGATGGCGCCGGCCGAAGGCTGCACTGCACTGTTGTTTTCAGACTTGTTTTTTCTTAGCAGCGGCCTGTTCAGTCTTCCAAGAGCAGTGAGAGTAGGGCTTGCATTTAAGTACAACTTGTCGGGCTGGCTTGTTTGTTATTATTGGTGGTATCTGTTCCCTTTTTGCATTGTATATTTTTGTGCAGAGGGTGAGGGAACAAACACGGGTTAATGACATCCTAGTCGAAATCAAGAGAAAGAAATGGGCTTGGGCAGGGCATGTAATGCGAAGGCAAGATAACCGCTGGTCTTTAAGGGTAACGGAGTGGGTTCCAAGAGAAAGTAAGCGTAGCAGGGGGCGACAGAAGGTTAGATGGGCGGATGAGATTAAGAAGTTTGCAGGCAAAGGGTGGATGCAGCTGGCAAAGGATAGGGTTAATTGGAGAGACATGGGAGAGGCCTTTGCCCTGCAGTGGGTGTAGTAGGGCTGATGATGATGATGATGATGATGTGAGTTAGTGCTTGTGTCTTCTCAGCTGCTTCCTCGTTTTCATCTTTTTGGCATTGTTCAGCGGCAAATACAGAATGACATGTGGTATTATGCATCCAGCAATGGGAGCTGAACGTAATGCTGGAGTGAAGATTGCCTGGGTGAAGAATGTGGGTGGGCCATGGTTGCTGTCCTTGATGAGGCAACGTTGAGCGATGAGCCTCTGCCTCTGTGTTATGGGTAGAAGACAGTAACGATGCTGTGGGGCCTCGTGAGAATATGTGCCTCCTTCGACTGCAGGTACTGGGTTTTCCGGGCGTGGGGTCGTGTGGGCACCAGTGTCGGGGGCCACAAAGTGGAGGAGATGGACTCGCTCCATGAGGCCAAGAACCACTTCAAGTCCCTCTTCGAGGAGAAGACGGGCAACCTCTGGGAGGACCGCAAGGACTTCGTCAAACAGCCCAATCGGTTCTACCCGCTCGAGCTCGACTATGGACAGGTGGGCGCTGGGATTGTAGTGGGGATGGAGTGCCCAGCTTGAAGTTCATCTATTGATTGGTTTGCGTGTTTTCATATTACCTGCCAAATCAGTGCTGCAGGTCATATGGCATGCTGTAGTGCAAATATCTGGATTAATTGTAGCTGCCTTGGGATTTTTTTTATGGGCCGCTGTTTGCATTTTCTTTGTGGGAATTTGGTCATTGCTGCCAGTATCAGATCAGTGTTCTTCTGCTGATAAGCGAACGCCATAATTGCTGAACAACTGTGTTGGGCACGAGCTTCAGGTTGGGCTTCAGGTTTGCTACTTATTGGAAATATGTAGTGTGCATGTGACCTTACCTTACAAGTGACCTTATAAATAGTGCACGCATATAATTGTGCGCGTTGTTTGTTATGCTAGCAGCTTCCTTTGGTGTGCATTTTTGCATTGCTAGTGATTTTTCTGACAGTTCGTTCTGTGCAAGTTTTCCTTAGACAGAATTCTTTTACAGTAAAATCTCTCTGATATGGACATGGTTGATATTAATTTCGGGATGACACGAATTCATTAAATTCCCTGGCAGGACTGCATTGTGTACAGTGCACAGAATTTTGGATGTTCTGAACACTCGTCCATGCCGCTACTTATGGTAAGAATGCGCGAGCCGCGACCACGCACTTGAGCACTAAGCGCTGCTCCTACGTGGCCGCCTCCATGATCGCCAGTTGCGCTGTAGGCACCGGGAGCAACGAGCATGGGCACGTGGTCCTTATAGCCTTTACATGATTTAAAAGCGATCACTTCAGGCTTAATCCACTTTAATTAAACTGCACTAACACTGTTCATTTTCACAAGACTGCTGCAACGAATACATGAGCTAAGCTAGCCGAAGGATTCCTCTTTTCTGCACCGTATTTTTGTTGCATGCTCAGTGACCATTACACAAGGAAAAATTCCTCAGTCTGTTTCAGCCAGAATGAGCGCGACAAAGCTTCACATAGCGCTTGATCGCCAATGTGGTGATAGCCAGTCCCGCTGAACACACCGCAGATAGTGAGCTGTGGCCACGCAGCCATAAATATGAATCCTGTCAGCCGTAAACAGATCTGCGTGCATTTCCCATGCTTATACATTTAGATTTTGTTCATTTTGGAGGATACAAGTTTTTTTTTTTTTTTTGCAGCCCTGTGAGATTTGTTTCATCGAGATTCAGCTTATAATGTTTTGACAGCCATGCCTTAGTCGGGCACTTCTGCCCTAATAAGGAGTCATATTGCACTTCGTCCAGCTATATACAAAGGGCGTGTGAGAGTTCGGGCAGTGAGTTTTTCTTTTTTTTTCACAGATCATTAAGGTGGAAACAGAGAACTTAAATAAAGCTGTCCGGCTACCCTTGTTGTTTCCTATGTTGGTTTTATGGACTGCTTCTTTGTTGCATAATGTGTTGTTGCCCATTCTTCCCCAATGTTGCTTTCAGGAGAGCGTTGACAAAAAGCAGCTGAAGCCCTGCAAGGATTCCAAGCTCCACACAGCTGTCCAACAGCTGATCTGCCTCATCTTCGATGTGAACAACTTTGAGAAGACCATGCTTGAGTTCGAGGTGGGTGACGGGTGCGACGCATAATCATGCTTTGGGACCTGGGTAAAGCGCTATGGAAAGAACTACAGTAGAATCTCGTTACAACGAACTTCACGGGACCGCCGAATTTAATTTGTTATTTTGAAATATCGTAGTACTGAAAAACCATTATTTTCATGTCAGTAATGCATCACAAGAACTAAAATTACTTACCTTTGCAGCAGATTTACGTGTTGGTAAGTAAATAATAAACGATAACGCTGGTTACAGTTTAACTACAATTTATTGCTTGAAGAAGTTTGTTATCTTCTTCTGGCGAGTAGACGACAAGCGCTGCAGGACGAACACCTCCACATCCTCGACCTTCCTGTGCACGTCATCGGGGACATCTTTGCAGCGCCCAAGGAATTATCGGGTCTTCTCTAGAAAGACTAGGACATCCGAGCTGGAAACAATCTCTTCCCCTTCGTGCGCTGATCCAGTGTCGGCATCGTCTTCGTCGCTACTACATTCTTCTTGCTCACGCACTTGACTCACGATGTCTTCGGTGGTGAGCTCTGCGGATGTAGCCGCCGCGCCGTCACTGTCCACATAATTCGAAAGTCGCTGTCCACGGTAGTTGCCCAGCCGCAGACGTTTTCTTGAGGGAGCCAGCTGCGACTCTCTATGTAGTTTTATGATCTTGTCCCGACCTTTGAGTATCGTTGCAATTGTTGACGGTGTGATGTCATGCTCCCTGCACAAGTCCACTTGCTTTTTTCAAGCATTCAGCTGCGACAGAATGTCCACTTTTTCTTTAAGCGAAAACTGGCGTCGCTTCTTTTTAACGCGAGGGCCAGGAGAACTCATTGTCAGCAAAGCTAATGCACAACACAATCACAGCGCCGATAACTTTGCAGATCCTACTGTTCGCTGTCAACGTGGTGACACTGCGCTGAATAGGCTTACGACTGCGGCGCAGTATGCGACCACACGCTGGATGATGGATGGATGATAATGGCCTTACCCTTTGCATCGGGCGGTAGCTTGCGCCGCCTAGACTATATTCATTCAACGCAACACTCGCGTTGATGCCGATGCTGCTGGGGCTGTATCCGTTGCAACGGGTTCCCCAGTGCATAGCTGCTGCTTCGGATGATGATGATAGGCGTCACCTTCAGGGATTTGGTACGAAACTTCGTAATAACGAAGCGTCTTGCGACGATTGCGAGCTTAAATTACATACGTTATTCTGAAATATTCGGTAACCCGAAATTCGTAGTACTGAAAGTTTTTTACATTGAAAATATAGGCATTTTGGCGGGGATTTAAAAAAAATTCGTATATCTGAAAATTTCGTTAATCTGATGTTCGTAGTAACGAGATTTTACTGTACCTGGATGCCAATTATTTCCTGCGCCTTGCAGATTGACTTGACCAAGATGCCACTGGGGAAACTGTCCAAGCGGCAGATCCAAAAGGCCTACTCGGTGCTGACGGAGCTCTCGGAGGTAAATTGAAGTCCTGTTTCTCTGATTGTCTTTGGGAGTGCATGGCACTTCACAGCCGCTGGTTTTCGTTGTTGCTTTGCTTTCGTCATTCTAGTGTATTCTGTGTGGCAGCCTTACTTGTGACCATCTATGGTGGCTGTCAGTGGTTGTGGTGTTGGCTGATGAACCCAAGGACACCGTATCGAATTATGGTTGCGGTGGCTGCATTTCGATGCAAACAAGCCTTGGCACAGTGGAGAACTCGAGGTGGTTTGAAATTCATCCGGTGTGCTCCACAGTGGTGTTTCTCATGCATAGCCCATGTGCAGTTTTAGGATGTTAAACCCCTAATACCTTATTATACCAATGCCATACCTTACTTGTCTCAACAGGCAAGCTTCAGTCCTAACATTCGCGTTTTCTTTCTCTGGTAGTGGCTTTCTTAAACCTATGGTGCATGCTGTATGCGTGTCTCGCATGTGTACAAATGGTGAAATTGCACTCGGAATAACTCTATAAATTGAATGACATCACTTTCAAGCTGTTTCAACCACTGGTTTTGAAGACGAAAAAAAGGTGAACACATTTTGTACTAATGACTGTGTGAAAACTCCTCAAAGTTGTTTCATATTCGTACCTTAGTCTTATCGACGTGTAAGAAAACTTGCAATAATACAGTTTAAAATTTCTTCAAGGAGTATTAGGCAATTCACTGATGGAAAGGGTTCCAGAGCTTCCGCCAGTGTGGGCTGTGCCAAACTGCACACTGGCACTCGTGAAAACACGCAGAACACCAAGGAAAAATGCAAAAGAGAAAAACGCAGTGAAGGGTTTGTTCAATCGTTCAGTACAGTCGACGACTGATTTTTCGGACCCTCTAGGGATCGCGAAAGCGACCGAAAAATCAGGCAGTCTGGAAAATCAAATTTCACCGAAAAAATCACAAACTTATTGCTATTATGCTGGAAGAAGAGGTCAGTTGTGTTGTGCACATTCTAAAGCTCCTAATGACTAAACTTCGCTGCGTGATACATGCACAGACAATGGGCGGCGACTGCTTTCACGAGCTCGGCCTGGCTGTGCTGCCCTCGGCATGTCGCCGATGAACGCACGGGTTGGGATAAAGTCTAAACGGGAAAGCGAACACGCCGCTGCGGGAACTGCATTGCGCCCGCAGTACGATGAGCCCAGAACGAGAACGCGAAGATGGCGAAATAATAAGAGCCGAGAAACGGCCGAAGCAAGTGCTCCGTCGGCGTTGGCCTCGCAAGAGGCCAACGCCGACGGAGTATCGCAAGAGGCCCCCTTTAAGCTTGAATTTCGTTTTATTTGATGAAGTTTTCGATCTCTCCTACAGTTTGAAGTAATGAGGTTCCACTGTGCACATTATATGGCGGCTTGGGTATTGGCGGCGAGTGAGGTCCGAAAAATCGAGCAGTCAGTTGCGGTGCATCCTAAATTTCAGGTGCCCGTATACATTGGCTCTATGGGCCATGTCGCGTTGCCGCGAAAAAGTCCGAATAATGAAGCATGTCCGAAAAATTGGGCGCCGAATTTTTGGTTGTCGACTGTATTGGTATTGAAGCTGCCACTTCAGAAACAGGAATACACACTTTTCTTCACATTTCTGAAGCGACAACTTCAAAACCCTATAGAAAGATAATTTTACCCTTATTGCATTCCTTGGTGTCAAGAGAACCCAAAGACATTTTTTTCAGCAAGTTTCCTGCAGCAAATTGTTTTCAAAGCTCTTCACAAAATACATGCACAAAAATTACGTAAGTGCTCATGAAATTAAATGATATATTTAGAATCGGTACGCGAAAATACATGTTCCCTGAAAATTTCTTAACTGTGACTTTATTAATACAATTTTTTTTTTTCAAGACCAGGCTTCCCCCTTAAAGCAAGTGGGACATGCTTCTCGCTGTCCTACAAAGAGTTAAGCACTGATTATTTACATGCATTATCATACAGTCAAGTACTTTACTAGCATGTATCTTTGTTGCATTTGATGTTACCCAACAATATTTGACTACCGCAGACCATCACGGATTCAGACTGCTGCCTCGTTCATCGGTGTGTTCCCCTTAGTTCTTTGTCTTGCTTTTTAGTTTCGAGGTAAGTTCTTTGGTCCCAAGTAAAGTGTTCGGCTTTAATCGTGCCCATGGCGTGCCCATGGTGCATTGCCCCACTTTGCCTACTTCGTGGGTTATTTTGCCTATGGTATGCTCAAAAGCGGGCAGGCCAGCATTGTGGTAAAATTTGTGGGCACGCTTACTGCTAATGTTACTGCTTTACTTTCCTTGCAGTTGGTCAAGTCGGGTGGCACAAACAACCAGTTCCTCGACGCTTCAAACCGCTTCTACACGCTCATCCCGCACGACTTTGGCATGAACAAGCCGACCATACTGAGTGACGACAAGCTTATTGAGGTTTGCCTTTGGAAGCATTCAGTTGGTTTTGTGCATCTACTGTGAAAGCTTGTTAATTTGAACTTCATTCATTCGAAATGTTTAGAACTGTATGACTTGGTCTGGTCTGTTCGTGTTCCATTGAAGTCTGTGTATAAAGCAGCCCAGTAAGTTGAACGGGAATTGGTTTGGCTACCGATAATTCGAACTATGCTTCTGGCGCACCTGAGCACATTGCACCGTCGAGGCCGCACCACCTCTTTGGAGGAGAGAAGCTGAGGGGATTGGCACCAGCAGTGGCAGCTAGCTACATGGCCTCAGTGACTTGCACAAGCTGCTTGTCAACAGTAATCTCAAAGGACTCAGTAGCTTGCTGCATTAGCTTCTGGCAAAGCATGACTACCACTGAGGTACAGTGAATGAGGTGCGTTGCAGGCACTTGCGATGCGAGCCTGTGCACTTCTGCTTCCACTGCCTCCAGTCTGGCCGTGGCCTCATTTGAGTGCCCTCTGCATCATGATCCGGTTCTCACCACATGTCAAGCTTATGTGATGTGCCATGGCGCTTTGAATTAAAAGTGTCGTCTGTTGTGGTATATAGCATGCTGAAATGCTTAAAGACGGTTGAAATCCTGCATGCAGTGAATGCCGCACTGTTAACGAGATGAGAAATCTCCAAAAAGCATGTGACAATGAAAAGCATGCTATTGGAGGGTGATCTGAAAGAGTTCGGCTGATTGGCTTAGTCGTTTGCAGATTGAGGTCACCAGGCCACCAATAAAGCAGTATGCGACTATTCTGCAAATGTTGCTTTTGACATCGGCACTTTCATGGCACTCCTTGGTCGAAAATTGCCGCCATTTGCATGCCTGTCGTGACTCCGGAGTGGCCCTCTGCCTCGCAAGTAATGAACATGCTGAATGCTGCTTGCCTCTTCAGCTCTAGTTAAGGTGAAGAGGAGGCCTTACGTAATGTAACGTTCACTCTTTGGAACAGAAGATGTAGGGCATTGCCTTCTGGGGAAAAAAAAAGTAGGAGGGGATCACGGGCTTCTTTAAACAATATACTAGTGAGGCGGTCTTGCTACCCGACTGGTTCCCAGTAGCAGCGTACTGTATTTTTTTTCCTCTGCTTTCGTTAGTTCAAGCTCCTCCCTGTGCAGTTAGAATTCACGAGCTTTCGCTGTGTTCTTTTTGAGCTTTGTGTGCTTGTTCAGTTTTGCATTGCACATTTTGTGAGGAACCACAATGCATTGCAATTTTGTTGTGACGTCATACTTGGAAGAGAATGCCTCTAAGCCATTTCAAATTATGCTCATCGGAAGCAATCTCTAAGCACTGGAATTGGATGGTATAGATTACCTTTGCCCTTCTCCGCTTCAGCTGCTCACACTTGATGACGTGAATGGGTTAGGAATTCTGGTTTTACAGCCATTTGTAGTCTTGGGGAGACAAAGTTAAGGAAGGAACTGCGATTGTCCATTCCTTGGTTTTGTCGTGTGTGCAGGCATATTTATCGGCTCAACTACCTGAAAAAGCGGTAAATTTAGTTTCCATTCGTGAAAACAAGGAAAAGTGAGAGAAGCTTATTATTTTCACATGGCTACCCGGTATGTACAAGTCATTTTTTGACGACTCGGGTGTTTCCAGTCTTGTAGCACGTAAGACCTTGTATGTGAGCGATGTGATGAGCGACAGCGGTTTGACGGCCCTCAGCTCATTGTGCAAAGCACAATAAAGCACAATGAGGTAAAGCACAGTGAGGCAGCACTGGTGAGGTAAAAAATTTCTTGGGCATGAAATTCGATATTCTCTTGGCATTGCGCGTTTATCTGCTTTTCAGTCAAAAGCTTGGTAGTTTTGTGTTTGAAGAATGCTGAGGTTGTGGCACCAATTGTTTGCGAAGGCAGTTCAAAATTCCAAGTTTTTATAGGAGTCATGACAAAGGCGAAAATTTGGCCTGCGTACACATTGTCGTTAATATGACAACCGAAGGATTAACCCAGGAAGTGGGGAACATTACAGATTTAAAGAGTTAAAAACACTTAACTTTAGAAGGTACCATATTGAGTAAAAAGATGTGGACATTTTTTTTTTGTCTGAAGCCCTGATGTGTGTCCCCCCTCAATGATGTCAACAGCAAAAGGTGAACATGCTGAGCTCACTGCTGGAGATTGAGGTGGCCGTCAACCTGCTGAAGAGCGAGGGTGAGACCGAGGAGGACAAGCTACACCCCGTGGACTTCCACTACAGCCAGCTGAAGGCAGACATCCAGGTGCTGGACAGGTCACACGAGGACTTTGCGCTGCTCAGCAAGTATGTCGAGACGACACACGCCGAGACCCACCGCTCGTACAAGCTGGAGATCCTCGAGGTGAGAGCCCATGCGTGGTACGAAGAGAGACACGAATCCCGAAACAACTGGGGTGCATCCTGAGGGCACTTTTTACTGACTGCTGCAAAGTGATAGTTCTAAAACTTCATTTTGCAGACGCGCCCCTTTTTGGTTCCCCTGAACACCGAAAAATCTATGCTTGCCTTAAGAGAGGACGCGACCTTTGAAAACCAAAAAATCGCGACAAGGTCGATTTTTGGAAAAGTGTATATTCCATTGTATATGTTATAAACTACCTTTCCTGTAATTATCAATGTCAAATTCAGTGTGAAACTATTGGAAATTAAATATATAACGCCGCGGCGGCCCCTGTGCCGCGAGCAAGCGCCGAAAATGCCCCAACTACGCGCGCGCGCCGTTCCTCTCTGAACCGAGCGCCGCCATTTTGGTCTTGTTTTGTTCGTGAATTCTTGCGCTTTTCTTTGCTACCTGTGGTGGCGGCGTGCTTGAGGCGTGGCTAGCTTTTGATTGGGGGCCTCGCAGCGGCTTTCGTGTTTCCCGCGACTCAAGTCCGAGGCTATGATTGGACCAAGCGCGCGCTCCTCGAGAACGCGGGAGAACGGGCGGCTGCTATTGGCCGCTGCGCGCGCTGACGCAGTGGTCTCTGCCGGCCGCCCCTGCGCGTCGTCTGCTCTGGCTTCTTGCGTTCCTTTGTGCGGTGTGTTCGCCGTTGGCCATTTTTACGATCGCTGTCTTTGCGGTCTCTCGCCGTGCCCTTTGAACAGTTTCATGCAGCCTGTCGATCGTTGCGTGGTTGGTCACGAGGCCTTAAATGGAATTCAAGACTTGACACGCGTTCGGTGCATGGGAGCGTTATATAGTCCGTCCGCATGGCGAAGCGCACCGCCGCCGACTGCATCGACACTTCCAGCGTTCTTTAGTCCACTTTGATCTTAGCCCGTAATTCTTTAGTCCATTTCATACATCAGGTGCAACGCTGTCAAAGCTAGTGTTCTTTGCGCTGCCTGCATCCGCGACCAAAAAGTAGTGCGTTCATTGTGGTGAGCAAAACATGGCAAATGCTTTGCCTGCAGGCTTACTAAATGACACTTTTGTCATGAGCTTGATTAAGTGCACTCTTATTCCTGACGACATGCCATCGCTTTCTCAAGCCGCAGACCACTTGGCTACAGAGCAAGCGCAGAGTAATACGCCTCCCTTTGTTTTCCCATGCGGACTACCTCCATGCCTTTCACAGCGTTGCGCCTGATGTATGAAACGGAGTATAGGGCCCGTTCACCTAGCCATCCAGCGAGCTGCTGAGAAAGATGCCCTGCGCATGGGCAACTGCTGAGAAACGGAATGAGGTGAAAACTTAGGGGCGGCAAAGAAAGAAAGGGCACAGAGACAGCTTCAACTATTAAGGAGGAGCATTATAGACCTGGAAATGTAACTTTCGAGGGCCATTTTCTCGGAATTATTTTTTCTCGGAATTGTTTTTTCCCTTGTATGGCTGCTCATCCCAGCATCATACCAGGAACTGCTCATCGGATTTCCATGTTTTTTTTTTATCCTGTTCGTAAATAAATTTCTGAGGGCAAGGAAAGCCCAATTATTCAACATACTGTGTTTGGAATTTGTGAGTAATTAAAATTTGGTTAATTAGTGCACGTCTAATTAGTAACTATATTCAGTGATGTGCTAAATTTTTTTGAGTAGGAAAATCTAGAAGGGCCTTGTCTTGCCCTGGGTACCTATCCAGGAATGACAATACTGAATTTCACAGTGCCAGCACGTTTTGCAAATTCTCCAGGCATGTCCCAAGGAACCCATGTAAACCACCTTGATATACTCTTGTAACTTGAGAACCAGTGGGCACAGCTCCACAAAACTTGGTAGTACTTCAAATATTTGTGATATGAGCTTACCCTGAAAATTTCATCCAGATGTGCTAAAATTTTTTTAGTAGGGAAATCTAGATGGGCCTTGTCTTGCCCTGGGGTACCTATCCAACATAAAAAGTTGGTGCTCAAGAATAGCCTCCCCCCTTAACTCCCACGTTCCTTTAGCCACTTTATTTTGGAACTGATTAGCTGTATTGCTTGCAGCGGACTGTGTCACTATAGTGCTACTTATTATTGATTGAATTGTTGCCTTTTTGAAGGGCAGTGTTCCTGTGTGCGAATTTTAGGGAGGAAGGGATGGAAGCCAAGACACCCAGGGTTGGTCAGCACATTTTGAGAGTCATTCGGGTTTCCTGAGGCATTCATGGTGAATGAACTTGTGTCTGGTCAGACTTCAAAAGTCATATGTGTTGGCAGATTTCAACAAGGGGCAAATATAGTGGTGTTTGTAGGTTTTGCATGCATTGTGGCATCGAACATAAGCACTGTTAGCAAAAGGGCATTTGTGGCAGAAAGATGGGCATTTGCCTGCTTCACAACAGGTGATGCTCTGCTCGTTAACCTGATAAATGTGCAGTACATTTGGTCGGCAACACTGCAGTGAATGGATGATATCGCATAAAAGTGTTGACCGAATGGCAGTCTGTACAAAATTTTAGCTTAAATTAAGGCTGAGCTAGACGTAAGCAAAATTTCACGCAAATTGCCATGTGTCGCTCATGCCTGTGTTGCTTGTCCGTGTCGTTTGCCGTGTTGCTTGCCTGTGTCGGATCGTTGCTTGGTTCTGCTTCCACTGAAAATTTCGCTCATTGCCCAGAAGTCCCCTGGTTTGACGCATTACCCTTCCCTGTGATCTTTCTTCACTGTAGCAAGTGGCCGGCTTGGTCATCGTTGGTGGCGCTGCACTGCACTGCACCATTGAGAAAATATTCCTTTTACTGTGGCTGTAAAGCAGACCTGAAAAATTTGAAGCGAACAGTCTCCTTATTGGTAGCAGAGGACTAACATGGGCCGCGAGCTACGAGTGGATGCACTTGAGGGCGAGATATGTCTTGAGCTGCGGCACTCGATGCCCAGTGCACTGTGCTTCAGCGTTCAGTGCATTACTCACAGCGCATATGCTCGCTTTTCTAGTTTCCACACTTAGAAGCGGGTTGAGGTGACAGATTACAGAGGTGTTTACTTAGCTGAAGTGTGGAGACTGGTACACATCACTGTCACCGCCACTAGCATCAGGCTTCCCCACTAGGACGGAGTGAGCGGCGATGGTCCTCACCGTGCTGCCGTTTTCCATTGCTCTGTTTTTCATGCACATGGAATGGCTGTGGCGGTCGTATTTCGATGGAGGTGAAATGCCAGTGGCACGTGTCTGTGCGATGTCAGTGCACGTTAAAGAACTTCAGATGGTCAAAATTATCCGGAGCTCTCCACTACGGTGTCCCTCATAGCCTGAGTCACTTGGGGGCATTAAACCTCGTAAAAACCCTCTGCGGTGGGCTCGGTGGTTATGGTGCTCGGCTGCTGACCTGAAAGACATGAGTTCGATCCCGGCAGTGGCGGTCGAATTTCGATGGAGGTGAAATTTTAGAGACCCATGTACTGTGCGGTGGCAGTGCACGTTAATGAACCCCAGGCGGTAGAAATTTTCAGAGCCCCTCACTACGGCGTTCCTCATAGCCTGAGTTGCTTTAGGATGTTAAACCCCCATAAACCATAAACCTCATTAAGGGGGGAGGCTACCCTTGAACACCAACTTTTTTGTTTCTTGATATATCTGAATGAAATTTTCAGGGTAGGCTCACAGCATAACCATTTGAAGAACTACCAAGTTTCATGGAGCTATGGGCATTGGTTCTCAAGTTACAGGAGTATATCAATGTGGTTCACATAGGTCGCTTATTCCAGGCCTGGAGAATTTGAAAATAGTGTTGGCACTGTGAAATTCATTGTGGTCATTCCTGGATAGGTGCCTCAGGGCAAGACAGAGTCCTTTTTCTAAATTTTCTTGCTGGAAAAGTTTAGCACAGCACTGAATTTAGTGTTGCCAATTAGACCTTCATTAGGCAAATTTTAATTGCTTATGACAAATTTCAGACACAATAACTTGAAAAAGCGGGCTTGTCCTGCCCTCAGAAATTTATTCAGGTACGGAATAAAAAAACCTCATGGAAATCCGATAAGCAGTTCCCGAGCAGCAGCCAGAATGAGCAGCCACGGCAGGCAAAAAATACATTCTGAGAAAACAGCCCTTAAAGGTTGCGAGAACACCAGCTTTCTTGTTTCTTGAGATATCGAATGAAATTTTTAGGGTAGGCTCAGGACTCAAACGTTTGAAGAAATACCAAGTTTCATGGAGCTGTGCACACTGGTTCTAAAGTTACGGGAGTATATCAAAATTATTCACATAGGTCCCTTATTCCAGGCCTGGAAAATTTGAAAACAGCGCTGTCACTGTGAAATTAATTATGGTTATTGCTAGATAGGTACTGCAGGGAAAGACAAGGCCCTTTTGCTGAATTTCCTTGCTGAAAAATTTTAGCACAGCACTGAATTTAGTGTTACTAATTAGACCTTCATTAGGTAAATTTTAATTGCTTATGACAAATTTCAGATACAATAACTTGAAAAAGTGGGCTTGTGTTGCCCTCAGAAATTTATTCAGGTACGAAATAAAAAAAAAACCCATGGAAATCCGATAAGTGGTTCCCGAAATGCAGTCAGAATGAGCAGCCACACCAGGAAAAAAGTCATTTCTAAACATGGCCCTCGAGAAAGTTTCAAACCTATTCCTAGGTCTAAAATGACCTGCAGAATAGCTGGTGGTGTCCGCCTCTCATTCTTCAAAGGCCATTGCTTCATTCTGGCGTTGGGAGTTCCACGAGCTTGCAACCATTGCTTCATTCTGGCGTTGGGAGTTCCACGAGCTTGCAACCATCCCAAAATGTGGGCACATCAGTTCAAGCTTTGTTGCCAATCCAAGCTGGGTGCCTTCTTGAACGGTCAACCCGGGCGCAAGGCAATGCTTGCACAAGGTGCTAGAGAGCAGATCGCTTAGGGTATCCATTTGCACAAGGCAAAATTTCGCACCTTCACTTGTAGCGGTGGCAGATCTGGGATCGGGCGTCATCGCTTCAAACTTCCGTTGTGTCGCTGGCATGGCGCCAAGTCTTTCTTGAACAACAGCACGTTGTGCATCCGCCGCCTCGATCTCCTCGTGCGTCAGGAAATGCGTTTCCAAGTGAACGGCGCGCGACGCGTTGTCACGCTTCGGGGTAGATTCCAGACCGGAGCTGGAGGCCGCAATCGCCGAGGTTGAAGAGTTCGGTACATAAGGCGTGCCCGAAGCAACGCTTTCTTGCACCAAAGAAGCTGCTGGTACGTCGCTGAAAGTGGTGACGCAATCACTGTCTGGTAGCGATGTAGCAGAAGCTACGCGGCTGGAAGCATCGACACAGTGGCTGTTGGTGACACGCTTCGCCGCACGAACCAACTTCATAGCACGCTTCCGCGCACCGAACGCGTGTAGCGTCTTTCGCTTTGTTGGACGCATCGTGACTGACCGCACAACAGTCTGCAGGAAACTGTTCGGACGGCACGGCGAGATATCGTAAAGACGGTGACAACAGCGAACACGAACCTGGTGAAGCGTGAAGAGAGCGCACAAACCACAAAGGCCGCCAACAACAAGAAAAGGAAAGTTCCATGGCGGCCAGTGCAGACGATGCGCTGGCCGCCGCCGAAAGGTTACCGCCTCGTCAGCGCGTGCAGCAGCCAATAGCGGCCGCGCGATCCCCCGCGTTCTCGAGTAGCGCACCCTTCGCCCAATCGCAGCCTCGCATTTCAAACGCGGGAAGCTCGAAAGGCGCTTTGAGGGCCCCAATCACAAACGAGCCACGCTTCCACCATGCTGCCGCCGCGGTCGTCGGAGGAGGCAAAAAAAAAGAGCAAGAATTCACGAACAAAACAAGACCAAGATGGCGGCGCTTGGTTCGCTGGGTGAGAAACTGAATGTGCTCGAAGTTGGGGTATTTTCGGCGCTTTCTCGCAGCTCAGTGGCTGCTGCTGCTTGTTCGATATTTAATTTTAAGTACTTTCACGACGAATTAGGCGTTGGTATTTGCAGAACAGGTAGTTTATGACACAAACTGTCAGAATATTCACTTTTCCAAAAATCAACTTTTTCGCGATTTTTCGGTTTTCAAGGGCCGCGTCTCTCCCCTAAAGAAACAACGAAATTATTCTCTTCACAATCACTGTGGTGGCTGAAGTGGTGATGAACTGTAAAGAATCCTGCTTTCTACCTGTCTCTATTACCTGTGCAGCTGTTCAAGGTGGCGAGGAACGGGGAGGCCAAGCGCTTCAAGCCTTTCCGCAAGCTGCCCAACCGCAAGCTGTTGTGGCACGGCTCGCGGCTCGCAAACTTTGCAGGCATCCTGTCCCAGGGTCTGCGCATTGCGCCTCCAGAGGCACCTGTGGTAGGTTTCAACCTTTTTTAAAGCGAAAGCTTTACTAGCTTTGTCGAGCCAAGGTCATCGGGGTGGTACATTTGACCTTTAAGTGGGGGTGTGTCAGCCACGTGACGTACGTCGCACGCTGCAGCTGCACCGACCTACGCATTGCCAGCTGGGTCCCCTTGACTGACGACGTGACTCATCATTCACTTGTAAGGGAGGGCACTGCTCTCACGTGCATACACGCTGGCGCCTTGCAGTTTCTCGTTGTGAATGAAGCAAGCCGGCCGGTACCGTCTATGCTGTCGGGACAGTCTCGTAGATGACGGGCTGAGTCTGACTGTGCGACTGACGTTGCCAGTTATGCTAAGTATTTAGCTAGAGGCAGGGAAGTTAAACGTACGAAGCTAGTGGCAGGATCCAACGAAAAACTGAAGTGTGCACTGGCTCAAGGGTGGTTGAAGGATGCCAAAAGGCTGCAGGGCTTTGGCGGCAGCTGCCGCTGCTGCTGCCTCCGCCACGACTTCGGCGACGGAAGAAGAGGTTGAGTTTAATCTTGGTTAGCAGCACTGCATAATCACACATAACAAAGCATTTGCTTGCATAACCGGGCCTAGCCGAGCTTGCCGCAGCCATTTTTGCTCATTTCTTTTGGTGAAGATTGCTGTTACATATGGAGTTGCTGGGTTTCGTGCATCTCGTGGCGACAAATGGAACTGCAGTGGGGGGAACATTGGAAATGAGGTGTAGTGGAGCGAAGATGCGGCTAACCAGATTATGTATAGCCCCCTTATGTCGAAATATGGTCGGTGCCACATTGAATGGCATGTTTCCCCGTCACATGTGCAGTCTAACCCTGCTACAACGAATGCCGCTTCAACGAAATATTTCCAATTCCCTGTCAGTTTGCCATAGAACGTAATGGAACAAATTTCTTGCCACAATGAACCATTTTTGGGGCGCGTTTCTGCTTCAACAACATTTTTGCCAAATGCAGCTGGGTTTAAAAATGTATTTGGTAGTAAAATAAGCATATTGCCACCCATCTGCGCACTTCTGTAGATCCATGCTGCTTTGTTTCACTAAAAATTTTCGCTGGAATTGATATGTTCTCCTACTGGCCCACTGATTCACATACGCATGGTGGCTGCCTTTGTTTGGTGGTGATTATTGAGCTGGCTGACTTTGACAAGGCGCAGGTGTAAGCTTCCGTTTTCTTCAGGGCCGGAGCTGCAGTCAATCCATATTTGATGCCTTATGATAGCATCAAAGAACGCAGCGCATTTGGCCTGTTTCTTTTTTCACTTGTGCTTATGCGCTGCACTCGACGCTAGCATGGCAACTTTGTCTAGGAAGGGAAAGTTTCTTCAGAAGGCAAAGCACAAATAATGTATATTCCCTTTAAGGGGGGAGGTCGGGATGAGGGCCAACTTTATTGTTCTTTGACCTAGAGCAATGAAATTTGGTAGCCACACTGAAAAGTGTCTTAAATAAAGAAATATGGAGTTTCATTATGATACCTTGAATAGTTTTCAAGTTACAAAATGTTACATATGTTCCGCTTGTGGAAAACCTGGCACTGTAACGAAACATGCCAGGGAGCTGCCTTCAATTTCAATCTTTGCTCAAAAGAGCCCTGCAGGGTACAACAGTTCCAAAAATTTTTTTAAACCCATTATTTTTTTTACACAGAACATCATGTTCACCTTCACTAACTGTGCCAGAACTTGTCGTTCACAAAATAGCTGTAGAAAAAAAAACTAAGCCCTCAACGAGATATTGAAGACTGTCATACCCTCAAGCACACTTCAGGGAATAAATAAAAACAAACAGGATCAAAATTGGTTCAGGCATTCCCACGCTACCCTCTCCACAGACAAAGCAGAATGCCCAAAACACACTTTTGAGAAAACGTCTCAAAGTTTTCGGAGCAGTTCACAACTCTCAAAATGCACCAGGACTGTAGTTTTCGCTGTCTTTGGTTACACGTGACTTCTTGGGTCTCTGCCCTTTGATTTCGTGCACACGAGACGATTTTTTGGCTCGCTGATGGTCTTTTTCTGCAGCCCTCTGAAGGGCAAGGGCGCCAGGTTTTAAGACAATCTCCAAGGGACCATGAAAATTTTTCGTCACATCAGAAGTTCGTCTAATCAGGAGGGCTCCAAAAATGATATTTGAGCATGCAGAGCCTACTGTATTAGCATAGCATGTGTTGACTTGCTGCATTTTCTTTCCACGTTCCCACTGTGTTCCCCTGCTTTTGTCTTTGCAGACTGGTTACATGTTTGGCAAGGGTCTGTACTTTGCGGACATGGTCTCCAAGAGTGCCAACTACTGCTGCACGTCTCCCAGCAGTCCAATTGGCCTGCTGCTTCTGTGCGACGTGGCTCTGGGAAACATGTAAGTTCATGCTGATGACCTTCGTTTGGTTGCTAGTACTTGGTCAGTGTATTGCTGCCTGTCACTTACATGTCCGTTTTAGTTGAAAGTTCTTGTGCTTGAGCCTACAAGAAGAACCTGGGTGCGTACCGTATAAACGCATGTAAGGGCCGCACCCGTGTATGGGCCGCACCCTGTTTTCCAGAAGGAAATACAGTCGCCGACCGATTTTTCGGACTCGAAGGGACCCGAAAAATGGTCCGAATAATCGAAAAGTCTGAAAAATCCGTGAAGTACAAAAAAATCACTTTATCGAGATGAAATTGGCTTAAATATGTCACTGATTTTACCTTCTGGCAAATTTCTCTTGCTGGCGACAATTTGTGCCTGTATTTGCGCTAAGGTTGTGCTTTCACCGTACACGCTAGACAGCAAGGTCACCGCATTTAGTTGGAATACTTCCCACCCTTCTTTGACGGACCTGGCGGGGCCATGTTGTCCACAATCTGAGAGTGCACCACACCGCTCGTTAAACACACGCAAAGATAAGGCACTTTTCTTTCAAAGCGGCGGAACAGCTGGACGCAATCACAAAACGGCAAGCAGATGTAACTTCGTGAAGACTGAGCGCCACTCGGTCAACGTGGTCAGAGAAGCCCAAATTACGGAACGGCAAATGGCGAACGTATGAGACCCGCCGCGGTGGCTTAGTGGTTAGGGCGCTCGGCTACTGATCCGGAGTACCCGGGTTGGAACGTGATCACGGTGGCCGCGTTTCGATGGAGGCGAAGCGCAGAGGCGCCTGTGTGCTGTGCGATGCCAGTGCACGTTAAAGATCCCCAGGTGGTCGAAATTATTCCGGAGCCCTCCATTACTGTACCTCTTTCTTCCTTTCTTCTCTCAGTCTCTCCTTTATCTCTTCCCACCGAGATGTGAGATAGCTCCTGCACAATTTCCTTCCCCCACCAACCAATTTTCAACGTATGGGACAAGCGATAACTGCCCGCGACAACGTCAGCGACAAAAGCAAGTTGGTGGCGATGACAATCCGGCTGCCACCTCGAAGTGTCAGAGATCCCAAGGACCTCTACTGGCAACAATGAGGTGCCGAAAGTGTGTCAAGCCAAGCCAACTGCAGCATAAATCCACCTCAATTCAAGATGGCGCCTTTTGCGCCGGCGAAAAGCCGATAAGTATCACCAGCTCTATCACCATCACCAGCTCTAGCATTTTATTGCTGTCAAAGGCACGGGTGTTAGTTGTGGCTTTCGCATGCTGCCGCGGAGCGTTGTAGTTTTAGCAGTTTTAGCACGATAAGGCAAGCAATTTAATAGCTACACGGCGAGCGTATCGCAGGCAAGAAATTCGACGTGGCCGAGAAGTGCGTCCGACGATGGTGCAACCAAAAGGATGCATTCAGGAGCACAAGCTGCAAAAAGCGCGCTCAAGTGATGGAAGCGCAAAACAACGCCTAGCCGTTGACAGCGGACGTGCTGCGCGACTTCTTGTGGGATGAGTGTGCACCGGAGCACAGCACCAGCTCGGAGTGGGAATACACCGCGAGTAGCGATTGAATGTAGAATAAATGCCGCTGATTTCCTGACCGGCGTGTTCATACTTTTAAAAAGTTTTTTTTTGTAAACCACGTGTATGGGCCACACCCCAAAAATTGACCCTCAAATCTGGAGAAAAAAAAGTGGCCCTTACACGTGTTTATACGGTATTTGCTGTCTCATGTTAAATGAGCTCTGTTTTTATGCTATGCCACAGGTTCCATTTTCGATGGGAGGTTTTTAGAAATTTGCACTTGTATTACTACACTAGAACCCAGCTCTTATGTTCCTGGGTGCTGCGTTTTCCTGGCTGGTACATTGCCGTGAGCCAGTCCTGTCCAAGCTCTCGCAGAAACCCTTGCAATACAGACCCGCCTGTCGCATCACAACTGTGGCAGCATGCCTGCATGCTGCATCGCGAATTTCATTTCGCTTTGGTGTTTTACCTCATGCTGGCATTTTGACAACCGATGTTTAGCATGTGCGAAATGGTGGCTGCGAACCGACTAAAGTGGGATCTGAACTCCATCAGTGGCTTCTGCCATGTTGCACTGGATGTTGAGTGCACTTAAGGGCGGCATGAGCCTTGTGACTGTTGGCGTAGTTCTATCGCTGCCGTGTCGCGAATGCAAATGACTGAAGGCGTGAGAACGAAATTATGCCGCGCAGGCAGCACAGTATGAGATAAAGTTGTGTGGGTTGGCTCTAAACTACGTCCCCGTCATGTGCATTTGTTTGCCTTGTTGCCTGAAGCTTAAAAACACAGTTTATAGGTCCTTATAAACAGTTATTGTGCAAGATTAAAGCGGCTACTGTGAAAACGACACAGAACAGCGCGCGCGTACCCAGATTTAGCTTGTTCGGTATGCCCTCCTTCGTAGCTGTTTCCCTTCCCTTCCTTCGTAGCTGCTCAGGCACAGAGAGAGAGAGAGAGCCATTGCAGGATGTTTAGGACAGTTTGTCTGTGCATTATAGTGAGAGCCTGTAAGCCTTGCAAGTGGCAGGGCAGCATGCTTCTCTTGCTAGAAGTTTAAAAAATAATCTAACGTGATGGTTATTATTTTTGCGTGCACTTGCCAGCTTCTTCATTTCCTGGATGGCACTTCTTTTTTTTTCTGTGGTCCGGTGGGAAACGTAACAGTAGAGTTATACCCTGTATGTATGCCCATTGTAATTCCTGAAATGCTGTGTGCTGTGTGTGCCCTGAATAACAGATGCGACTTGCATGCGTTGCCAACAGATTAAGTTCAGGCATACCACCACGAAGGAGGTGATAGAAATTGTGGATTGTGGGGTTTAATGTCCCGAAGCAATACATGGGCTCTGAGAGATGCCGCAGTGAACGGCTTCGGATTAATTCAGGCCATCCGGAGCTGTGTAACATGCGTGGACACAGCACGTGGGTGCTTTTATTTCACCTTCGTTGAAATGTGTCCGCTGTGGCTGGGACCAAACCCATGCCCTTTGGATCAGCAGCCGAATGACAGTGCTGCTGAGCTACCACGGTTGGTTAAGAGAGAGTGCTTTGCGGGATGAGGAAGGCCAGCAGTTCCTGGATGCATGGGGTGCCAATGCCTGGGTATTATAGCATTGTGCAGTTTCTTTCTACACACGTACAGATTTTTTTCTTTTTAGTGGGTGTGTGAAACTAAGTAATGTCTTTTTCGTCGATCTTTGGCCCTGTCATGCTATTTGCAGTCAAGCATCGAGGAAGAAAAATTCTTTAGAATGGTCTCCATGTTCTGTTTGCTGATATGTATGCATGTATCTGTAGTGCTCGGCTGCTGTTCCTAAAGATGCAGGTTTGATCCTGGCCACTGTGCTCACATTTCGATGGCGGCAAGGTGCTAGAGGCCTGTGCACTGCACCACCTTGGTGCACTTAAAGAACCACAGGTGTTTGAAATCATACAGAGACCTCCAGTGCAGCTTCCCTTAGAGCCTGAGTCACTCTGGGATGTTAAATCTCATATATATCTTGTTTTCCCATTTCAGGTATGAGCGAAAGAATGCTGACTTCATTACCAAGTTGCCTCCAAATTACCATTCCACAAAGGGTGAGCCTGCCACTGTTGAGTCTTGTAGCGGTAGCTTGAGTGTTTGAACCAACTCCGCTGGACCAAATTTTCTAATGAGCTTAGCACACCTGGAATATTTGAACGATATCCTGTCGAAACAGTGCAAAAAAAAACCCCAAAATATGGTTAAGATGAAGTGTTGGTTTTGTGCGCATTATTGTTAAACAGTTGCAGTGTGACTAGAGCATACTAAACCTCTTTGTACATCTGACCAGTTCTTGCGGTATCATAAGTAAGGCTGCGTAATAATTCAGTTATTAAAGTTTCCCCGCTGTCATTTCTTGGCAAATATGATATATGCGATTTCTTGGGTCACATTATTACGCACTGTGACTCACACCGGGGAACAATGATTGTGCAGCACTCTGATAAAACAGAGCAGCAAAACAGGCTGCAAATAGCACGCACCTCACGCATGTGCACACTGGGCCCGTTTCGTCGCTTCACTGTGTGGCCGTTTCTTTGACACCTGGGTGGTACTGTGAAAGAACTGGTCGTACAGGGAAGTGTTTTTGGAGCGTGGTAAATTGATTGCAGTGTACTAGCTAATGATAGCTATATTGAGCTATCAGGAGCTCAGTTTCCATTGGCTGGCATGTGAAATGCAAAGGCCACGAATGAAGTCTTTGCTGGCGATGTGTTGCCTTCTACCTTGTTGCAGTTGAATAAAGATTATTCAGACTCAGAGAGGGCTGAAAATTTCGCAGACTTGTGCAGGGTTTGAATTAATGGGAGTGCTTTTGATACACATTTCGCTGATGAGGGCCACGAAGTCAGACTAGTTGTGAGTCCACTGTAATTGCCACTTGTAGCCTCTGTGCCTTGCTTTGTAATTCCTTTGTAATTTTTTTTAATGTGAAAGCATTATATGGCTCATCAGCAATGAAATCCGGCGGCACTGACCAAGAAAAATGGTACTAAACCTCAAGGTGTCACAATGATCTTGCATGCCATCAGCAGTAGACCCCATATAAGATACAGTGAAGCAAAGACATTAGACGACAGTAGTAGTTACTTATAGGGATAGTTACAGTGATGTTACTAAATGGTGAGGGTCATTAATGACATTGGCAATGATAAAGGCCTTTATATACAGGTAAAGGCCTTTAGGTCAAGCAGCCTTTAGGGTGAAGACCTTCGGCGTAAATACCTTCAGGATAAAGTTCTTTAGGTCAAAGGTCTTTTGGTAGAGGCCTTTAGGTGAAGGCCTTTGTGGTTAAGGCTTTTAGTGTAAAGGCCTTCAGGTAAAATTATGCTTTTGCATTCACAGCACGTAAGGACCTTTAGTGCCCACCATAACTTGGTTTCGCTGTCTGATTGTTTCTTCCTATCCCTACTTGCACCTGCCTCTCAAGTCCCCCGTCTTCTCCTGTTGTTGAAAGAAGTTGTAAATTATGTATTTTATCATGAGATGCAAACAAGGTCAGTGGGGATTGCAAGATGCGAATGTTCGGTGATGCAGGTGTCGGCATGACGTACCCGGACCCAAAGTACAAGGTGCTCAGGCCTGATGGCGTTGAGGTACCCTTGGGGCCATCTGTCAAGGACACCAAGGCTGGTGGCTCCAGCCTGCTCTACAATGAGTATCCTTTTCTGGCCAATATACATGAGCTGTGTTTGCGAGGATTTTGAAAACGATTTTTTTCTTGTTCGGACGTTGATCACAGTGGTGCTGTTCTAGGTAACGTTCACTTATGCACGATACAATGCATTCCACTAAACTAGATAACCAATGAAGCTAATGCGCTGTTTTTTGTCGTATCTTATTCATAGCAGAAATTACTGTATTTGCTTGCATAAGTTTCTCCGCGAACTTGGCAGAGCGCCAAGTGTCCTGTAAGCTAAGGCTTAAACATTCGCACTCGTCACCATCCTGTGTGTTTTTTTAACCTCGTGTAAAAAATGCGCGCCTGACCTTTGGGGCCGGTGTTCAGCATGTTCGCGTTATCTCGCCGCTGTGTTTGGCGGGCGCCACCGGCTGGCTACCACAGAATTGCGCCTGACCTGTGCGTTTGTTGATGACAGAGGGGCGGAGGTATATGAAATCTGAACCCTTCTAAACAAAAGAATCTGTTGAAACTTTTTTTCCCAAGTAATGAACCCTCCCCCCAACCTGATGTTGACTTTTCTGGGAAAAAAGTGGGTTCATTACGCGAGTATATACGGTAGATGCAATCGTATCAAAAGGCACAGGACAGGCAGTGCGTGCCCTTCATTGCCACTCGATTGCTTGCGTGATTCCAACACCGATAGTAAATGTGCGCCGTGTGCGCGGATGGCTCAGGATCCTAGATAGGTACGTAGTAGATAGTGTTCAGGAAGGTGCTTGGGGAACGGTGATGAGCGTCGGTGAGGCGAAGACACGAATCTATTTCCTAGGGCGACGGCTGGGCAGACCGAGAAAGGCGACGCGCAGAAGAGGCTGCTGCGTCCCCTCTACTCTCCCCGCCCCACATGCAGTGGTGTTGTGCGAGCTGGAGGTGTAGACAGTAGTGGCGGCTGCCACAGTTGCATTAGCAGCACGATCGTGGGGGAGGGGTGGTTAGTATAACGTCTTGCTTGGAGATTTCATTTCCATTTGTCATTTTGGATTGTTCTTTCGAGCCCACACAAAGTAATTGAAACAAAAATTGTGAACGTTTCTGAATATCCTTGTATCCGGGTTTAACTGTTTGTTTTTTGCCTCAAGAAAAAAAAATTGTGTACTTGTTGATAGAGAAGTTTTACATTCATGAAGCAAGGTATTAAGTACATGGGTCATCATAATCAGCAGTCTGACTACGCCCACTGAGAAAAACAAAGACCTCTCCTATATCTCTCTAATCAACCCTGTCCTGTAGCAGCTGTGGCCACCTTATCCCCGCAAACTTCCTGATCTCGTCCGTCTACCTAACTTCTGCTACCCCCTGCTATGTTGCCTTCACTTGGTATTCAGTCCGTTACCCCTAACGAACATCAATTATATTGCCTTCGCATTACATGCCCTGCCCTAGCCCATTTCCTCTTGATTTCAACTGGGATATCATTTACCCGCGTTTGCTCTCTCACACACGCTGCCCTTTTCCTGTCCCTTAACGCTATATTTCTCGTTTTCTTTCCCATAGCTCTCTGCATTGTCCATAATTTAAGTTGAACCTTTTTCGTTAGCCACCAAGTTGGGTATTTTTGTTGACACAGACATTGGGGTCCAAATGCATCTTATGTGTTTTAGATACATATCAAGAAAGATGGCTCAAGAGCTGCTTTTTTTTTTTTACACCTGGGTTGCCTTTTTTTCCTTAACATTTCTCCCCTCCCAGGTACATTGTGTATGACACTGCTCAAGTTACCATACAATACCTCATGAAGGTGAAGTTCAACTACGGGGTCTGAAGCTGGATACTGTCGGATTTGAGGTTCCCAACGCTTTGCTAGGATGCTTCGCCTCAAGTGGACAGGGAGTTAGAGTCAGCTGACCTACTGTGCAGTCATGGCTGCCGCCTTTTGGACTGCTATTTTTTTTGACTGAAGCATTTTGTTTTTGCTGTGCTTTTGCAAGTAGATTTCTCATGTCATGAAGTTGCTTGCTCAAAGAAAAGTCCAGTGCATGTATGAAGTGCATTGAGAAAGTTCTCGGCAACTAATTGTTCTAGCAGCACATATTGTAATAGCGCACACTCCTGGTGAAATCTCGCACGACTGAAAAATTGTGAAGTTGTTGATAACAGGGTTGCTCTGTTGTTTCTGCGGAGACTGGAAGGTTTCTTGACACAGTCAAGGTTAGTATTGTTTAAGGGAAAAACACTGAAGCCTTGAGAAAGGCCTTCAGCCAAAAGGAATCTAAGTGTTGGGAAAGGCTTAAGTAGGGAGTTGATAGCATTCATTAGCAGTACTGGTTAATTTTCGTTGTGGTGATGTGGGTAAGGAGGAGGGACCTCGTGCTTCTGAAAGTTGAGCACGCAGAGCAAGCATGATAGCAGTGGGGCGTTTCCTTGATTGAAGTGAGGCCAATTGTTCCCAAGTCTAGAAGCAACCTCTCTCTTATAGCCTGTGGGAAGTTTTCTTTTTGGCTTCAGAAGTGATAAAGTGATATACTGAGCCAAGCACTAACCTAACACAATTGTGCATCAACGTTGGGGCTGGTAGCTCAGTGTCCGCAGCTGCCATTGTTGAGCGTGTCGTTCTGTTTCACCCTGAGTGTTTTGTCGATGGCATTTCATTTATACTGTTCTCAGGTGCTTATGTATAGTGAGCGAATGTGAAGTTTTTACATTACAATAATTGTCCAAGTTGCCTGCCTTTTAGGTTTGCCAAAGAAATCTGCGGTGCTTTGAATTTTAAGGAGGGAGTTTATATTTCACGTACCTGCATAATAACATTATTTGAAAGATATGCAAGAACTTTTTCATTCCACCCTTGTTCCAGCTGAGGAGCCTCGTGTGCTCTGAATCCCATGTGTCTGTTGCATTTTTGTTTTATTATACACGTGCAGTTGTGTGTTCTGCTAGCTTTTTGGATGTCATCTTTTGTACATACACCACTTCAATTAGAGCATTCAAGGCAAAGTTGTCAGTGGTGGGCTGCTAGTGTTTGTGCGTGTTTATGTTTGCACTTGTAAGACCAGCAGTGCAGTTCAAATAAGTTACTTTCTGTTTGCAGGCAGTTCTAAAACGAGAAGGTGCACAAGTAATGAAACGGTCAAGACTGCACTGCTATAGTTTTGTCACTTGTAATTTTCCAGCTCATATGTTCTGCCCACAAATTTCATGTTCAACACAGATGAAGGGTTTTTTTTTTTTTTCAGGCAAAAATATGGTAAGGTTGTACACCTTTTAAACAGTTTGACATTTGGTTTGTAGCTGTCACTGGTCGAGTCAAGTTGTGTTGTATGCTACATTAAAATCTCAAGTCGTTTTCAGTTCCCTCTTGAGTGGCTTCTTTCAGTAGACCAGTTTTTCAAAAGCAACTGGTGTTTGGTGTTGTAATATATTTACCTTCTGGTGCTGACAGGATGCTGAGTAACGGTAATTATTTTATAGTTACGGCAAACTCTCTTCTGATGGGCTAAAGAGCGCTGTGAAAAAAGTGCATTGCATTTTCATAGCTTCTTCGTTTAACGCACGAGCACTTAAGAATGGCTGAAGCGCATCCCCCCTGCTTTAATGCCTTCAGGCAAAGCGGGGTAATTATTGAATAAAGAATAACTGCCAGGTCTTTTGTTCGTTCCATCTATCAAAGGTGCAGCCATTGAGTACAGCATATAAAGTTGTAGATGGTCAGTATTGTCTGAAAGATGTGCAAATAGTCTAAATGAATGCCAGTAATGAGTGGACAAGAACATACGTGCAAGCAATGCTGTTTTTACCATTGATTTACTTCTATTTCACTTTCATAGCCAAGCGCCTAGTGATGGCTAAATGTTGACCTTTCAGCCTGTCTGGGCATGCTTGGCCGACAGTTAACTGCAGTTTCAATGCCACCATTTTTGTTTTTTTGGTGTTGGCACTTATTTGCAGAGATCATGGGAGCTGGAAGATGCTCTTCGATCTCTGCGCTGATGGGAAACTAACGTTTTTTGACAGCGGCGGCAAGCTACGGCGCCTCCTAGTTATCTCTTGAGCGCTAATTGCACTAATGCTGTGCAATAGTGCGACTAACACTGCCGTTTCGAATGTTCCAAAACATGCACCCTGACCCACTTTATTGGACAACTGGTGCCATCTCACATGAGTCAACAAAATGCTGCCTGAAAAGGGCAGGAAAAATGGATGCGACTACTTTCTACACAGCGAACCGTAAGTGCTTCTTTTCTCTTATTTTTCACTGTTAAATATGCACTGACCAAAATATTGGCATTTATTTATTGGCATAAGGTCCCGTGACTGGAATAACGGCGGTCACCTTTGCTATGAATGTATACAGCCTTGCATGCACTTCTGAATGTTAGTGTTCGGGGACACTACGCCTCAAACCCGGCTCTCCCGGCACACTTTTTTCTGAGTGCGCGGCGTCACTCTCACTTATGAAGAAAACCTCATTTTTCCAGGTGTTTCCAAGCATGCTGCAGGAAGGAGGAGGCTGGACGACAACACAGCCGAAAATTTGAAGCTGTTGCAGCCATTCCGCTTACACACAAAACAATGAAAGCGTTGTATATATCTTGACCATCTCACGGTAACAGTACATGAGTTAGAAGAGAAAATGTTTTAAATCAGCTACCAGAGCCTTATCTGTAGTTGGCGATTTTAACGCACATTCTTTCTGGGGCAATAAACCACACACGAGGTAAAATTAGAGAATTTTATTCTGAGCAGCGATATTTGCCTGCTAAATTCTGGTAAAACCACTTACTGCTCCCCAACCTCTGGGAAAATGAGCTATTTAGATTTGTCTTGTAGATCACAGTTTGTTTTTAGCAATAATAAATGGTCCGTAATAATCAGTTTTAACATCACCGAAAGTCATCTTAACAAAACCGTGACGGAAGCTTCCTTTAGCAGACTGGCAACATTTTAGAGCAGAAGCCACTTTAGGAAAAATGGAAAATCTTCACGTCAATGAAATAAATGCTATGTTCACAGATTGCATCTTAGCTGCAACACACTTAGCTATTCCTAAGTCTTCGGGAATGGTATGGCAAAATTGCAAAACTGTGGTGGACACCAGATTGTAAGGTTGCAAAAAAATGACAAAATAAAGCTTGGGGTACTTTTTGCAGGTACTGCAGACGATAGAACCTTGTAAATTTTATAAAGGCAAGAGCTAAAGCTCGGTACGTCTGTCGTAGTGCCGAGAAAACATCATGGCAGAGTCATGTCTCGTCCATAAACGGTCAAATCGTGTTAATAAAATTTGGGAGCAGGTAAGAAAATTAAATGGCAGCTTCTCACCATTCACAATTCCACTTTTGACAACACCTGGTAAACAAGTATAATGAAACAGGCAGACCAATTAGGGGACCACTTCGCTGCAGTTTCTAGTTCGTCACATTATACCCAGTCTTTTCTAAAATGCAAAAATATAGCCAAAAAATGCTTCCAACAAGTGTTGCTAATGAGGAATACAGCAAATTAATTACCCTCGAGGAAATCAGTAGAGTACTGTCTGTCGGCAAAAAACTGCCCCAGGACCTGACCAAATACGCTGAAATGCTGGCCAATTTTTCCCAGCGTGCTGTAGAGGCACTTTTAAGATTTTTTTAACAAAGTTTGGCTATCGGAAAATACACGAAGCCTGGAAAGAAGCTAATATTGCACCATTTCTTAAACCTGGGAAGCCGCCAACCTCGCCTAGCATGGACCCAGAGTCCTTACCAGTTGCCTCACCAAATCCTTTGAAAGTGTCCTGAATATAACATTAACTTTTGTCCTTCAATCTTGTGAACTTGACAACCATCAGTGCGGTTTTAAAACGGATGCTCCACTATAGATCACATAGTTTGTCTTAAACGTAATGTCCAAGAAGCTTTTGTTCATAAACAACACTGTCTTGCTGTATTTTTCGATTTAGACGGCATATGATGCGGCCTGGAGGTTCAGGTTTCTTCAAGACCTTCCCGAACTTGGCACCCGAAGCTGGATGTTGAACTGCCTAAAAGATTGATTATCTAACCGTTCATTTGCGCCTGGGTACAACCCTTTCGAGGAAGTTCATTCAAGAAAATGGAGTACCTCAGGGGTGTATTTTAAGCACAACACTGTTGTAAAAACGAATTCTTATTAAAATAAACCCAAATAATTTGTATTCAGCCTATGTAGACAACTTCCAGACAGCTTGCACATCATCCAGCAATAATCAAAGACAAATACAATGAACAATAAATAAACGCAATATGAGCAGACAGTTTCTGGTTCTCACCACAGAAATCAGTGGCCATTCTTTTCTCACTCAGACGAGGTGTACAGGCAGATCCCACCCTTCACTTGAAAGAAATAGAATTGCCCGTAAAAAGCATAAATTTCTAGGTATAACATTTGACGGCTCACATAAATGTGTGGTCGTGGAAATGCTGGGGTGCCAACAGGGCATGTCTTACATATTTACTGCTCTTTAATGCGCTCTACCCTGGGTTATGGAGGTATAGTGTATGGGTCAGCGAGACTGTCGTACCTTAGACAACTGGACCCTATACATAATTTAGGTTTGCTTCTTTCCACTCGTGCATACAGGACGTCACCCATAGACAGTCTTTTTGTAGAAACAAACGAACCATCACAGACAAAAGAACAAAGCTCATGTGTTCATACATTCTGAAATCCATTCACTGCCTAAACACATCTGTCACCAAATAGTCACAAAGTGCCCATCTGGAACACTAACAACAAAACCGCAGACTACTAGGCCACTGCTCTTGCGTTTTGAAGAGATGTGCCAAAACCTCGGCCTACTGGGCATATTGCCTGGCATTGCTCGAAGACAAGATCCTCTCTCCATGCTACCATTTTCGTTCTTACACAGCTCTGTAAAAAACAAGTTCCACAACAACATATACAAGAATTTCTAGCACTCGGGAGGAAAATACAGTACTTTTTATACAGATCGCTCGAAAACAGATGTTTATTTTGGAAGCGCAGTGTTACAAGGGAATAGGAATGAAGTAGGCTTTCACAGTGCCAATCAATTTTCACTGCTGAATTTTATGCCACCTGTGTAGCCATGAACAAATAGTAAACGAAAACCTCGCAAACTTATTTGCATACTTCCTAAGTACTTACTGCTCTCCACTCTAAAAATGCAATTACTCCTATGGTTGGTGACATCATAGACAACATTGTAAGAGCAACAGCTCAAGGACAAAACAAAACTGGGTACCAAGTAATATTGGAATTGAAGGCAATGAGAGAAGAGACTTGTGTGCTGCTCAAGCTCATGACAAGCAATTAAAAAAGAACATATGGTTTAAAGATTGCATTAATTTAGTTCATCGTAGCATAAGACAAAAATGGCAGTCCGTATGAAACAACGAAGTAACTAAAACAACACGTAAAACCAGTTTCAGGCGAATGGAAGTCCTGAACACACCAGGAACATTTCAGGGAAGTGATTATCCGCTGTCTTCGTATAGGACACACACACTTCACACATAATTTCCTACTAACATAAGACAAACCCGAATGTGAATTATGCGAAGATAAGTTAACTGTAAACAATTATATTTTCATGCAAAAAACTCGAAACACTAAGGAAAAGGCATTCTACAGTTTTTTATAATGATTATGTACCATATTCCATGCAGCAATGGTCTTAGGTGAAGATGAACTTGCTTATTTCTGACAATTTTAAGTTTTTAATGGTTGCAGGTGTTTTAAACAAATTGTAGATTTAATAGAATAGGGACAGTTTATTACAAGAAACAATTTTTTAACCACACCTCAGGCATTCATTCCTGAGAAAAAGGCTGAGGTCTTTATTTGATTGTTTGAGAGCCTCGACATCCTTGCCCAGCCAAGAATGGTTGCAGAGGTTACCCCACTTCCTCTAAAGCTTTTACTAGCGGCCATTTTTAAAATGTCCTTCCTTTGGCATCATTTGGTAGTAAAACTAACATTTTAGGCCGTTAAGCCATCATAATCTATAACCTTTTCACTTTTTATAAAATTCTGCAGAAAGCTTCAATACCTTGTGCTTGGCGCATGATGGCCTTAGCTGCCTATGTGCCATTAAACCCAACACACACACACCCGAAAATTTATTTAGAATTTAAAATGATATTCCTGACACATCTCTTATGATGACACTGAGCTGGACACACGATACGGCAGTGGCGTAAATCACGGGGTCTCTAACCCCCTTCCCTTCGCTATAGGGTGGGGGGACAGCATGCGAGAGGCCCCCTTGAATGATTTGTCTCGGGACTATGTCAGCGTCGAATTATCCTAGCACCACATGCAACGCAGGGAAGGCGCAGGAGCGATGAGTTCTCCCCTTCCACAGAATGACTCAGCAGAATCAGATGTTTAAAAAAAACAGCGCCATCACAATTACAGTCTGACAACGTACAAAGGACATGCCATGACTGCATATGATTGTCTGCTTTTGCTGGCATCGATTAAATTTGAGACGGAGATGTCAACGGGTACGTAGTACTGCGCGTTCGAGGATGGGCACCACGCAAAGCTTGGAAGCTTTCTTCGGGTTCTTGTTCAAGCTTGGCGAACCTTTTAACAGAGTGCGAGATGCGCTGACAGATGAGACTAGCCTTGGTGGTATGCATCAAACTACATATCAACTGGCCGTCTTTATTAAAAAAAAAGGAAATGAGTAAAACATATTGAGCAATGCCTACCGCCGTCACCCTCAGTTTCTTGAAACTGCCAGGCTTATTTGAAAATTGTGAATGTCCCTTCCACCATCTCGGGCCCATGGCTTTTATGAGCCAAAAATAAAGGAACATTGAGGCTGTAATTGTATCGCGAGGAAGATGCTGGTTAAATGCTGCGGGAATAGTACAACCGCTGAACTGGAATACTTAAATGACGAAATGCAGGCTTTAGATTCGAGGAACGAAGCAAAACATAACTATACTCTGCGCTAGAGGTCTGCACGAGCTGGTATGTAAACGGGGCCCTGCCCTACTCGCCGCTACTCTGGTACGGACTCCAAACCCGACCGCGGCCCGCTATCAATTTCTAATGACTGGCTTGGGCCGGACCGGTGCTCGTTGTGCCCGTGCAGGCCCGTTTCCTTTCATGACAATTACGATGATAATGAATTTTTACGGCGCAATGGCGTCTGTGGCCAAAGAGCGCCATGGCACAAGGCTCTTTTGTTCTGTTCAAGGTGGGGTCCACCACCACCTTTCATGACGAAATTTCGCTCTTAAAAAAAGTGAGAAATACAAGAAGCAGTAAACAAACATTTGCGTAGCAGCTAAATATGTTGCAGAAAGCAAGAAGCGCACCATCGGGTTCGTACCAGCGAAGAGTTGTTGCAAGGTGGGCACAACCGAAATAATGGGCTATAAAAAGAGTGCTGCGTGCCATCGTTTCCAGTGGCTCGTAAGGCAACACTTTAAGAGGGGAATTTCTAAAAACGATGGCTTTAGCGTAAGCGTAACCTGTTCCCTTCGTAAGCGCACTAGGGTGCATAAGTGTCATAGCGCAATATGAGCGCATTGTTATGGACTTAGCTTTACTTACATAGCAAGAACACTTAAGGCAGTGAGAAATTTGGAATCCTATCGTTTTCAAATAAGAGAGCTTCCCTTCGAGCGAGGCTGGTAGCTTTGTAGATCTCAAAGAGGGCTTCGCAATCCCAAGGACCACATCCGCATGGGTTATGTCCGATGATACGAGGTGTATTCAGTTAATCAGCTTTTCGCACGTTAGGAACGCAGGCGAATATGCCGTTATATTCAAGTGGGAAACATAATAATGCGGCACAGTGTGCCGCATTTAGCTGTGCGTATGGGAAACTATGCAGCGTTTATAGCTGGACGGTAAGGGCCAATTTCGCTAGCGTATGTTTTGGAGCCTTCTCTTGTCGACTGTCCAATCTGCTCCACTCTATTTCCCCCTTTCAGCTAGGCTTCTGCTGACGGAGGCGGCTTTGTCGCTACTAAATCGGGGCATACCCGCATCTGGGAGTTGTTAGTTCGAGGGAGGGGGGGTAGTAGAGGGGGGAGCACGAGAGTCATGTTCCGCCCTGAAATTTTTGTGGAATTACGCCACTGAGATACAGTAATGATGCCGGTTTTGTGTTTTAGAGGTTATGAAATGTGTTTTTATTGAGAGTTCTAAAACTAGCATGGTGCAGGAGCATTGCCTGGAACATGAAGCACCTAGGACAAGCAAGTGCCAGATGTGTAATCGAAGGAGTTGAATGCATTGAATTGGGTGTCCCAAGCTTTTCATCCTAAGAACACTGCACCTACCAGCCTCAAGGTGGATCACTGCCTGAGGACCCTACAGCCAGCATACTTCTCAGTATTTTTGGGCCCACACTTTTTCATGATCTAGCGACATTCACTAACATGTACAGTCTTGGTCAAAAGTCTCAAGGCCACAGCGTTCAGCTGCAGCGAAATGAACTTTCCTACACTGCTCCGTGTAGCAGACCATTCAAAACACAAGTCAAGCAGACGGCTTCTCTACCGCAAGAAACCTGCTAGCATTTCAAAGTCATCCAGTCTTTAATAGCGCCGTAATAGCTCTGTTATGAGGCTGAAGCGAGAAGCCTTTGGCCTTAATACTTTTGACCAAGACTCTACGTGCTCCAGAAAGACAAACGCGCTTGGAACTCCCGACGAAATCAAAATTTTTTGTGGAATCCTCTTCTTCAAGGGAGTTCTAAAATTCCCCGGAACTTGAATGTATTGGCAAGCATCGACAAGCATTTCCGAAAAAGACGAGCCCATGACAGCAAAGCAGTTTTTTAGAATTAGAGTCGCGCTGCACATTATGGATTCAAACGCCGCGGTACCCAACCAGCCAGTACACGTTCCGGAAAATGCTCCCTGTCGTAGAAGCCGTCAGGTCACGGTGTTTGCAGCATGAACCCTTGGAGCACAGTAGCATATATATGAACAGATTGTTCCCTTCACAGGCCATGTCCCTGCGAAACAGTTCATAAAGGGAAAACCAAACCTTGAAGGGGTGAAGGTGTTCCTCCGCTGCAGCGCCGATGGCCTATAGCACATGACTGACTGAGCTGTAAAGGAACAGGGGTCAGCGCGCAGCATTCACATCTCGGACTTTGCGAGTGAGTTGTAATTCGTCTTGTCAAGGCGATGCTTAACGAAAAGATCGTGAAATGCTTCATAGATAACTATACCACCTCGGTTCCATTGATCCTGCAGCTTAAAAAAAATGGGCATTCTTTTCAGCGGTACGATCTGAGCCAACCTAGTGTTTAAAAAGTGACGAAATCAAGAAAGAAGGTCGGGGAAATATGGATGAGAAGGTATCCGCTAGCCGCAACGCCATGAGAGAACGCGGCCGGCTAGCGGAACAAGCTAAGTGTAGCTTTCGCTACGCGTATCCAGGCTTAACGAGTTGAGCCGCCATCATTTTTTTACGGTAGCCCGATCTTTGTTCGTAATAAGGGAGTGTTCGTTATAACTAGTCGTTATGAGTGGGCTCGAGGGTATTCGGGTACGGATCCCGAATACTGCGCCACCATTCAGGCTACGCCATCATTCATTTCGACATGATGATCACGCGGAATCTTTTTCTATGTAACCGTCACGAGTTTGAATTGAGGGATGGGAAAATTTGTAATTCAATTTTCCTGACAGTGTTTTTGTTTTGCTGCATGATAAACTTTAAGATGCCTAAGATAGTTGCATCATTTTTGCCATGAACATTAACTGGATTTAGTTGTCTAATATACTGTGTGTGGGATAAAGGGAGCGCTGCGAATTGGGGTAGCGCGTAACAGCTGTGCGTGTTTTATGCACCTTCAACCCATTCATCGTCCCAGGAAATAAATCTACGCCTTGATCTAGCCTTGAAATATTTAAGTGAGATCAGATGAGGTGTTGTTTATTACTGCGTAGATAGCATAAACTTTTTTATTGCTTTCGCAGAAAACTCAGCAACAATTTTGCATTGTCATGATATTGTCTGCCTTGTGCTGCTTGCAGTTGTCAGAAATTCTATTTTCACGAGTAGGCCGCTGAGACAGATGTGGCTACGTTCCTTTCTTGATGATCGCTGATATCCGATGAAAATGTTACTCCTATCTATGTGAGCTTAAATGTCACGCTAAAATTATGGGGATGGAAAAAAGTGAAATGTTGAAAAATGCTAAGGTTAAAACTACTAGTCGTCAATGTGGTTAAAATGGAAATACGTGTATATCCTATCGCCCTATCGCCGAAATCAAGTCTAGGTCCTGAGCTGAAAAGACATGCGGTCCAAGCATCGCCGAATTTCTGCACAGATGGTGCTGTTAAGATTTTGGAATTGGGAACGTCTGGTACTTGGTTGGCCACCTTGGGGCATCTCCTTGCACAGGCAGGCTATGCTGAACGACTCGTCCTCGATTGTTCTGATGGCGTCCGCCAGCTTCACGTCAAGCATGTTTTTCTTAAAGCCCGCATTTTGGCAGATGATGTCATTACGAGCGTCGCAAGACATGATTCGATTGAAGGCAAACATAGCACTTGCGGTAAGTTTTTTTCTTTCCAAGAAATCCCCAGCCCTTGATGCTATCATCCTGTTGATCTGCACGGACCGCCACAGACGAAAGTCGTGTGCATCCACCTTTCCCTGCAAGCTTTGGAGTCTTAACCTGGACACACTGTAGTTTTCTTTCAGACCCCGTTGCAGACATTCTGCCAGGACAGGGTTCAGATTTTCCTCTTTCTGAATGATGGTCATCTTGATGACGCTTGAGTTAATCTTGAGGAAGCGCTCGAAGCCCTTCGCCGTAGCTTCTTCCAGGCACCACCTGTCCACCTTCAGTGATCTGATCGATGTCGATTGCGATAGTCCTTGTAGGATCAGCAAGCAGGCACCTGCGCCAGTTATAGCGCCGATTTCGACGTTCCTCAGCACGGTACTGCGCCCAAGAAACCACGACAACGACAGGGCAGCTGTGCGATTGATGAATCCCAAGTCGCTTAGGGATAGTGTCCTCAGCCAGCTCGTGATGTTCATCAAACCGTCGAAGAGAGATTCAATCCGACGAGCGCGTGGACACCGGAGCCTGAGTTCGCGGAAGGCGGTGCCCCGTTGCAACGCAGTTAAGACCGCCTCTGCTTGACCGTGAGTAAAGACGCAAGATACGCGCTTGCACAAGTCGTTCGCCAAGAGCTCTTGGAACAGCCGATGCTGCTCGTCCTCATCGCCCGTCAGGTCACCGAGTCGCACCTTATTCAAAGTCAAGTTCTGACACAGAGCCTGCGTGAAGGCCAGGGCATCGGTGAAGGAGAATCCGCAGCACTCGAGGTCAAGTGTGCTTAAGGTTTTGTTCTGCTCAATGGCCTCGCTTAGCTCGATGACAGCGCTGCTGCCCAGGCTTGACTTTCGGAACCGCACGAATTCCAGCGTACGACTGTTTTTGATCACAGACCCCAGATGGTTCCAGGCGCTGCTAGTAGCCGACAGCCATGTCATGTCCAGGCTGAGTATGAGACGTCGTAGTGTGGTGTTTGCGGCCAGGGCCGAAGCCAGCGTGTCCAGTGAAGCTACAGCTGTAGACCAGCGCCCAAGTTCCAATTCGTGCAGTCGTTCGTTGTCTTTGAGTCTCTGGAACAGCTGGGTCAGGTTGCCGAAGACTTCTAGCCGCAGAGTATGAAGGGGTGTTGCCGCTAGTCTCGAGACGAGATCTGTGTGACGTATTGAGTCGTGAAATTTTCCCCTCAGCTCAAAATGTCGGGGCCTTTGGTACTCCTGCATTCGCCGGACGAGTTTCGCTAGAACGGATACCGTTAGGGTGACGTTGCGAAGGGCAAGTGATTCCAGGTACTTGTTGGTTGTTACCAGGGAAGACAGGTACACGCTGTCGGCGTTTGTCAGCGTCACCTGCAAATCGAGGACATACAATGCTTAGTTGTTAAAGAACTCAATTTCCTTTGATTGTTTTGGCTTTTAGCTGTTGGACTGTAACAGTCGTTGAATATCCCCATAACCAAAGCTGTTATGCCCGGGGCTCCCCTCCAGCCTATGTTGATTAGAACGCGGACCATCTCCGCATCCTGACTATCCGACGCAGCCACCACGGCGGCGACAGCGGGCCATCTCTGGAAGCAGCCAACGCGCCTTTGGTAGTGCACCCTTTGTTTACTTGACCAAGACTGCACCTAAGACATGCCATATGGACCTCCCGGTGGAGACGCTGGTGTCATCTGGGCCTAATTCCCGTGTTTGGCTGCGTCACGGCACGACCGTCTTCAACTCCAAGGAACGTCGCGCTGAACTTTGAATAATACAAAAGGCCTCGTTTCCGGTGTCACTTCGGCGTGCCGAACCATTGCTGCCTAGGAGGTAATGGCCGAGCCCGGTGGGGGCGGACATTCGTCATCCCCATCCGTCGCGACCATGTCTGCAGAAAGGCGCAGTTTTCGACGGTTTTGACTGCTGCCTATGCCTGCCTTGGGCACCGCGACTTATGAAGAACAGGGGCGGGTCACACGTGTCGACCGCTGATCGATGGATGGAAGGTAGGAGCGTCCCCTTTGAAACGGGGCAGTGGTTGTTGCCACTATGCTCAGTTTTTTTCCGTTATTTTTGTTTAACTCTGCTGTAAGTTAATAAAATTCGCCGTTTTCTTTAAAAAACGTCTTCCTACACTTTAAAACTTATGTCATCTCTCTGCTTTTGAGCCACCAATCCTCCAATCGCTTTTTGCTAATTTCCACCGCAGATTTATTTACATGACTATTGTTATCTCTAAACCCTAAGGCCTCAGGAAGAGTGACTGTGCCTGCATCGACATCGGGATGAATACCATCACATTTTACCACCTGTTGACCCCGAGAACGCCACCTAGAGGGCGCTCCCTCACCCTCAATACGTGACGGGGGCGTGTCCACTAGTGAGACAGTGTGTGATCATGCGCCAAAGTGAACTTTTCAGGACTCTCCTTCCTCGGCAGGCCCGGCCTCTATCTAGGGACTTCTTGAATGAAAGCCTTATAGAACTCGAAAACTTGTGCTGCTGAGATTCATTTGCTCTTTACGTATACAAAATGTAAATAGTTTGTTTAGTTTCTATACTTCTTTGTCGTAACCACGTCTCCGACTTTCTCGTACCTTTTTCGGCACGATCGCGCTACCTGAATCCCGACAATGCCTACTATCTGAAGGTTATCGCCCGATTAAGCCCGTTTCTCGGTGTAAAAAAATGCTGAATAGTACGAGAAAGAAAAAATAATTATCCATTTTTATGCTGTTTCAGTCGAGGCTTCCAACAGCTTCATTTAGCGATCGGTAAAGATGGGGCGTGACTTTTGTTTTGTGGGACCTGCTTGTTTTTCAACATGCGGATTATACGATTTGTCTTCTTGCCGCAATCTAGAGACAATAGACCACCCGCCGTTTTCACGCGATATTTTTTTAGAAAACAGCGCTGAAAGCAATCCTGCTTCGGCTCCAAGCACACGTTCACTAGTTCGAGTGCACCAAAGTTAAAGAAGAAGACGCGGCCATTGCGATTAGCTCCTGTATGTGCGCCAGTGACTGCGCGAATTTCTTTGGGGACATTGCACGTCATTAAATGCAGGAGGACTTCATACTGGGCCCTCGGCTGGGTGCTTTCAAGTGATTTCTTGGTATTTCAAGCTTTACTATTTGTAAGCAGCCCAGTAACTGACTCGCATCTGCTATAAGGCCGGCTGACTACCTTATCTTTACGCACAAAGGAATCAATGGAAATAAACTACTTAACGAGAAGAAATCATGCGTACCAGTGGTGGCGTGTGTCTCCTTTTTTTTTTCTCGTCCTGCATCTTGTTTGCACGTGTCCGTATGTGTATCTAACCTATCCTCACAGTCACGCGGGATTGAATCACGCCCGCATCTTGAACATTTCGATGAAGCATGCCTTAAGAATACCAGGTAATTGAAATTATTCTGGTGCCCTTCACTGCAGCGTCTCAGCACATGCACATCTTTGGGGCGTTAAATCTCCCATATCATACGAGCAACTTCCCTCAAACGGCGTTTTCGCTATTAACATGCTTACTGATCCGGAGTACTCGGGTTCGAACCCGACCGCGGTGGCAGCGTTTCGATGGAGGCGAAACGCAAAGGCGTCCGTGTGCTGTGCGATGTCAGTGCATGTTAAAGATCCCCAGGTGGTCGAAATTATTCAGCGGCCGTCCACTACGGCACATCTTTCTTCCTTTCTTTTTTCACGCCCTCCTTTATCCCTTCCCTCACTGCGCGGTTCAGGTGTCCAACGATATATGAGACAGATACTGCGTCATTTCCTTTCCACAAAACCAATTATTATTATTCTAATAACATGCGCAGTCTTAATTAGCCCGGCAAAGTTATGCAGTGGTCATTACCGACTTGGGCGGTGCCAAAGTTAAGGGCATTACGAATTTTAAGTTAAGGGCATTACGAAGAAAAGCGGGCGCAATTTCAAGGACTATAACGTGTCGATCGGCGTTCAGTCACATTTCCAAAGCGGACGAGACACATGCGGAGTAAATTGCATGCCCTTGACGCGGGTGCGACGGGTCTTGCCTTGATCGCTTTGAAAATAAGTAATAGCATCATGGTCTGCCCATATTAATACGAGCTCGTGTTCCCTTTCACATTGGTTGGGGCTGCATTTAGTGGTAGACTCTCAACGCGACAGCGTTAAGGAGGTAGCGTCGCAGAAAATCCGGCGTCGTTGTACATGAGCGCAAAATCCACGAAAATGTCCAGAGAAGCACCCCAGAGGGCAGGTGGGCCACTTATGTCACGTGACCTAGCGGGTCATCACAACCTGCCCACCGGATTGTAAGCAAACTGCCCGCCGTGGCAGGTGGCAGTTAAATTAATGATTGACCGGTCAGAAGAGCAACCTTGGTCGCACAGGGCCAACCGGTGGCAGCACCTGCCATCCCAGGGCAATGGTGCATTGCTTGGTGCATTGCTTAACGACTGAACCACTGTACTGGGAGTGGTGTGAGGACTCCCAGAGATCAATGAATGTAAATTAGAGAATGACCAGTTCTGCATATATGGGAATGAAACCATTATGCTATCGCGTCATACCGCTAACGCGCCTAAGTGTCCTATCCAATTTTTTACGTGCCAGAACTGATAAAACTTTTTTTTCACAATTGCTCACCTGGTCAAGTATAACGTGGGTTAGCCTCTCGGTATCGTCCAGCGCTAGCAGTAGCGGGCACACTTGGAAAGGAACCTCCAGCCCATCGAGGCCCTTGAGGTGGACCGTGACGACGCGCTTGCTGATGACTAAGTGCTTCATGAACAGCAGAGGGTGGAAGCGCGCCACCATCGACACATCCAGCTGGACTCCAGAGATGCAGCGGTGCTCACGCAGGAACCACAGCGTCACCAGGAAGATTAGAATGCCCCTGGGGCCTTCTGTCATGGCGGGACGGTTCGAAATCATCCGGAACTCGAGAGTGTCCTCGTGGAGCTCGATGAACTCCACTCCGAGCGGATTGAAGCTCGTGTTCAGCTCCTCCTGCAAGGAGCCCCAGTACACACACTATATCGAGAGCTTCGAACAGAGCAACTCATTAGTGTATCGAAGATTTATTCTTCGGTACTCAGTCGTTATTTGCGTGCAACATGGTTTACTTTTAGCGCACAGCATGAACAAGGCTAGGGGGAAGCCACAGCTCACTAGCGAATGTTTCGACAAGACGCGCACTTCACTTATAGAAGTGGTCTGTATATGCTGTCTACAGACTTCTTAGACTGTTGCCTTCCTAAAGATATTTATTTTTGTCTATTTATAGTCTACAGATAGAAGTCTACTAAAAGTGTATGACCGTAAATCTATAGCTTGTCTATAGACTGTCGGTAGGATTTGTATCTTCTATAGTCTGGTCTATAAGATTTGTCTATATACTGTCTGTATTTATACGGTTTTATAGACTGGATAGTATAGACTGCAGGCTGTCTACAGACTATCTGCAGAAATTTTTGAAGAATTGTCTGCTTCGACAAGCCCTCTTGTCGAAACGCTGGCTGGCTGACTGCGGCTTCTCTCCTGCCTCTTGCTAACTTCGTGGTGTCAACAATCTCACTTCCTCATCTTTCTGTCTATCGCGGTTGATTTGCAGTCCCTCTGGGTAAGTCGCAGGTACACCTGAGGCGGCCTTGTGCATGGCATGCGTTGTAAACTGGGAGGACACGTTATGACGGCTTCTTCTGCTGCCTCTCCGGAAGATGTGGAATACTTTCTGAATGGATAAACGCGGTTCTCACAGAATTCATCGTGGTCCCGCCATCGAATTTCGCGAGTGATCCACCCACTCCGCGCTCTAAAACCGGTAAATGCACACAGCAGAAGCGGGGTAGAGTTTTGTACCAATATTTCTTGCAGTTTCGGGCACAGACAGGTGACAGACGAGAACATGGAGAATTCGAGAGCCCCAATCACCCATATCAGTTCCTCCAGTACGCACGCATACATACAAAGATGCATGCATGTACAGTCATAAGAGAAAGAAAGCGAGAGAGAGAGAGAAATGGTAGAGGAAAGGCAGCAGGGAGGTCATAAGATTTTTAAAAGGGAACAGGGGAGCACATGACAGTCTCGAACCCTACTTGTGGCGACACGCAACGGTTGCTTTCGCAACGTAGTCGAAAGAGTTGCTGCAGTGCCTGCTTCTGGAAAACAGGGAATCGAACCTCCCTTTTCACTTTGTTTCCGAAACCAGCCACCATGCATCGCCACAAGTAGGGTTCGAGACTATCTGCCACTCGCTCCACTGTTCCCTTTCATAAAACTTATGATGGTAGAGTATGCGTAGTACGTAAAATCAGCTCGAACATGAGAGATGAGTGATTATCACTATTCAAGCAATGGTATCCCCACGAATATGAGTGAAAAGCGCACTTCTTCCTTGTTCTCTGGACTGATAATTCCCACGGGATAGTTCAGTAAAGTAGCAACAGAACTCGTTCTTGCGTGCAAGATCAGTGTTCCCTTTCACACTGTTCACAACCGTGCCGTGTTCAGGACAGTCGGCGCTCACGCTAATGCACATGATCAGTGATTAACACAGGAGGCCTGTGATGCACAGTGAGTGTGCTGGAGTCGTTACCGCTTTGGTCAGGGCCCAGCAGCGGCCGCTTCCTCCTTTGCGTTGCGCGCATGTCTCGAGCAGCGAGGGCGTCCGCTGGTCCCTTTTGCGGATCTCTCGGTCAGCCAACTCGAAGGTGTGGATGATCCGGTACGGGCTCTCGAACAGATCCGGGTCGTCCCGGAACAGCTCGCGGGCAAAGAGGAGTGCTCTGTCCAGCTCTATGTCTGGGTACTGCAGGTGCAATGTATGTAAGCGTCAGCGCCAGGACAGGCAGATATATCGACCACCCTAAATCAACTCACGCGAAATGAATCTGTCGTTTGGTGACAGCTACTTCACTTTATTACCTTAAAGGCCCAAATGATTGGGGATATTGCATAAGGGGTGGCTTACATGTACTAGAACAAATTATGTACCCAAGTAAAATACATCAACTACACATATACATACAAACCAATACATGCCGTATTTACTCGATTCTATCCAGCACCCGTTTTTCACGCTGACGATGGCAATTGGGTGTTGCTGGCAGTTTAGTTTTCGCATTCGATTCTAACGCGCATGTCATTTTTAGACGGGTTTTCGGGAAAAGAAGGTGCGCTTTGGAATTTAGTAAATACGGCATATTCTTTTGAGTTTCCTGTTGAAACAACACCTCACACTCTGCTTTAACGTTTGCTCATATCCTATAGTGCATACGCTTCATATATCATACTACCGCGGTGGGCCACCTCACCTAGCAGTCGCCCCTATTCCAAACCTCATCCCCGTCCGATGGGATGTTGTGCTGTCCAGCTCAGATATGAAATACCAGCTCAATAAGATGGTAGGCTGGGTCAGGCGGATGGCAGCTGCTGCAGGAGCCCTGGACTGAGAAGCTCTCCAGATCGGGGCACACTTGTGATTGAACCAACTAAATCTTTACATCGCTATCATCATCATCAGTAAAGGTGGACTTGCGCTGTCAAAGCACAGCTCAACACAAAAGCCCATAGTCATCCAAAGCTGACGGCCTAATTATATCCATTTGCAGCAATACAAATCGCAACCAAAGCACAGCTCAACAAACAGCTTGCTGATGGTTTTGTTGAAGGGCTGTGCGCAGTCCATATCCCTCTCCGCTCTTCTAATACATGGCGTCGTGGGCGAAAAGGTTTGAGATTATACCCCGAAGCGCATAAAATCTAATCTACATAACTCGAACGCTCAGCGGACCAAAAATTCGTTTAAACTATACGGAGTTCTAATCCAACGGAGACCTATCGGGTTTACCCTAGCACAGATGCATTATTGACGGAACTGTAACGTGTCATTTTGAATAAACCGCAGGTCTGAATTAAGCGAATTTGAAGTAATAAGGTAAACGTTTTTAAAAGTTGCATTACGTTAGGCGTTGTCGAATGCGGACGCATCCTTAAATTCTCTCGTTCTCTTTTCAGACGTTTCATTAGTGATGGTTAATGACCGCTAGTTTCCAATTTTTAACCTATATGGTGCGAACGTTTGCGCATCACTTTTTTTTTTTGCTGTACGGTGGTCGTGCCCTATAACCGCCCGATTGACAAGTATTTTTGCTTTAAGTTCATAGTTTTCCACCGCAACGGCATAACGACCATCTACTAGTCATGTGCCTTTGCTCCCAATCACTAGGCAAACAACCAATAATACTGAAGTATGTATTTTCGCTTCTGCATGCCTCCACTACGGCACCTCTTTCTTCGTTCACTCCCTCCTTTATCCCTTCCCTTACGGCGCGGTTCAGGTGTCCAACGATATACGAGACAGATACTGCGCCATTTCCTTTTCCCCCCAAAAAACCAACCAATTACTGCCTTCTGGTATTCAACAAATATCGCGTGGCGGGCTCGGTACGACGATATATTAAGCAGTGTCAGTCTTGATACCGTTACAAACTTTAGTGGCAATGTCGACGATTCAAACCTGCGATGTTATTTGACGTTTAAGCGGGTACAGCTGCTGGTCAGTTGGCAAGACATGATTAAAACGAACAGCTGCCACACAGGAAAACAGGGAGGACTCAGCAATGCGCTGGTAAAATATTTGTGAAACACTTTTACTGCTCTGGCGAAATACGCGAAAGTAATTATGATGACGATGATGATGATCGTGCATTTTAATGGCGCAAGACCAGCTTTTGCCAAAGAGCGCCTCGGCACATAGTATTTTTCTTTATACAAGGTAGGGTCAAAGAACCATTTCCCAAGCGTTTCACCCAGATAAGCCGAGCCCCTGGGCAGGGGAAAGCGTGTTGCTATTGTGTGACCCGTGGATACTCTGTGGCACTCAGGATCGAACCCCGCACCTCCCGAATGTGAGGCGGATGCTCAAACCACTAGGCTACCATTGCGGTATACGACAGTAATGAAATGTCAGTAATGGTTCAAAGGGGGCTCGTTGAATGGGGAGTTTTGGAGTGAAACTTCTCTACGTCCAAAGCTGTAAAAGCGGGGCCATCTTTGAAGCCTTGATCTTGAATAAATAAATGAGGTAAATAATGCCGCGACTCTGTTTCGAACCTGTGGCGGCGAGATCAGATAAGCTTCGCTGGTCACGCATATAGTGTTAAACTGCAACACACTCTGGCACAGTGCATTGCACGTCATCGTCTTCCCAAACTTCCGTCTGCGGCGCAGAACAGACCAGATCAACTTAGTTTCTATCGGAGCTTGACCTGAGTCTAATATCGTCGCCAGATGTGCCGACGACCAAGCAAAGCAAAACCATAAGCCAGTCAGGCTAAACACTGCTTTCGCGCGTCTGCTAGGTTTAACCATGCGTTAAAGCCCTACTATTTTTCTAAGTTCAGGAATGACATGTCACCATGTTCTTTACAGGATGACATGTCGCAGGGGATCTGAGGCAGTCTTCGGTCTCCGCGAAGGCTGGAAACGCGAGTTTTTAGACACCTGAGGCCAGTTTACGGCTCTTCGTTCGCTGTAACCGGGTGGTGCGGTACACTTGTTCGTTATATCTGAGATGCATTGCTATAATAATAATAATAATAATAATAATAATAATAATAATAATAATAATAATAATAATAATAATAATAATAATAATTGGTTTGGGGGAAAGGGAATGGCGCAGTATCTGACTCATATATCCGCGGACACCTGAACCGCGCCGTAAGGGAAGGGATAAAGGAGGGAGTGAAAGAAAGGAAGAGAGACGTGCCGTAGTGGAGGACCCCGGAATAATTTCGACCACCTGGGGATCTTTAACATGCACTGACATCGCACAGCACACGGGCGCCTTAGCGTTTTGCCTCCATAAAGACGCAGCCGCCGCGGTCGGGTTCGAACCCGGGAACTCCGGATCAGCAGCCGAGTGCCTTAACCACTGAGCCACCGCGGCGGGTTCCGCGGCTGCTGGAAGCGGTTTTTCGACACCGGAGGCCAGTTTACGGCTCTTCGTTCGCTGTAACCGAGTGGTGCGGCTACACTTGTTCGTTATATCTGAGATGCATTGCTATAATAATAATAATAATAATAATAATAATAATAATAATAATAATAATAATAATAATAATAATAATAATAATAATAATAATAATAATAATAATAATAATAATAATAATAATAATTAGTTTTGGGGGTAGGATATGGCGCAGTATCTGACTCATATATCCGCGGACACCTGAACCGCGCCGTAAGGGAAGGGATAAAGGAGGGAGTGAAAGAAAGGAAGAGAGACGTGCCGTAGTGAAGGACTCCGGAATAATTTCGACCACCTGGGGATCTTTAACATGCACTGACATCGCACAGCACACGGGCGCCTTAGCGTTTTGCCTCCATAAAGACGCAGCCGCCGCGGTCGGGTTCGAACCCGGGAACTCCGGATCAGCAGCCGAGTGCCTTAACCACTGAGCCACCGCGGCGGGTTCCGCGGCTGCTGGAAGCGGTTTTTCGACACCGGAGGCCAGTTTACGGCTCTTCGTTCGCTGTAACCGAGTGGTGCGGCTACACTTGTTCGTTATATCTGAGATGCATTGCTATAATAATAATAATAATAATAGTAATAATAATAATAATAATAATAATAATAATAATAATAATAATAATAATAATAATAATAATAATAATAATAATAATTAGTTTTGGGGGTAGGATATGGCGCAGTATCTGACTCATATATCCGCGGACACCTGAACCGCGCCGTAAGGGAAGGGATAAAGGAGGGAGTGAAAGAAAGGAAGAGAGACGTGCCGTAGTGAAGGACTCCGGAATAATTTCGACCACCTGGGGATCTTTAACATGCACTGACATCGCACAGCACACGGGCGCCTTAGCGTTTTGCCTCCATAAAGACGCAGCCGCCGCGGTCGGGTTCGAACCCGGGAACTCCGGATCAGCAGCCGAGTGCCTTAACCACTGAGCCACCGCGGCGGGTTCCGCGGCTGCTGGAAGCGGTTTTTCGACACCGGAGGCCAGTTTACGGCTCTTCGTTCGCTGCAACCGAGTGGTGCGGCTACACTTGTTCGTTATATCTGAGATGCATTGCTATAATAATAATAATAATAATAATAATAATAATAATAATAATAATAATAATAATAATAATAATAATAATAATAATAATAATAATAATAATAATTAGTTTTGGGGGTAGGATATGGCGCAGTATCTGACTCATATATCCGCGGACACCTGAACCGCGCCGTAAGGGAAGGGATAAAGGAGGGAGTGAAAGAAAGGAAGAGAGACGTGCCGTAGTGGAGGACTCCGGAATAATTTCGACCACCTGGGGATCTTTAACATGCACTGACATCGCACAGCACACGGGCGCCTTAGCGTTTTGCCTCCATAAAGACGCAGCCGCCGCGGTCGGGTTCGAACCCGGGAACTCCGGATCAGCAGCCGAGTGCCTTAACCACTGAGCCACCGCGGCGGGTTCCGCGGCTGCTGGAAGCGGTTTTTCGACACCGGAGGCCAGTTTACGGCTCTTCGTTCGCTGTAACCGAGTGGTGCGGCTACACTTGTTCGTTATATCTGAGATGCATTGCTATAATAATAATAATAATAATAATAATAATAATAATAATAATAATAATAATAATAATAATAATAATAATAATAATAATAATAATAATAATAATAATAATAATAATAATTAGTTTTGGGGGTAGGATATGGCGCAGTATCTGACTCATATATCCGCGGACACCTGAACCGCGCCGTAAGGGAAGGGATAAAGGAGGGAGTGAAAGAAAGGAAGAGAGACGTGCCGTAGTGAAGGACTCCGGAATAATTTCGACCACCTGAGGTTCTTTAACGTGCACTGACATCGCACAGCACACGGGCGCCTTAGCGTTTTTCCTCCATTGAAACGCAGCCACCGCGGCCGGGTTCGAACCCGGGAACTCCGGATCAGTAGCCGAGCGCCCTAACAACAGACACCGCGGCGGGTGGCACCGCCGTAGCACCGCCCTCGTTCGTAATAACCAAATATTCGTTATATCTGCGGCCGCTTTAAGTGGGCTAGCTGTATATACTAGAAATATTCGAATGCCACTAGACAGGTCAGCAACGCAAAAAAAAAAGAGCGCAGTTCTTTAAAATGCTGAAAGTAATCAGCGGCAGGATTATGATCAACAAACGCTCGTTCGTCGGTCACTCATACCGAAAGGAGGTACAGAATCTAAGGAAAGTCAAAATGCATTTTCATTCCTAAACAGCCGTCGGTAAAGAACCTTTGCCGTGATAGTTGTGGGCAGCGGGCAGCCAGAGTAAAAATGCACGTCCCAGATTGGACACCTGCACCGGTTTTAATTAAATGAACTGCCCGAAATATAGCATGCGTATGCTTGTTTTACTTGTTGAAAAATTCACACAGAAGTGACCAAACTGCGGCTGTCGTATGATGTTTCGTGGCATGGCTCGCACAATCCTCGACCCACCAACATATGTTTAGTAAGTATAGATCATTACTTTCCCAGATTGCAAAATTTTCCTGTCTGCAATTAAAAAAGTGTAACGCTGTAACACAGGACGTGCAGTGAAGCCCACTTCACGATCGAGCGCTAACTTACTGGCATGGGCTGCTATCTTCTCATAGCGAGCAATTCTGGGCAAAATCATTTTTGAGCGGGAAACCGTTTATGAGCACAAAAGTTTCATATAATGTAACATTTCACTACAACAATCAATATATCCGCAGATCAAGTGACGGCAGTATTGTATTTGTTTTCTATTAACGTTTTTGCTGTCATTAAAAGCGTTCCCCATTGGTTTTCTATGGCAGTCTTAACTGTTCGATGCGATCGAAGGAAACACTTTAAGAGAAAGATTCTGCAACATATCAGAAGAATGGATCATTAACTTCGATATTTTCATAACAACGTGTCTTACAATTTCCCGATTTGCAGAAATTTTGCTCGAGAATGCTGGACACGGAAACAATGGCTCGAAAATGGCACACCAGGTTGCGTGCTTCGAAGGCGAAGAAAACGGTGACCGCATCTAACACGCTGTTCTTGACGTGTTTGCTCAGGCTTGCAGACAGCTGGCAAAGTTTAAGTTAGCGCTCGTGGCGTGTGCCTCAATGCCCGTCCTGTGTTCCCGCGCTAAGCTGATCAATAGTGCATCACTACACTATCCCAACATTCTAAACTTCTACGGTCTGACGTTATGAGCATTCCGACCGCTATCCGAGCGACAGAAATGCAGCGATGGTCACAGCACTTACCGTGCTTGGGGGCGGTGGCATGTCTTCCGCCATATCGTCGGAAAAAAGGCGGGGAAGTGGTCACACACACAAACAGCTGCGGCGGAAGTTTTGGGAAGCCTGCCACTAGCGCCATCATGGAGCGCTTAGAAAACATGCGCGTTAGAGCAGAGTTTATTTTTTTTTTGTTCCTGTTTCGTCTGGGCTATAAAGATGAAGCGATATCTTGAAGCTGAAAAGAGAACTTTCCGCGTACGTAAGGGCAATGCAGGCGCCTCAAAATGCTGGTCAGGCAGGCTGGGCTTATCTGAGAGTATGCTATGAACAATCTTGCGATAATGTTCTGCGCACTTATCGACAAAATTGTGTTTATCGCTTCTTATTTTCATAAAAAAAAAAAAACAGCGGTGTATGTCGCGCGTAAGCATTCTAATGGCGCATCCCAATCGTCGTTTCGGAGCAAGTTTTTTTTTTTTATCCGTGAAACCGAATAGTATGTTTCGAGGGGCTATTTATATTCAGATCCTGAGTTCTCACTGGACCGCGACAGTATTGTACTCAGACTCCCTAGGTGTCTTGCTACTTCGGGGATTCGGAGGGCAGCTTCGCATCACCGTCTGGAATACGGCATGAAAGTTCTTGATGACAAGATATGCCCAAGACTTTCGCCGCCCAGCTTTCGAACATTATTGTAGGATACAACTAATTAAAAAAAGCAGCGGTTGTTAACACTGGGCCACGGTCCGAAGCGTGCTGTATTACACCGCTAGCCAGTCACAAAAGTAAACGAAATCAGTTTTTTAAAGTGTTTGACTTTATTAAACAAGCCAGATAACAAAATTTTAGATCTTATAACTTTTTTTCTTGTGATTAGCTTGTTTCGGTGAGAAGAGAAGTTTTAACAGCGGACTACTTTTTTTGTCGTGGAGGAATTCTGTGCTCCGGTCCTGAATGTGGGCGGAGCTTGACTGCAGACTTAAGTTGTATGAGGCTACAGACACTGTGGACTGACGTAAAGAAACCGCGTGGCATTGCTACACTCTAAACAAATAAGCGAAGCTGGGAGTAAAAAGGCAGTAAGCGCACTCCCTCTTAGGGATTGGTTATGCTGCCCAAGTTAAGAAGTTAACATCGATCACTAAACTACTCTTAGCAGCGGGGGCATATTCCCACTGAAAAATGCTGTTAGGATAGAAGGATGCTTTTAAACGCGGCGACGGAGGTCCTGAGGTTAGCAAATAGAGGAGATTGAAAGCTCGGTTAAAATCTCCGTAACTGCTAGAGCTTCGCATGTTTTGACGAAGGAATTTGTTTCCACTGCCAGCCGTAAGTATTCCCTATTTTTAGTGATGAAAATCTAGCCCAGGGATTGGGCAGCACGCCCTACCCTTTAAAGGGAGTGCTCTGGAGAACAGCTTACTCCTTTCTAACTCCTTTCGTGTTTTGAGTGCAGCGTCGCTTGAACTACGAAGCACACATCCTATAGTTGTGACCAAATGTGAGACACACATCTCTGCTACGTGCTTGGTTTTGCGTGCTTTTATATTTACGTTTTCAATGCTCTGTATGGTATGACCGGTTTTTTAGTGCATTGGTCTCTGGGCCTCTACTAGCTGACAATGGCAGCTTTTAGCCCAGGTGAGCGAGCAAAATATTTCTGGGAATAAATGAATTGAATTCTCCGAACAGGACAGATCTGCAGACATTGCGGACTTGTACCCTTCTATCAAACAGACGCGTTCACATTTTTACACGTGCGCCCTCGGCCAGTTTGAGCAACTATTTGTTCTCACGCGTCTCGTTCGCAATTCCCACCCAGCACTTGAGATCTTGCTGGTGTGTCTCCAAGTTGGCTGGCCAGTTTCCTTGCCGCTGATCCGAGCACGGTGACATAAAGCAATTGGACACTACTTACAGGTGGCTCGCGGCCTATTCTGAGATGCATGGCACGTCTGGAGGAAGCGCTGCTTATGCATGCACTGATGAGCGCGTGCAGTGCTGGGAACGGGGCATTGCGGACATGTTGGGACTCTTAAGTACAAACGATGCAAAAATGCCCTCTGCCGGCCTCTGTAAACAGCGTGCATTTACGCTTAGTTGTAGGGTAAGCATTCTACTATTGAGTGCGTGGCGCAGCAGGTGGCAATACTAACAACCATGACTAACGACGCATGGCAGCATGAACAGTGGTGAGCGCAATATGTGGTAAATCCATAAAAACAATTGCACATCATACTCGACTGCGCTGATATCCATCCGGATGCCGATGCACGCACAGTCACTCTCCCTGAGTACCTAGGGTTTAGAGATAACAATGTTCATGTGAATGAATCTGCGGTGGTAGTTGGCAAAAAGCGATTGGAAGATTGGTGGCTCAAAATCAGAGAGTTGGCATAACGTTAGAAGCGTAGGGTTCAATTCAATTCAATTCCTTTATTTTACCATATACATGGAAGGAGCTCTCGGGCAAAAAGCTTCTCGAGGCAGCTTGACTTGAAAATGTATTTCAAGAAAATGGCGAATTTATAGACCGATTTATTACACCGTTAAAGAAATATAAATTAGAAAAAAATGGCAGGGGTTTAACTTAGCTAAACCGAGCAGACGTGCGAAGTCAGGTGATGATTATTTAATTGCAGGAGGCACTTAAGCTCCGCCTTAAGGGCATGACACGATGGATTGTGTGGTTTAATGTACATATATGCAGAATTTCTCATTCTCCACATAACATTCATAAATGGCGGCGATACCACTACCAGCGCAGTGGGGCAGCGGTTAAGGGACGCGCCACTGCACTGGAAGGTGGTTGCTCCTGTCACAGCCACCCGTAGGGATTGTGCCACCCAAGCTGTTCAAGCATACACTGACTGTACGCTCTTGAAAACCTGGCTTAGTGAAGCTTTCGGCTCAAAAAAGCCGAGCATATTGGCAGCCAACCGCCACATTTCAAAGGGGCGCGCTCCTATCTTCCATCCCATTAATGGTTTATGGTTTATGGAGGTTTAGCGTCCCAAAGCGACTCCGGCTATTAAGGACGCCGTAGTGAAGGGCTCCGGAAATTTCGACCACCTGGGGTTATTTAACGTGCACTGACATCGCACAGGACACGGGCCTCTAGAATTTCGCCTCCATCCAAATTAGACCGCCACGGTCGGAAGCGAACCCGCGTCTTTCGGGTCAGCAGCCGAGCTCCATAACCACTGAGCCACCGCGGCGGCCATCCCATCCATACAGTGGTGCTAGCGTTTGCGAGACTGTGAAGGCAACCTTGATTGCTGTTCCCACTTTTTCAGCGAACGCTTCTTTATAAGAGCTCGCTATTGTAGATGCGAGTCGCCGGCCCCTTGCTTGAGTTACCGAAGCGCCGTCAGGCCGCTGGCGATGTTCCGACAGGACGAACGAATGGCAGTGTCTGCCCCGGCGGAAAGCGATAGGTATAATAGGGTTGACAGCTTCTGTGCGGGATGGGATTGACCATGTTTTGCTTTGCTTATTGAGGTGCCGGTGTACAAGTGCGCTGCTGCCAGGAGCTGTCGTCTGATAAAATAATTGTTTTTTTTTGTTGAAAGGAAATGACGCAGTATCTGTCTCATATATCGTTGGACACCTGAACCGCGCCGTAAGGGAAGGGATAAAGGAGGGAGTGAAAGAATAAAGGAAGAATAGGTGCCGTAGTGGAGGGCTCCGTAATAATTTCGACCACCTGGGGATCTTTAGCGTGCACTGACATCGCACAGCACACGGGCGCCTTAGCGTTTTGCCTCCATAAAGACGCAGCCGCCGCGGTCGGGTTCGAACCCGGGAACTCCGGATCAGTAGCCGAGCGCCCTAACCACAGACACCGCGGCGGGTGGCTCAACCCTAATACATATTTTGACGGTAGCACCGCCCTCGTTCGTAATAACCAAATATTCGTTATATCTGCGGCCGCTTTAAGTGGGCTAGCTGTATATACTAGAAATATTCGAATGCCACTAGACAGATCAACAAGGCAAAAAAAAAAGAGCTCAGTTCTTTAAAATGCTGAAAGTAATCAGCGGCAGGATTATGATCAACAAACGCTCGTTCGTCGGTCACTCATAGCGAAAGGAGGTACTGAATCGAAGGAAAGTCAAAATGCATTTTCATTCCTAAACAGCCATCGGTAAAGAGCCTTTGCCGGATCAGTAGCCGAGCGCCATAACCACTGAGCCACCGCGGCGGGTGCTGTCCTCTGGACTGGAGTAGAATTTTGGTTTTGTCTTATTTGTCAAATTACACGGCGAAGGGAGGTACCGCGAAAAGACGTGGACGAACACAAGAGATCATAGAGGACAGGCGTGGAAACTACCAACCAATTTATTGCGTTCAAAAGAGCAGAATTCAAAAGAAGCGCAGCCAAAAAAGCCCAGAGCCCCTAACCAGATGAAAACAAGAAAGCAGTGATGAATGAGCAAAGCTAAAAACAACAGTGAGACCAGTTTTGGAAACACTGAAACAAAAGCTGAGTCAAAAGTATAAGCTGACAGCTTGAACGACAACGAAAAACAAACAAAAACATTTTCAACAAAAGATACAAGGTGAGACCGATGGCTGAGTCAGAACAATAGCAGCTAGAGCAAACAGCACGTGACAGTTTGAACCAAAACTAAAAATCTCACAGGACGCCTGTTTAACATCGTTTTGACGTTAGCTGTGGTGTGAGGGCAAGCAATTTTTAGTGTTCTGGCTTGAACTGCTATAGGCTCCCCTCCGATGTTAGAGTGCATGGATTAATGGATGTATAATGTAACACGCGTCGCCTTGTGCACCCTGTCCCTACGCACAATCTCGCCGGCTTTCTTATCATAAATCCACTACCCCAGACGGCCACGCATACTAATAACAGCACGTTGTCAAGTTCGTCGAGCAAGCCACCGCCACCAGCGCTCCTGTCAAAACATGAACGCGCCGTGCGGGTTACTGTCCCGCAGCATATCTTAGCGCAATGCCAAGATCTATGGTCTGTGTTGCGGACGGCGCCGACACCGACGGCATTACAACGGAAGAACCAGCTGAAAAACACTGAACAATTGAAGAACACGCAACACAAATACTGCCTGAAGCAGGATACTGAACAGCCGCCGCCGTAGCTCAGTTGGTAGAACATTGGGCGCGAAATTCGGAGGTCGCTGGATTGGAATCCCACCAGCAGATGTGGTGTTTTTTATTCTGCGTTCTAATTGATTATCTTTCAGTTATAAAATAATTGCACTATTAATCTCCCACTGATCAACACCGAAAGTAGCAATTAAAGACAAAGTAGAAACATTCCCCTGTGCTTCTTGGTTTCGCTGACTGTTGGCTTCCAATATATATTTGCTTTCAGGTGAGCCTAACTTATCAGTCTAGCCTGACTTAGTATTCCCCCTTACTCAGTTATTCCCCTGACTTGGCATTGATGTCCCTTTAATGCTATCGCGTCGTACCCTGTAAGGCGGAGCTGAAGCCTCCTATTTTTTTTCTTGCTTGTTGCCCTCCTTACGTTTGGCTTTGAGTTTCTGAACCAGGGGCTACTGTGTAGAATGCACTGTATAGTCGTTGTAACTGCTTCCGCACTGTCCCGCATGGTATGCGGTCAAATTTTTGATACCGTCGCTTGGAAAGCACAACACGCTTAAAGGGGCTGTGAAGGGGGCTATAACAAAGTTGCGGCATGCCTGGGATATTGAAGCACGCCGCTTCACGAATAGTGTGCAGCAAGGATTTTTTAAATGCGCTTTGTAGAAGCTGAGTTATCTGTAGTTAAAATTTGAATTTCAGCGTCATCGCGCCTTTCCCTCTCCTCTCGTCACTTTTTGCACGCTGGAAGGTAGGCTCTCCTTCGCCGACCCCCGTCTGGGAGCGGAGCTTCCCGACCCGCAGGAGCTAAGCGGCTTATTGGCCACGGCCACGGTAGCTGCCTGACATCTGAAAGAATCTAACCAATGGCCACCTCTCACCTTGTCTACGCAGATGCGGGGGACGGAGGAGGGCGCGAGCATGAAAAAGTCGCTGGGAAGGGCCCGCCAATTTTGACGCGTGATTGTGGGTCGTCTGCTGCGTGTAGAAGAATATTATTTGGCTCTGGTTTTCATGGCAGCACAGTGCAGTGATTAAGTGAGTTAATGTGCTCTCCTCGGAAGGCGTTTCAGAGCCCCTTTAATCAATCTGGAGTGCACACTGTCAGAGTTGCAAGCCTTTCTTTAAACAGTTAGCAACAAGGGCACCCGTCCACATTTACCGACCGACGAATCGTATTCAGCCACTCTATAGATCACAGGTCGTGGTTTTTCAGCTCCAGTGCTGCCCACTGTGTCAGGCGGCCGTTCAATTAATCGCTAGAGGCACCGATGGCAGCACCTGCTATAGAAGGGCAGTGGCGCATTGCTTAACCGCCTCACCGCTGCGCTAGGAGTGGTACGAACACTCCTAGCGATCTGTGAATGTAATGGAGAGAATAACCATAATGAACATATGCTCATTATCCCTATCCGAACAACTGCCGTCGTTGAAAACTGGATCTGATCACCGGAATCGAAGGGAAAGCCGAATCGCTAGCGTACCTAATTCGCATTTGGCCTAACTACGCAAATCGACCAAAATTTTTATTTAGGTTCGTAAACAGGGAAAAACTTCTAAACGAGTTAAGATTTCTTAAAAACATTTCAGTCCTTTCCGACAAATAAGACACATGGCCTTACGTTTGGCGCATGGCGGTCTTAGTTTTTATATGCCGTAAAACCCCAAACAATGCAGCACTACTTCACCGAGAAACTTTCATTCAACGAGAATTACTTTACACGAACGCAACAGGCTACATAAATAAAGTTAGCACTTGAAGGAAGGAAGGCAACACTACTTGCGTTGATGGGGAATATTCATTCTTTTTTTTAGGAGGCCCTCTCCGATTTTGTCAGCAATCTCTTGCTTGCTGTCAAATTCCAACGCCTTACACTTTATCCAAAAAAAACTGATTCTGAGTGCTTGGAAAACTACCAGTACATTGTTCCACACCTTCTTGTCAATACCGTCCACGTTTGTAAAAATAAACAACTAGGGCTCATGGCAACCGCATTCCCCGCGCATCACCAAGTTGAAACGGGTCCCTGTAACTTTGCATTGCTGACACAAGACAGTGAAAACATCCCAAATGGTACACGAATACAGTCGAACGAAATAATGGATATAACGAAGGAATGACGATTCCCCTTAGAAGCTCGGTCAACATGGGCTATAACGAAGTTACGGCTATAACGAAGTAATCGCAGCGCCCCTTCAACATCGCCACAACGAAGTGGAACTGTAAAATGAATTCTATCTCCATTGCATACATGTAGAGCGACCCACGATTCCCATTGCACACAGTGCAAGATCGAAACCAAGCTAATATTGGAACATTCGATCTCCACGCGTTTCAAGATAGTTCTTGTTTTCCACACGTGCTTTTAATATGCAGACGCTTCACTCCTTAGAAAGCGGCTCTTTTTTTTCTCTCTCTCTCTCTTTCTTTTTCCGTCATTCCAACACGGCTTTCCCGGGGCTCTTAACCGGCTGAAGAAGAAAAAATATCGCCTGAAAAAAACCTCTCCGCGAAACTGGAACGATGCTTCCCACGCATATTTTCCCATAGCGTGCCAGCTGGCGTGTGCTACGGCAGACACGGCAGTGGTGGCGCTACCGTCGAGGCGCGGGAAACGGAGGAGAGAAGCGGAGGAAGGTTCTTGTCGCTACTTTCGCTGGCTCTATTTCTCTACCTGTCTATACTGGCACATGTGTCAGCACGGTCAACAAGCCGAGTCTAGCGTAGAGGGCAATTAAATTCCCCAAAGTCACACCGCGTTAGCATTTGGAGACGCTCAGGTGAGTGAGCCGATGGGTGAAGCTTTGCAGAGGGCGTGTTGCTTCGCGTTTGTTTGACGACTGTGCCGTTAATTATTGCTAACCATTTCTAGGGGAAATGCTAACACTTTTCAGATTTACAGTGTAGGCTCGATGGAAAACAATGTTATCGAGGTCCGCCTGGAAGGATTAATAAGAGGACAACAGCACAGTTCGTGGCAAACATATTACGTCTTTAACGGCTGTTCGCTGGGCGCCGGATTTAAGCTCACCACTTGGAAGGTTTGCCTTTTTTCCCGTAGTGCTTTGCATTTTCAGACGGATTCTACGCCGGCACGATAGGAACATGATGTGTAAGGCTAGGTTACGTTACCCTAGACTTGGATTAAAGCTAGGTGAGGGTTTAGGCTTAGTGTGATGGTTACCAGTTCGCAAAAAGAGACCCCCCTCCACCTACACTTTGTTACAAGGTTTAAGGCTACATTATATCTTGTTAGACTAGATTTAAGGCTAGGTTAGGTTATTTTTATAATTTGCTTACGTTTTGAATATAGGCGTAAACAATTTGCGGAAAGAAACCCCCTCCCCTCACATTTGCACCATTGTCCTTGCGTTCATTGCATGCTTATGATAGAAATAATGAAGGAACCTCTTCACGCACGAGGAAACAGAATAAGGAAGGAGAGAGAAAGGAGGAAGTGAGAAGGAAATACAGCAGTACGGTTTTGTACGCGGATTTATCAAAAAGTGACTTAAAAATGTAAGTCATGCCAGTAGCGAATCAGCAAATCAGGAACCGCAACTAATCTCCTTCTCAAACGGATATGCTACTAGACAAAGGCACGCTTTAACAGTAACTCCGCTTCAGCCGCGCAACAACCTTTATAAATATTCTTCTTTCCCAAGAACGGCAAATGACTGGAATACCCTAACAGATTTGTTTCATAGATTTTGTTGGTAGTCGGATGCGTGTTTATGAACAATCTTGAAATTTGCAACTTCAACACAGTTTACCTTATTCACCGCGAGCGGTGCGGCAATCCGTAAACACTCGAATTTTGGCCACATCAAACCGCCGTTTTTTGATACTGGATCCTATGGGAAGTTTCGTCTTTTGAGCGGTGGGAGGCGCTGCTGACCAGCCATAAGCTGGAGGACCGACGGGCCATCATACAACAGGTCCGTAGGGCAGCTCAAGCCAGTTGAGCCCTTGAATGAGGACCCCACACATAAGCTCGTACAATTCCCCTTCTTTTTAGTAGTTTTTCCTCCTCCTCATCCTCATCCTCCTCCTCCTCCTCCTCCTCCTCCAGTGGGAAGTTCCGCAACTAAACTTGACACGGACGTTTTTCTTCCGTTACTAATTTTGCTCTAACCTGCCAGTGTGTTTGTCATCATAATGCATCCTTGATATTTTGTTCTTCTCCCCCACCCCCCCAATGCTAAAACCCAAAAATGTGGGATTGAAGTATAAATAAAATGTAAATAAATAAATAAATAAAAGGATAAATAAGGAAACCACAGGAGCAGGGACTTTTGGAGATCACTGCATGGGGACATCCTTCTGCACTGTTTTCAGAAGATTGCAGACAATTTCAGCCCTAGTCTTTCATGCTTGAAATTATGCATAATTTGCATACATGCCCCTGGCCTTGAACAGGAGCTAAACAAAGAGTATACCTATGCTTTTTTCGAATCTCGTGAGAAGAGAGAGTTCTCGTGCGCTTACACAACCTTTGTTCTCCTCTTGTCTACCACGATTTATATTTCAAAGGTTGGAGTGCTCGTGCTTCTCAAGACAGAGCTTTTCCAAGCATGCTGACAGTAAACAGGCTGCTGGTGCTCGTCACTCCGTGCCTGTGGGCCCTTGGATCAACGTTACCCGTGGTGCAGCAAATTGCCGCCACGTTCGGCTTCGCCCTGATTACTTTGCTCGTCGGCTACTGGTCCTTGTGGTACGGTCGAAGGCTGCTCTTCAACGGGTCGGTCAAACCCAGCGGGAAAGCAGTGCTCATCACGGGTGAGTTCTGCAAGATCCTCTTTTCGGCCGAAAATAAACGGCAGAGCTGTTTTCAGGAATAACGCAGAATACGGTGCGCCTAATTTACAAAAAAAATGCAGGGGCGATGCAAGGGCAGTGTTGATGATTGCAAACTTAGTGTGGTGTTCAGAGAAGTGGAAATACGCGTGAAATGCTAGCTTGCGCCCTTAAGACTTCCGGTGCATATTATGGAACATCTGGTCCAGCTCGTTGTCTCTGCTAGTTTGGTGTCGTGCACCGCTAAGTCCGGATGAAACTTCCGTCTTCTAAACCATCGCCATAATGCGTGTTCGCTAAGCCTGCCCTGCACAGCGCATGCGCCCTTCTTGAACTGCGCGCAGGGCGCTTTAAGAACATACCCCAGGTGTAATTACACACAGGCTGGAAAGATTGCGTGTGTGAGTAAAATGTATGATGCCTTCTGACTGAAAAATGAACCACAAAATTATACAAGCAGAGTGGAAATAAGTTACATAAATTTAGCAGCCTACTAACTGTCCCGGTTGTTTCCTATCTTGGACAAAAATGACGGGTCCTTACCCTCTTGCACAGTGTCTTTTGTACAACCGACGACAGGGCTTCGCGTTCCTGCTGGTTACGAGATAAACGTCAGCACGAGCTGGCGTTGCGCCAAGAAAGAGATCCACCCGCAGCCGCTGGAACTAATCTCAGAACCAGCATCATTCCGCGAGACAGACGTAGATTCTTTTTGGCAGTTCATAGTGTGCTGCGAGCCGTATTCATTGCACTGAAAAGTATAGTTTCTTACCTCGCAGGGTGCGATACCGGAATCGGTCATTTGCTGGCCGAGCGACTCGCCAACGATGGATTTCTCGTGTTCGCTGGATGCTTGGACGCATCTGGAGTGGGTGCCAGGAACCTACAGGAGCGATCCGGCATCCGTGTGCTGCAGATGGATGTCACCGTGGAAGAAGAAATTGAGGCGGCGGTAGAAAAAGTGGAAAAAGAACTGGACAATCTAGGTGAGCGACACTTTGCGGACGTTCACCGCATTATCGGAATGACCGCATTCGCGGAAATTTAGGTGCTCTGTGGATCTAGGCTCTACCCGTCTTTTGATTGGCTGTATTTGTGGAAAAAGAAACAAAAAAATGCCGTATGTAATCTATAGACTTCGTAGAGAAACATCGTTCACACGCCCAATTCACCCGCAACTAAAGGAAACAAACAAATATCTTGCCTGTTAACAAGTCGGCCTTAATATTAAGGAATATGGCGCCTAAGGAATAGCTTTGATGACGTATTTCAAAGGGCGATTCAGAGCAAGTTTTTTTTTTGCACCGAGAAACTGAAAGAGCTTGTTTCAGTGGGCGATTTGGATTCAGATCCTGAGTTCTGATCGAACCGCGACTATATGGTTGCTAGACTGCCTAGACCTCTGGCTCCTTCGTGGATTCGGAGGGGTGCTCCGGATCATCGTTTGGGATTCACTATTAGTGACAGAACTCTGATGTCATAGATGCTGGATTTGACAACCTTTCCCGTCGTCGCCAACTCGCTCGCTTAACTCTTTTCCACAAAATTTACCATCATGTGTTTTCACGCCGTGATCATCATTTCGAGATCAAACTTATCGCATGCCACACTTCAATTTATGCCAAATCGTTCTTACCCAAAACCATTATTGATCGGACCCGGCTGCCTTCCACAATCGCAACTGAAACGTATACATCATTTCATGAACATTTAAATAATGAAAACAATGTGTAGTTTTCACATTGTTCTGTTCTGCTCACCGTAATGAGTTTGAGTTAAGTTCTAGTTCTGTCTTATTGTGTTGTTTTTTCATTATGCTCATTTTGTGTTTTGTTGTTGACTATTTGTTGACTATACTTGGCTATACTTGTTGACTGTTCAGTAATTGCGCTTTTCTTTTTTTTTTTTGCTCTGTTCCTCATGTTAGATGTTCCTTTTGTATCTTCATGTTCGAATTTTTACCACCCCTCCTATGTAATACCCTCGTTACGAGGGCCTTTAGGGGTTTCTTGAAAAGTAAGTAAAAATATATGGCTGCTGAAGAGACCTTCTCTAGTAACAGCGCCGCCAGAGTAGAATGAGTAACCAGAATGTTAACGTGCCGGCTGAGATCCGCCTTTTTCACAAGATAGGCGCTCTCTGCGGAGTGGCCAGAATTCGCCTACTGCTGGTTGAAGACAAATGCCCGTGGAGCCTGCGAAGTAGCAACTGCGTGCAACCAGCTGCTGCGCATCCCGAAAAATGCAAGAACTACAGCGGGGGCTTTCGCTGGGTTTAGCGCGTTAGCATATAGTGTTAGCACCTGGCAATTTTTTTTTTTCTGGTATACTTCGCTTTGCTTTAACGGGAGTGGTGGGGACGGATGCAGATGGGGTTGAGGAGTACGTGACCATGGTGCCATTGCAGATTCGGACGGACGGACGCGATAGGTCGAAGCACAGCCGCATAACGAACACCTGTATTAAAACAGAAGCAATGGGGAACTGCCAGATTTCTCGCCATCTCGAGGGGCGAAGGAGTGACATCCATATAGCTCTGCCAGGTCACCCCATGCATCCCACGCGTGCATAGTACCTCATGGACAAAGTCGACACGCATCACATTACCCCACAAGACATGTAGCCATTTCTGTAAGGAACAAAAGAAGATCACAAGAGGACGCACTTGGTGAGGTCAAATGCTCTCTGAATATTTGTCCGCTCGCCCTTTTCACCCTTTCCTGCAGTCTTATGGGCCGTGGTGTGCAATGCTGGTGTGGGGAGCATCGGCTACATAGACCTGCAGCCAATGAGTCGAGTGCGTCGAGTTTTCGACGTCAACACATTCGGTATGCTGTCCGTGGCTACCGCATTCCTCCCACTTCTCAAGAAGTCGCGAGGAAGGATCGTGGTTGTCGCTAGCCTGCTGGGTTCGTAACGCCTTTTGTTGTTTTCTTAAACGAGATTTATTTCCTCAGGGAATCAGTGGGCGATTGTGTAATGAAGGATGCAGTAAGGATTAAAGTAATGGAAAAGGTTAGCTGATTTTATGAAGTCTAGTAGTGAGCGATGGTATGGTCCCTGCGTCCAGGCAGTATATGAAGCAGGGTTGCTCGGTGAAGGACCCGCAGCATTCAGGCGCCGGCCGGATCCTTGTAGGCTTGAGAGCTGGGCAGTCCCGCAGTAAGTGGGGAATGTCGGCTTCAATGTCCTCGCGTTTACATATCGGACACCCAGGCCGAGGCAACAAATCTCGATACGGAGGCCACTTGAGATGTGGAATAGTACGCCTTAGCGACAGCTCAGAAATCTTGCCCGACATGAGTTGTAACCGTTCCAACGCAGTCCTGCGTAATATATCACAGAAAAAATGAGCAGTGCGACAGGTTATGAACGCATATTCTGCAATTCTCTCTTCCTTGCAAAAAGAAAAAAAATACGGTAAAAGACTTCCTCGTTTCTCGTTTCCGCCAGCGTGATCAAATAGAGGCTGCGTCCCACACTTCCCACATCATGGCACAACCTATATTGCAAGACCTCCATAAGTCTCTACACAGACCTTGTTAAAAGGCCTCAGTAGCTATATTCTGGACAGCCAACACAATTTAACAGTTTAATCGCTAAAAGTGTGCTGATTAGCGGTCGTTGTAAAGATACTATACTAGCTCATGGAGCACACAACAGCCTTCTTGTAACCCTGTTTTAACAGGAAGCATTCTTGCGTAACATAGACAGCGGAAAATGAATGACAAGGGTCTTTGCATTTAGGATCACCAGTGTGTAACAGCCGGGGATTGTCCAGATACTCCGAGTGTCCAAGAAAGCCATAAGTCTTGTTGACGAGAGGCCTAGCAGCTAGCAGCTTCCGAAAGGTGGCTACCTGTTCATTTGTTCGATGAAGCAAGTGAGTCGGCGCCTGTAATTTCCGAAGAGCAGTGTGGTGCACCACAAGGTATGACCACCCTTTCTATATCTCTAAATTTTACACGTACAGTCGCACAAGACGAAGACCGACAGTAAAAAAAATTCAATTTGCAGCCAAATAACAACGTTTATGTTTAACGATTACTAGAATTTGGGGGTAAAGAGGTGTGCGGTTGGTAGCATGCGTTGTTAACGCCGTGAGTTTTGACTGCAATCCTATTCGAAAATACTGAGAACTCTCTGTTTAAGGAATACTTGATGTTGGGCTTGTTGGTTGTTTTCCATGCCAACGGGAATCAGCGATCAGCACCTCCCCTTATCGTCCTCTTTCTTCTTGTGCTCCGTCTTTCTTTGTGCGCTGGTTCCTGTAGGTGTGAGATCTGCGATTTTAAGAAACATCCCAGGCTAAAAATGCGAGAGTCTGGACAGAATACGACAAAACATTTTGTCGTCCTGTCTTTACGACAGATTTGTATGCAGTAATGTGAAGTCGCATCTTATCACGACAGAGCTGGCTCTTAAACTGCGGTAAGGCAGGTGTCCAATACTCTAAAAATTCTGTTGTTACTACAAGGTGATGTCCCTATATTCTAAAAAAAATTAGTAGTCGCAACAAAAAATTTCTGAAAAACTGAAGTGGTGGCCTTAAGGTAGAGCATCCACCTCACATTCGGAAGGTGTTGAGTTTGATTCCCAGTGGCGCCGGGGACCCACCGATGTGGTTTTAGAGAGAGAACTGCTGTCTGTAGCTGCCGTGATGGTACCTGCCAGAGGCACGCTAACTGAAAAGATCACTGTTGCCAAATTAGTATACCCTGCGCTTGTCCACTGGCTATCAAAATGTGGTGCCAAAATGGCTGCCACCGCAGTTACAAAGAATGCGGAGAGGGCAGGCGGGGGAATGTGGATGATGTTTTCACTACAGATGAAGTATATTTACACACTGGGATAGGGAATGTGGTCGCGGTTGGGCCCACAAAAAGGGTACTTGCGGCGCATTGGGAGAGGATTTTGCTCTGCATGTGACTTAATTCAGGCGAGGATGAGGCTTAAATGAATACGCCGACGTCATGTACTATTCAAGACAAAAATCTTTAGCATTCTTAGAAGGCGATTTGGACCTACAGACTACATGTTTTGCAGCGATTACGTTATTCCACTAACACAGATTAAAGAACGGGAGTTTGAGGTTCTCCACCATAAGTGCGGTCTCTATCCAGCGGCTAATATACAACATTTGGCTTTGTTTACGGCACACGCGTGCTAGAGACTTTTGTCCCCGACTGGACACGGAAGAAAGCTCCTCACAGGCCTGCCACTGTAAACACGAAGCTCCTTGTGTTAGCGATTTTCGGAGACTAAGAAACAGTTCGCGTGATTATTCACGGTGAGGCCGACCCTTCATCAGACTACATTTCTCGAAAATCCAGGTAGGGTACCAGTTCCCGAGTGCCTGGCGTACAGCACGTCTAAGATGGCCGCCATTTCGCTGGCGGACGGACTTCGGCGACAGTACTATGGCAAGGGCGTCCACGTCTGTACAGTCGAACCGACGGGATACAGGTGGGTATAAGTAGAGCAGTTATAGTTCCGTTTTACTACGTTTTGGGGTGAGAGTGTAGAGTGATTTTTCAGGCGTGAATATGGTTCCTCCTGCGAGCGCTCGAATTAGTACATGTTTTACTGCAGCTATCACAGGTGGGAATACACTGCAGCTCAAGTATTAGACAGCGACAAAGGAAATACGGGACACCACCACGCTGGTACCCTGTCTTTTCTTTCTCCTTGTCTAAAAGTTCCGCTTATTTGTATTCCTAGCTGTCGCATACCCAACAGTTTGACCGGAAAGATTTCTTTATAAAAATCAATATATCCGCAGATGACTCGTCGGCGGTCTTCAATTTTTTTAGGTTAACGTTTTTGATACCATCAAAAGCGTTCCCCATAGGTTTTCATGGCAGTCTTAACTGTTCGGTGCAATCGATGAAAACACTGTAAAAGAAACATTTTACTAGATATCGAAATAACGGACAATTAACTTCAATATTTCGATAACAGTTTCTTACAATTTTTCAATTTTCAATATTTTTATGAGATTGTTGAACATGGAATTAACAACTAGCCCAATCAGCAACGCTCGAGGCCTACCTCATGTTAAGAAAGGGATATGTCTTTTCTTGTCACTGTGTGGCTGTGCTCATGTAGCGGATGACACTTTCGTTCTTGAAAAGATGAAGCCTTTGGGTCATGAAAAATCGCCATACATTTCAGGACTGCCATTGCTGACCATAGCTTACTGGAAAAAGGTATGGACACCGACTTGAAGATGCTGCCCCCAAAGATTCGAGAAGGACTGGACGAGCAATTTGTCAACAGGCGTAAGCTCGCCAGTAGACGACTCTTGTCGTGGTTTTTGCGGGATGACCCTCGTGAGGCCGCTGACGCGATAAGGACAGCCGTTCTAGAACTGGCGCCAAAAGCTCACTATACGTGTGGCGGCCGGATTTATCTGATTTACCGGCTCCTGATGTGCCTCCTGCCAGCAGAGGTAATCGACGAAGGGATGTATTTTGTTCGAAGCATGGCAGCGACGCTTTCAAAGTGAAAATAAAAAAAATGGCTAAGATCTTGTCGTCGATTCTTAACCACAGTCTATTTTGTCATTATTCTATCGCTTGACATGACGTCACAGAGCGCACTAACGCCTTGCGGTTCCTTTAATTTGAACGGATTAGAGTTGTATTGATAAATTTCTATTGAGCGCATTGAGTTCTCGTAAGTAGGATCCCAAACCCGTGACGTGTTAAGAGTTTTGTTATCACTACTTTTAACTTCAGTGTATTTATATGAATCTACAGGATTTCAAGAAATCGTCCAGGCATGGAGAGAGGCCCCCTCCATCCACGTCCATTTTCCATCTCCCCAGCTATAGACGTAATGAGTAAGCGCTGGAGACCTCAGATATGAGCTCAATATAATCAATCAGGATCTGAAGACACACTGAACATTGTTGGTAAAGTTAAGCTGCTCATCACCGAAGGTCTCTAGGAGCAACGCACTTATAGTGGTAAATAATTAACAATAATTGGTTGTCGGGGAAACGAAATGGGCAGCATGTGTCGCCCCGCCGCGGTGGCTCAGTGGTTAGGGCGCTCGACTACTGATCCTGAGTTCCCGGATTCGAACCCGACCGCGGCGGCTGCGTTTTTATGGAGGAAAAACGCTAAGGCGCCCGTGTGCTGTGCGATGCCAGTGCACGTTAAGGATCCCCAGGTGGTCGAAATTATTCCGGAGCCCTCCACTACGGCACCTCTTCTTCCTTTCTGCTTTCACTCCCTCCTTTATCCCTTCCCTTACGGCGTGGTTCAGGTGTCCAACGATATATGAGACAGATACTGCGCCATTTCCTTTCCCCCAAAACCAATTATTATTATTTTTATTATGTGTCGTCTCAGATCTCGGCAGACACGTGAACCGCGCCGTAAGACAATGGATAAAGGAGGGACTGAGAGAAGAAAGGAAGAAAGAGGTGCCATAGTGGAGGGCTCCGCCAACATCGCAGTGATGTGGCGACGCCATCTTGCTGCTGAAAAAAACGCTTCGGCGGTGAAGACACCATCGTACAAGCGCACATGCGAAAGCTCTTGGACCTTGAACCTGTGCGAAGCGCCGAAGACATACGGTCCCGCCGACGGTTATACGATACCCTCGTCTGTGGCCTCCGTGGCCTGGAGGTGCTCGGCCAGAAACAGGAGACTTGCGGCGCGCTGCTCTACCTCGTAGTACAGCGCGCCCTGCCGAAATAAATATTGCTCGAGTTCCACCGAGCCGTGGCGAGGGAGGAAACCTCGGAAACGTCAACACAGAACACGGAATGAACTGAATCTTCGCTGCAAATAGACGACGCTCCGGGACAGCCAACCGAAACGGCTGCAACAGGTACTCTGTCTTTATTCTCGAAGTTAATTTACTTTTTGAGGATTGAAGTGCAAAGCCGCGAGAACCTGGTTGCTCAGCTAGGTACTAGCAAGAACCACCAGGTATCAGTGCTGAAGACGTTAAACCCAACTGGGAGTTACAAGAACAGCACTGGAACGAAATTTAAATCCTCAGCAGCTGTACTACAGCAATCAGAAAGAACAGATCATTGTTTCCTTTGCAAGGAGAATAAGCACGCAACCAAAGTCTCCCGTGCTGGCATTTCATTAGAAGAAAAGAAGAAAATGCTACGTTCGGGAAGACGCTGCTTCCGCTGTACGAATCCAAATCACCGTTCTAAAGAGTGCAGAAGCAGCATTAAATGCGGTAACGGTGCAGGGCGGCATGCGACGACAGTGTGCGGTCCAGAATTTACCCATGTGACAAAAATGCCAGTGAATTTGCAATCTACAGTGAAAGAAACTCGCAAACGAGAAGTACTGCTACAAACGGCAATGGCGTTGTGTGCCGGTAAAACTAAAGCGGTATACTTACGTGCTCTATTTGACGGCGGTAGCCAACGCTCATTCATTACGAAGCGAGCATCGGAAAAACTCGGGTATCGAGTTCTTGGAACAGAAACGTTGAAGGTTGGCGTGTTTGATGGACACCAATCAGAGCAAGACTTTAGCAGAGTGCTGGTGTCGCTAACCGCGCAAAACAAGAAGATCCAACAGATCCCCAGGTGGTCGAAATTATTCCGGAGCCCTCCACTACGGCGCCCCTTTCTTCCGTTCTTCTTTCACTCCCTCCTTTATCCCTTCCCTTACGGCGCGGTTCAGGTGTCCAACGATATATATGAGACAGATACTGCGCCATTTCCTTTCCCCAAAAGCCAATTATTATTATTATTATTATTATTATTATTATTATTATTATTATTATTATTATTATTATTATTATTATTAACAGATTGAAGTTCTTGAGACGAACATAATATATGAACAAAAAATCCCGATTCATGAACACAGGATCAAGTAGCTACTTTGACCTTTGGCTGCAGCCGACGGACCTGCGATAACGAAAGAGGTGGCATCAACCTCCTCATCGGGTCAGAGCATTACTGGGAACTTGTAACTGGAAGAAGCAAGTCGCTAGACGGAAAACTACGAGCAGTCGAGACTGCCTTTGGGTGGTGCATTCAAGGACCAGTAGAAGGAAAGATAGTTGACTCGCAGTGCATGCAAACCATTGCCCTTCGCATATCACTGGCCGAGAGTAAGACCACAAACTGCTTGGAACGTATCTGGACCCCGGAGTCTACCGGAGTCACGGATGACAACTTTGTTGGGCAAAGGCTGCTCGATTCTTTCGAAGACAATATACGGCGTAGTGGATCACGATACGAGGTAGCCCTTCCCTGGAGGCAAAACATCGGTCTAAGTGGCAACAAGGAGACTGCTGAAAAACGGCTGTCCCAACTGAGAAACCGCCTTCGAAGAACTCCTGAATTGCTGGAAGCCTACGACGCTGTCATCAGACAGTATTGCATGGAAGACGTAGCTGAGCCAGTGGTAGAAAAGGAAGAAGAGGGAAAGCTGATCTACTACATGGCGCATCAGCCGGTGTTCCGAGAAACGAGCAATACGACGAGACTGCGAGTGGTTTTCGATGCTTCGTCTCGTGGATAGAAGTTAGTCATTGAACCGAAACGTCGAGAGCGGTCCGAATTTGACAGCTGACCTTACGCACTGCTACTTATTTTCAGAAGCAACAGAATAGCCTTGGTGCTAGATATTGAAAAAGCATTCTTACAAATAGGGATAAGAGAGGACGACAGAGATGCATTGCGCTTTCGGGTGTACCATACGAAACCAGGTGCGAGTGGAACAACAGGAGAAGTGCAGACTTTTCGAATGAAGCGTGTTACTTTCGGAACCACATCGAGTCCTTTCTTGTTGACCGCAACTCTACAGCATCACTTGAAGAATATGGAAGAAGAGTATATGGACATAGCATCACTGCTGGCGCATTCCTTGTATGTGGACGACCTCTTAACGGAAGCAGAAAATGAAGAGGGAGCCCTGAAGATCTATGAAGAAGCTAGGACCACATTTAGTGCGGCCTCTATGACACTGCACAAGTGGGCGTCCAACAACCTGACATTGAACAAACGGTTTGCGAAGGATGATTGTCGGATACCTCCCAGGGGCCCTTAAGGTGTTAGGACTGACATGGAATCCCAGCACAGATAACCTCTCTTTCACCTACTGTCCAGTGAGTTGCCGGAGCCAGGAACAAGCACTGAAAGGTATGTTCTGAAGACGACAGCAAGACTGTATGACCCACTTGGATGGCTAGCACCATTCACGGTCCGGACAAAGGCTTTATTCCAAGAGCTGTGGCAAAAAAACATGGAATGGGATGACATCCTACCAGAGGATCTGGACGAAAAATGAATGCGGTGGTGCGAGGAACTAAACGAATTGAAAAGAGTTCAAGTGCAACGCTGCTACAAAGCCGGCACAGTCGAACCTGTCAGCAAAACAGTCCTGCACGTATTTGCTGACGCCAGCCCAGTGGCATACGGTGCAGTCGCCCACATCTGCGTAACAGATGGGGATAAGATCACAACTTCGAGTATCCTGACTAGCAAGTCAAGGGTTGCCCCGACCAGGCAACTAACTGATGGCGTGTCTCTTAGCTGCCAGGCTGAGTCGATGCATCCTGAGAAGCATGAAAGAACCACCCCAGGTGACACATTACTGGACTGACTCGACAGTCGCACTGCATTGGATAACGGAGAGCCTTCTCAATGGAAATAATTTCTGAAGAATCGCGTTATTGAAATTCAGCGCCTTACTGACACCTCTGCATGGAAATATTGTCCCGGATCCGAGAACTCGGTGGATCTCATGACCAGCTGAGTTACAGCTGATCAGCTTGTTGAGAGTTCCACCTGGTGGGAGGGAACGTCCTGGATGCACGCGACTGAAAACACGTGACCATGCTTCTCGTTACCAAGGAACATTCCGACAATGGAGGAAGAAAAGCGAACTGTGGAAGGCCTTCATGCAACAAGTTCCCCTGAAGCTCCAAAGCTGTTAGACACAGATCGATACAGCAATGCAACGAGACTCTTCCGTGTGACAGCTTCGATATTACGATACGTCAACAAGCTTCGACATCTGAGCACTGACCAAGGATCACTGACGGCGGTTGAACTGGGTGGTGCCGAGAAATACTCGATACGGCAAGCTCAGACTGAAGGCCTGGAGAGAGAAATTCAATGTGCGAAAAAAGGAGATCGCTTTCCAGCAGACTCGCCGCTGAGGGACACTCCAGTGTTTGTTGACGACAGTATTCTCCGCATAAGCGGCAGACTTCAACAGAGTGGCAAGCCGTACGACGAACGCCATCCAACTGTACTGTCGAGGCGACATCACCTAGCAGAATTGATCGGGCGTCAAGCACATCACCAAGTGCTACATGGAGGAGCGCGGGATACTTTGGTGCAGCTGAGAGAGAAGTACCATGTTGTACGAGCCCGCCAGCTGGTAAAAAGAATCATCAAGGGATTCATAACCTGTCAGCGCTACAATGCTCGTCTAGCGACTGGAGTGGCTGCACCGCTTCCACATGATCGAGTGACCCAAACTCAACCCTTTGAGGTCTCAGGAGTAGACTTTGCAGGACCACTTCTGGTGAAAGGAGAAGACTCGCTGTCATCATACTGTTCACCTGTGCCGTAACGCGGGCAGTTCACTCAGAGCTTGCAAGGCACATGACAGCGGAGTCATTCTTGATGACCTTCAGACGTTTCATCTCAAGCAGAGGTGTACCTAGAGTCATCTACAGTGACAACGCGGTTTCCTTCAAGAAGCCAACCAAGATCTTTCATACTTCTGAAGTTCTATCCGGAAACCAGAGGTGCTTGATTACTTTGCAATGACATGAATCGAATGGAAGTTCATAGTAGAGCGCGCCCCATGGTGGGGTGGCTTTTATGAGCGACTCGTGGGATCAACCAAACTTGCTCTCAAGGAAGTTATCGCTTCAAGGTTTCTGTCCTTCGACGAGCTAGCAACGACCTTGGCCGAAATCGAAGCTGTATTGATCTCCAGACCTTTAAGGCACCTATACGACGACCCGAAGAACCGGAACCTCTTTGCCCTTCCTTCTTCTTGACAGGAAGACGCCTCAGGTCGCTGCCTAACGCGGGAAAAAACGAAGCTGACCAAATCAACATATCCTTTCAGAGACTGTGGACCCTAAGCCAGCAGACGACAGAAGATTTCTGGCGTAGGTGGACCAGAGAGTACCTAGAGCAACTGCGAAATGTAGAAGGTCAGAACGAGAGCCAAGGAAAAACGATCAAGGAAGGCGACTTGATTCTTCTTCGTGACAGTCTTCAACCACGGCAGCCGTGGAAGATCGCAAGGATTGATAAACTGTTTCCGGGAAGAGACGGGAAGGTGCGGTCGCGCCTTCTGAGACTACCTGGAGGATGAACACTCAACAGACCAATGGAACTCGCGTATCCCCTAGAGTTAACGTAAAAGGAAAAAAAAATTGTCTTGTCATTTGCGGGTGCCGGGGGGGGGGGGGGGGGAATGTGTTGCGAAACCGAAACCAAAACAAGACCGCCTCAAGTCGTGTCAGTTAACTTGAAATAAACGGATGTCGTTTGTACTCGCTCAACGCAGTTGTCTAATTTTAATGAAAGCGACAGAGGCAGCGCCACTCAGCGGCACGGTTTGCGCTGCTGCACTACGGCACCTCTTTCTTCCTTTTTTATCTCACTCCCTCCTTTATCCCTTCCCTTATGGCGCGGTTAGGGTTTCCACTGAGATAAGTGAGACAGATGCTGTGCCATTTCCTTTCCTCAAAAACCAACTTCCAATTTTTCTGCTACATGGGTAAAAAACTGGGTTGTTGGTGGATATCAAGTCGAGTGATCGAGAATATAAAGGGGGTTGGATACGACTTATTTTGGATTAATGGATTCGCAGAACAACTATTTCAGGCAAGGTGGCGCTACCCACCTCCCCGATAAATAAGGATAGCCTATATCCGTCCGTCTGTCCTTCCTTGACATGTCTGCGCACACCGGTAGTCGCTTATCATATGTGAATGTTCCGAGGGTTATTCAAAACCTTTCAAGTTTAACCTTGTGAAAGACATGTAACGCCCAGGCTTTGAAAACGTTTGATAAAAGTTGTGAACTTCCAGGGTTCCCACATGGACGGTCACTTCGAGGCAGAAATGCACAAGACTTGTAGATTCAATAAGACAGAAATGATTGCCGCTTAATTGAATTAAGCTAATTTTGATAACTTCTGAATGTTTAAGGGCGACAAAAAACGTGTGCAGGCCTTTATCATTACGACCACAGTAAGTGTAGACTGTTCTGCCGTTAGGGTTAGCTTCTGCATGAATTCATCTTTTAGCCGGTCTTGTGCACCTCTTTCAACTTTCGCTCGGACCTTGCGTTCATATGTTGGAGAAGTCAGTTTCAGCAGACATTTTAGGAAATTTACGTAGTTATGTGGGCAGAAATCTAAATTATTCACATTTTTACGCTCTGTATCGCATATAATGCGCTTGGCTTTACGGGGATTACAGAGAAAATGAAATCTCTTGCGGTTCGCCACTGAAGCCTTAACGCGATCTAGAATGGGATGTGGCTGATCCCGCGCGTAGAGGCAACCTGTCTGTTTAGAAATGCTAAGCACTCCTGTTTTTCTGTTTCCTGCAGTGCGCTACGGAATAACGAAGAGGCTCAGCTCACTTATTGAAAGGATCGAATTTTGAAAGCGCTAGATGTCAACAGCGAGTGGCCCCCGCTTCATGATGTCCGCGCCCGTGTCTGCTGTACCGGCGCGTCCGTGTCACCACAGGCATGCAGCAAGAGGTGACGAAAGCTAGAGTGTAGCTCTCTGGAAGAACTGCCCCTCGGCAGACAGCACGTACTTCTACCAAACGGATGCACTCTCTCATTGCTGCATGTTAAACAAAAAGGGAAAAGGATCACTCATTCGTATTGTGTGGGGGTTCTTACTAGGCCGCTGAGCCTCCTTTGAGGTCTGGGACGCGAACTCCGAGCTCCCGGTATCGTACACCACGCGCGGCCGTTCTTACGGCGGCGCAGCGGAAATGCGAAATAAACACAACACGGAACAGGACGCTTTGCCCGGGGTCAAACGTTTATGGGGTTCTGCCAAAATCACTAGCTGCTTGATCTGCGACCCCTGCCGTTTGGATTGGTCGTGCGGCTGACGGGGCAAGATGGCGACAACAAAGAGGGAAGATGGGAGGTATTTACCTTGCGTCCTCTCGCTTTTGCGGTTCGTTGAAGTGTCCCTCTGGCCACAGCTGGTACCCGCCAATCGCGGCGCTCTTGCCCGTTGTCACTTTCAGCCAATCAGCGACCGTTCCGGCGGCACCTGGCGGTGCGCGCTTGTGACCGACTTGAGGAATGAGGCGGTGCAGTGCTCTCGAGCTGACCTTCTGGCTACTCGCCCGTGGGGAAGGAGTAAATAGTCGGCTTTTCTGCGTCTCCACAGCGCTCCTCGCTGACCAGGGAAGGACACGGCATTCCGGAATTCCCACGATTGTTCCACGCGAACGTCTCGCGGGCTGTTTAAGTGGTGCTCCTTCCAAACGAATGCATAAGATTCGCAAAACTTATGTTTGTCAGTACCCAGGCTCTCCACTACCGGACTATAAAGGCGGGGAAAATAGAAGCATTGATTCTACATTCGAGGTTGCAGGTGTGTGGGCAGTGTCACAGGCCCTGAAAAAGAAATCGGCTCCAGGTCCTGACGGGATAACCAACACCACTCTGAAGAACTTGGATCATAATTCTGTCTCTTTTCTAACTGAGCTCATGAACAAGATTTGGGACGGGGAAGACTTACCGGAAGAATCGAAAGTCTCTAAATTAGTACTTATCCCTAAGACAGGCAAAAGTCTTGATCTGGGCAACATGAGACCCATCTCTCTGACGTCTTGCTTGGGCAAGCTCATGGAAAAGGTGGTGCAGACAAGTCTCGCGCTACATGGAGAGCGAGGGACTCTGGCCTGTTGAAATGGTAGATTATAGACTGCGTCTTAGCGCACAGGACGTTATGTTAAGGCTTAAACATAATATACTTGATCCCAACGGAACTAAAGGGGGAAGGGCAATCTTGGGGTTGGATCTTACAAAAGCCTTCGATAATGTTTAGCATAGAGCGGTGCTTGAAGGCCTCAGTGAGTCCTGAGTAGGCATCAAGTGTTTTAACTATGTCAAAAGATTCCTAAACAATCGAAAGACCAATATAAGCTTTGTAGGGCTCTTCTCAAAGCAGATTGGGCTCGACAATAAGGGGACCCCTCAATGTTCAGGCCTCTCTCCAATGCTCTTCAGTTTTTCCATGAGAGGACTGTCCCACAGACTAAATAAAATTGAGGGGCTAAAGAACAGTATTTATGCCGATGATATAACCATTTGGACAGCAGGGGGAACGTACGCTGATATCTCGTACCGACTGCAGGCAGCGGCAGAGGTAGTTGAAAACTAGGCTCTGTTGAGAGGGCTTTCCTGCTGCCCTAAAAAATCTGAGATCTTCTCGCTTAATACCAAAGACCAGATGAAGAAAGAGACTCGCTTCCCTCATCTATACGGCCCGATAGAGGTTGTCGTTGGTGATAGGTTAGTACCTAGGGTTGACACCATAAGGGTCTTGGATACTTTCTCCAGACGAACGGACGTAACACAACCCCTACCAAGAAGCTTAGTACCTATGTCACCCAGGTCATAGGTATCTTTAGGCGGATCTCGCTCAGCAACAAAGGCCTGCGAGAGCACTGTCTCCTGAGATTAGTACAAGCATTCATAGTGAGTAGGGTTGCATACGCGACTCCATTTCTGAATATTAGTCAGCAAGAGGAGGAGAAAATAGACAAGTTAATGCGAAATGCATACAAAAGAGCTCTCTGCATCCCACCGAACTCCTCAACGGAGAAACTGCTTAGCATGGGAGTCCACAATACCTCTGCGGAGATCACCAGGGCAGTAAGAGAAGCGCAAATTTGGAGGCTTAGCTCCTCAATTGCAGGCAGGCAGATCCTCAATGACCTAGGGGAGAGCGAGAGGAAACCCCCGTATACTGCAGAGCTGATCCCCTCAGACATACGGAAGCATTTCAAAATTGCCAGTATACCTAAAAAATACACCTGGAGCATGATAAAGAAAGGAGAAGACATAGAGCTCGAACAATAATGAACAATCTTGCCCGGGACCCGTCGGATAACATAGCCATCTGCGACGCAGCCTGTGGGTCTGATGACGTCTCCGTCATGGCCGCCGTTGACGGGAATGGGGAGAAAGTGACTGTTGCATCGATAAATACAAAGAATGCGTTAGTGGCAGAGGAGGCTGCTATTGCCCTAGCTTGCGTCAGTACCAAAGCCAATATGATCTTGTTTGACAGTAAGGCAGCTGTTCACAACTTTTGGAAGGGGGTGGTCTCCAGTCAAGCCGCCAAATTACTAAGAAGATACCCCTCAAGCAAAGAGGTCTCCCTCACATGGGTTCCTGCTCATGAGGGCATTCCGGGAAATGAGGCTGCTCATAGCCTCGCTCGATAATTATACATTCGAGCTGCTCTGGAAGTGCCCCTGAATAGGAATAAAGACCCTCTCATAAAGTATAAAGAAATAATGAAAACACCTAGACAGGATAGGAGAACACTCACTTCCGGATAGGTCGCTCACTCCAAAGGTGTGCAGGGCTTGGAGGAGGCTTTAGGTCAACAGATTCTTTCCGTACTCTATACTACACGATGAAGACACTGGGGGGCCTGAGCTGTGCAGTAACTGCCACAGAATGACTTCACAAAATCACTTAATTTGGGAGTGTCAGGATTATTCTGGGGCTAAATCACAAAGCATCCCAGACCTTGCCACCTGGGAAGAGCTGATCTGGAGCCACGACCCGGATCAGCAACGACTCATCATCCGTCAGGCGGAGACAGATCGCTACAAGACTCTCTCCGTGGTCTCCGATGCTGAGAGCCGGCTGGGAGGAGCACCCTTCTAATTGCTGCGCGCCGACCGTGATGCCCCATGATGACGGAAATAAAGTTCATTCATTCATTCATTCATTCATTCATTCATTCATTCATTCATTCATTCATTCATTCATTCATTCATGCACTCTTCGATCCTGGCCGCGGCGGTCGAATTTCGATGGAGGCGAAATTCTAGAGGCCTGTGTACTGCGCGATGTCAGTGCACGTTAAAGAACCCCAGGTGGTCGAAATTTCCGGAGCCCTTCACTACGGCGTCTCTCATAGCCTGAGTCGCTTTGGGACGTTAAACCCCCTTAAACCAAACCAAACCAAACCATTCATGCACTCTCTCATTGTTGCATGTTAAACATAAGGAGAAAAGGACCACTCATTCATATTCTTTCACGCGAGCGTCTCGCGGGCTGTTTAAGCGGTGGATTGTTCTCGCCTCGCACGCAAGACTTGGACACTGCTTGCCGGGGGACCTAACCTAACCTAACCTAACCTAACCTAACCTAACCTAACCAAACCAAACCATTCATGCACTCTCTCATTGTTGCATGTTAAACATAAGGAGGAAAGGATCACTCATTCATATTCTTACGCGCGAGCGCCTCGCGGGCTGTTTAAGCGGTGGATTGTTCTCGCCTCGCACGCAAGACTTGGACACTGCTTGCCGGAGGCGTGTGGTCTATTTAGGGCCGTTCTCCATGTCTGGCAGAAGCGCTCTCCTCGCTCTGCCATGATTATGACGGCTGTAATTGGCGCGTACAGCGCTGGGGCGGAGCAAGCCGAAGGCCACGCATTGCAAGAGTGCTGGCAAAAGCCCGAATAGGGAATGTTCCGACTCGTGCACACAATGTAAAATGCACTCTTCCGGCTTTCATCATCGAGACACAAAGCACAATGGTAGGCTAGACATAATACGCTCCTGCGAGCGTGGTGCAGCAGGTGGCAGCACTTGCGCTTAGGTATGCAAATGGGTAGGTGCGAGGACGAGTTGGTGGCCGTTGTCTTAGTGAGGCGTCGTCCGGCTGGTTGCGCCGCTGAAACGGGATAAGCGAATCGTATATAGTGAGTTCCCCAACGAAAGACGATAGTTAATGCGGGTGACAGCGTCCCTGCGGGACTGGACTGACTGCGCCTCGTGATCCTTGTACCGGTGTAAAAGTGCGCAGTCGCCGTGAACCGAACTCGGGCTCCCTTTTTTGAGTTGTTTACGTGGCACAAAGTCTATTTCAGCGGCGACGGACAAAAAAAGACTGGCTGTTCAACTGCGGTCGCTTTTAGCAACGCTCAGGTAAGTGCGCTGGTGTTATATGTTACGTATAGGACGAGTTGTTTGGCTTTTAGCGACTTTGGCCTAGTGCTGCTATATTTTACTTAAACGCACTTCATATGTAGAGAATACTCTACCGCTTTTCGGATGTACAGTGTGGCCTGGAAAGAATACAGTATTATCCAGGTCGATGTTGATGAACAAAAGCATGAGGACTACAGGGTGATCAAAATTGAGATTTCTTATAATTAGCAGCTGAAGGGTGCATGAAATCCACCTCTGCACATTAGTTGTGTACCAGGGGGACAAAAAGGTAAAATGATAATTGTCATCGTCAGGCACCTAATTAACAAAAATAATTTAACAAACTTTTTAGGCATTGAGGCCAGAGTTAATGTGTATATTGCAAACGTAGAGGCGGTCGAATTTCTAAACTGATTCATTTAGTTTTGCCCCAGAAGGTTCCACTCATTTCGCGTAATTAAGCATGCAAGGGGTGTTAGTCGACGCCAATCTCCTTCCAAGTGCGGCGCAGCTGTTGCTTGGGAGATTTTTGCCTTGCAATAACCGGAAGGGAAAGGATACAGTTATCAGCTTCATTAGTCCCGCAACGCCACCTTTCACATGGTTTGGGCATGCAGGCAAAATCCCCCCCCCCCCCCACCACCCCTTCCCCTACCCGAGAGGACTGGGAGGCGGCTCTGCTCGGCTGCCAGGAACTATCGGCCCAACAGGCCCTGGTTCGGCGGACCTGCGCAGCGGTCAGGACCAACGGGGTCCCGGAATGAGGGACTCCGCCTTGTATTGTAAGGGTCGAGACCCACTAGGGACCTCTCCCCGAGCACCTCTCTGTATATATCGCTAAATAAATGCTTTTCACCATCACCGTTGACGGGCGAAACGCCGCGTAACACCTGGGGACGAGTTTTGCGTCGATTATCCCCGCCTTGCGTACTCAATTGCGTGGACAAAGCTAAAAATTTGACCGAATTTCAGAACAGCAGTATATCACACAGGTTTAAAAAGCTCTCTTCCAGACACTGTGTTCAGCTTGTTTTTTCAGCACCAACTATAAATCAAGCGCGTTCAGTGGTATCCAAAGAGCTTTCGAGGAAGACTACGCATGATTTTTACGCATGATTTTTTGAATCCTGTGAGAAGCAACGATGGTAGTGGGCTTACTGCACATTGGTTCTCATATTGTTTACCGCGCTAACTCTTTCAAATTTAGGGGTGTTCGTGCTTCTGAAGCGCGAGCCTGGTCCAGCATGCTCCCCATCAACAGGCTGCTGGTGCTCGTCACTCCGTGCTTGTGGGCCCTTGGGTCGACGGTACCCGTGGTGCAGCAAATCTCCGCCACGTTCGGCTTCGCCCTGCTTACTTTGCTCGTTGGCTACTGGTCCTTGTGGTACGGTCGACGACTGCTCTTCAACGGATCGGTCAAGCCCAACGGGAAAGCAGTGCTCATCACGGGTGAGTCTTGCAAAGCCGTCTTCCCGGCTGCAAATTAGTTTCTGAGCCTTTTGCGGGCATAAAGCATAACATATACGCTGCACAATAAATGAAATAAAATCAGGCGGCCATGTTAGATTTGGTTTTATGGGATTTAACGCCCCAAAGCGACTCAGGCTATGAGGAACACCGTAGTGGAGGGCTACAGGTAGATAGATCACTTGGAGTTTTCTTAACATGCACTGATATTGTTCACTATATACACAGGGGCTTCCAGCCTTTCGCCTCCATCGAACTGCGACGGCCTCGGCCGACATCGACCAAGCTCTTTCACGTCAGCAGCCGTACGCGATAAACATAGAGCCACTGCGGCAGGTTAGGAAGCGATGTTAACATAGGCTTCATTATCCGAGGCTTGACACTGTGCCGGCGTTCTTGCCAGGTGCCACTGCTACCGCTACCGCAATAAAATGACGGCAGCTTACCCCAACGCTGTGGAGAGTGATAAGCGGTGGGTGCTTTACAAAACGTTTGACCAAGTGCCGACTCAGTGCATAATGAGTATGGTGATGGCTGATGATGATGGTGAGTTGGGGGGTGGTTTCGTCCCGTGGCGAGGCACAAATCTGCTGGGCTTTCCAGAGCGGGCACGCGTCGAGCCACATGTTTGCGGGTTGCGTCCCCAGCACATTGTTCCCAGCACATGTTCCCAGCACATTGTTCCATTGGCTCCGAGAGGGTTCCACACCGAATTGACAGGGAACGTGGTGCTGCACGCATTCCGTTTTCGGGCTCCGGCCTCCCAAGTTACGTGCAGCGCCCCGAGCATATTGGCAGCACCCTGCCTCAACCGACGCCACTCCGGGTGGGTGCCGGCTGTGGCCATCCCCGACTCGCAAGGTTATTGACGTGCAAGTCGACGCTCGCAGTTTTACACCCCTTTTTTTCGGACGGCGCAGAACTATACCCACTGGACGTGCCCCACACTCATAACGCGGCCCGATGTAAGCTAGCACCCCATTGGCTACATGAAGGCGACGCTGTGAAGCGAAGTCGCACGAGCGGGTTCCACGTGCTTATGCGAGTGCACACTGCACCGATACTGACTGCTGTAATACGCCAAATTGACAGGGCACGTGGTGCGGACGGGACGTTGACATCGATGACTACACCAAGAAGGAGGACTGGCTCTAATGGCTGGCGTTGTAAGAAGAGAAGAAAGCAGGCAGCTTCTGTGACTTATTTGCACGTGAATGTGTGGGTGGAAAGCGAAAATATTTCTGGCTCCTTTTGAAAATACGCCGATGCTGAAGAGTACACTGGGCGAGTTGGTTCGTTGTGCGTGTGTAAACGACAAAAAACATTCGAGATGCTGCGCGTGTTCTTGACCTTTTGCTTTATTTTCTTGGAACCTTTATCTGGTTCGCTGCTATTCGCATTCAAATGCATGGTCGCGCTTGGGCACCAATCCATCGGTGCCGATCTGGCCGCGAGCTGTCCACGCTACGTTTGGCAAACGCGCGACAGGAGAACAAGGAGGTGCGCTTACGTAACTTACCACCTTAACCTACTTACGATAGCTAACTAACTACCGGTACCAACCGTACACTTCGTAGAATTTCGTTACTTGTTTGAATAAAGGACTCTGTGTTGAGGCCACAGACCTGCGGGAGTCCAGCTCCTCGCTTGAACCAGCGGTGCCCATTCTGAGACGATGAGTCGAGATTTTACTGAGCGTCGTACTGTGCGTCCTGCTCTGCAACACACAGGGATATTATTTTTGGCAGCTTATATTTTGTTATTTACTACTCAATGCAAAAAAAACTTCAGTTTTTAATACGAAAGCATAACTATCCCCATTAGACAAAATTCCGTCGCGGCCGTAATTGTTGTTGAGGCCATGAGGGTCTCAAAATTATGACGTCATCACGGCGTCCCTGAGCGAGGCGCACGCATTGCGCCGATAGATGGCGCATGCATATAGACTGACGTTACTGCCCCGTCTATTCGCACGGGTGATACCACTCCAGATCCGACTCCTGGGGAGGCCGGCAGGTGAGGAGGAAAAGCGACTTGCGCGTAGTGGCGTCACCTTACGGATCCTATTCAGTAGGAGTCAGATGGGATCAGCCTCGGGCAAGGCACTGTCTCGCAGCGGCCGCTTACCTATGCAGTGCGCTGCAACGCGCATGGCTTTGAAGGTTCGTTGCCGAGGCTCTCCCAGACGCGACGCCATCTGCTTTTCCTCTAGCGCGCTTGGCCTTACTGTAGAGTCACTCTGTGCTGCTCGAAGTTGCGCACGTGGGCCGGTCTTCGTGCGGAAAGAACGCTAATGAAAGAACTCGGCCGCCAAAAACTAATGCTTTCGCATTCCCACACGCTAAGCAGCCTGAAGTGTCTATACTGAATTTTTCAAACACGCAGGGTGCGATACCGGTTTCGGTCATCATCTGGCCGAGTGGCTCGCCAGTGATGGATTCCTCGTGTTCGCTGGATGCCTTGACGCCTCTGGAGTGGGTGCCAGAGCTCTAAATGAGAGAGCCGGCATTCATGTGCTGCAAATGGATGTTACCGTGCAAGAAGAGGTTGACGCGGCGGTAGAAAGAGTGGAAAATGAGCTGGGCAATCGAGGTGAGTGACGTCGTCTGCTTAATCTCAGATTCCCGCCAACTTTTGCCCTGAAGGAATGGTAGCCTAATCACAACTATGCTGGGCCGCTTCATGCTTGCTATGCATTGCCATGCTACGGTGGAAACCGACCTATGTCGTTACGGGACAGGGAAGGTAGCCGCTTTTTCGCAGTTTCTGAAAGGAACAAAATAAGATCACACCCAGAAAGCTTTTCACTCTGCAAGGTCAACACTTTCTGAATATTGATCCGCTGACGTTTTCACTTTTTCCTGCAGTTTTGTGGGCAGTAGTGTGCAACGCCGGAGTAGGGAGCATCGGCTATATAAACTTGCAGCCAATGAGTCGAGTGCGCCGAGTCTTCGACGTCAACACATTCGGCGTGCTGTCCGTGGCGACTGCATTTCTGCCACTTGTGAAGAAGGCAGGAGGAAGGCTAGTCATTGTTTCCAGCCTGCTGGGTGCGTAAAACATTTCTTCGTCCCACTTGACACGGCGCATGCGCACAGCTGTGGCAGCTCGGTTTCGCCGGCGGCGCGGATCCGCACCACGTGGCTGGTCACGTGACCAACCACGTGATCAGCCACGGCGCCGCGCCGCCGGAAGCTTCTCCCGCACCACGTGACCGAGTGACGGCGTAACCACAGGGTGGCAGCGCCATGGAGGAAAAAAAAAAACTAGGATGGAGCTTGACGTCATAATATTGAAGCCTAGTCGTAAAAAATATAATGGAAAGCAAAATGAAAAATTGGCCCTCGCGTGAAAAGGCAGCGGCAGCTCTAAGCCGGATTTCGGTTTCCCTCTCTCGCTGTGTTGCGGAGCACGGGCGTTCACTAAAAAGCACCACTATCTAAGCTGGTTGGCAGTTTGGTAATTATGGAGGGCCTATTTCCCAAGAGTCAGTGCGCGAAACGGCCCTCGGCAGCGGCGTCAGAGGAGGATTGCTTGCAGAGGCTGAGCGCCTGACGTCATGCTCCCTCCTAGTTTTTTTGTAGCGTAAGCTACACTGGCCGAAGTTGAGCAGTTTCGCGTGGCTCCTGGAAAGCTGTGCTGCGCATGCGCGAGGAGCAGTCAAGTTACACGGTGCACAGCTGGCGCGCCGGGGCCGCCATCGCGCGCGCCTCACCGGTCTGCGCATTCTCTGGAAACCGCACCACGTGACCAGCCGCGGGGCCGCGCCGCCGGCAGCTGCTCCGCACCATGTGACCGACTACGTGGCCAACCACGTGGTCAACGTCCCACCCTCCCCGCACACTCATTGAAGGAAAAAAAACCCTGTGTCGAGGCTGGGCATTGAAGCAAGGCCTTTGCCGTTTGAGGCGGAGACGCCCCGACGGTTCAAGGTTTAAAAGTGAATAAAGGCGCATTAGTGAATGCGCGCCTTTCATATATTAACTCTTCCGAACCAGATGTCGCCACGCTTTCGCTACGTATATCCTGGCCTAACAAGGCTAGGCCATCATCAATTTTTTCTATGCTTTCTTTTTAACATACCTGAGGCTGCGGCCTCTCCTATGTTTTCCTTCCTTTGTGGTTACGATGATTACGCTGACGCCATCACATGGAAAAAAAGGGCTGTCGCTCTAAAAATGAAGCTCTTCGAGTTTACGCGTTCTGGAAAGCGAGAAACTGCTTGTGTGACCATTCATGACGGTGACGTCAGTTCATCAGACTTCGCTGCACATCTTCGAAACCCAGGTAGGCTCCAAGCTCCGCTTTGCCTGGCGTACAGCATATCTAAGAGGGCCGCCATTTCTCTGGCGGATGGACTACGGCGACAGTACTACGCCACGGGCGTCCACGTCTGTACAGTCGAACCAACAGGATACAGGTGAGTACAGCCATGTGGAAGAAAGAAGCAAGTTTTATCAGTTACTGAAGTGATGCGGGGAAGTGACCACTAAGACCAGTACGTGCCAATAGACAATGACTGGCTGAAGAAATAGCTTATTCGACAAAGGCATCCAGACTGCATGGTTTGCTTCTTAGTCGTGTAATGGTGCACTTCCGAGTGTGCCACCCCTACAGCTCTTCTCTGTAACGTAAGGAGACCGCCTATCCTCCGCTTTCAAGACCATTTGAATTTCAGGGAAGCTGTAAGGGCTCCGCTGTACGAGAGAGACGCAAAACAGGGAAGCCTGGTTACCTTTGGGAAAGACGGTACCTAAGATGACTCACCAGCTCCAAGGCAACTTGTGTTTGAATTTTGTGTGTCCGTAGATCGTAGCATTTTCGTTCCACTGCAAGGAGGTAAATTCTAGTCCACTCCAGGTGTGTAAACCCTACCATGGCTTGACAGTATTCGTTCTTCCGAGTGAGCAATGTCGACCCCAGAAACATCTCGAAGCACGGTCAAAGCTAGCGAAATCGCGCCCCGTTATGATTAGCGTGAGAGGCTTCCTGGACCATCTGGTTCGCACAAATCACTAAACAAAGAGGAGTCTGTCATATGGCACAACTGCGAACAGACTCTTACCCCATCGTCAGTAGGTTGAGCAAAATGTACCCAGCAAACTACAAGGCATGTGTCCCTGGTGCGGGAGTAACTTCACATTATATCACATTAAACGTGGGTTTGACCAAACGCCTGTCAACCCAATCATTAAAAACCTGAGTGCAGCGCAGTGGGAGCAGAGGCTGACCAGAATGGACGAAAAGGATCAGCAAAGCCTGGTCCAACGTGTCATGCGGGCAGCAGACCCGCAGGGTAGGCGTGCTGCATTCATATCAAACATTCCCGGACAAAAATTTTGAATATTGAAAAACCTTAAGTTACGCGTTCAGAAATATTGATGATAGTGGTCCATTCTTCCGATGTGCAGCGAAATCTTTCTTCTATAGCGTTTCCATCGCTCTCATTGAGCAGTTAAGACTGCCAGAGAAAACCAATGAGGAACGCTTTTGACGATAGCAGAAACGTTAATGGCAAAAAAATTCATGGATGCCGACGGGAGATGCGCGGATATATTGATTGTTATAGTGAAATCTTACTGTAGCCAACCATGACGGCCGCGCCTGATGCAGCATAGGCAGATCACTGGCGGAGTGCCGATGAAGACAAGACGCTGATGGAAGACGAAGTGTCGCCTCGCTGCACGAGATCGCTTGGTTTTTTTGGACTGGCCGTCGGCGCTGCTCGCTGTCCTGCTCGTCGCTTTGTGTCGCCTGCCGTGAACTCTTTCCCCTGACTTGTCTGTGTACAAACCCCCTTTCATTACAATAGACGGAAAAACTGCGCTCATAAACTCTTTCTCTTTCAATAATGGTTTTGTCCAGAATTGTTGGGCATGTAGAAGAAATGAAATCTAGAAGAGTGCGGTGTGGGCTAGTTGGTACGACGAGTTGGTACATTACAAGAACAATAACCAACTGCGCTAAAAGGACGGGACACAGAGGAAAAGCGGTCGTCCCGTGTGCTTCGTATCTCTTGTCCCGTCCTTTTTGCGCATTTATTTATTGTTCTTATAATGTAGAAGAAGGTGAACTAAAGCAGGGCCTCGAGCTGCGATAACAACAAAGAATCAGTAAAGTTTCTCTCTCTCCTGGATAATTCGGTGCGGTCAGCAGCCAAGAGAGCAAGCGGCCGGGCTAGTTGGTGATGCATGTTGTAAACTAGGAAGCGCAAAATACCGGACGACGGACAGAGTAAGCGCTCGTCAACCTGTTTTTTTGTGTCCCTTACTCTGTCCGTCGTCCGGTATTTTGGGCTTCCTAGTTTTTCAGCAGCCAAGTTTTCAAGAATGCAAAAGTAGCGCATCGTGTAAGAATTCTGGTGCCCTTCTATAATAGCACTTTTATACAACAGGACAACGCGTCAGGCGAATGCGTTGCGCTAATACAGCAGTCGGATTGGTGAAGGGCATGATCTGGAGTAACGCGGACGAGGTCGCTTCGCACGTGATTTTCTATGAACGGAGTTATCTCAACCAATCATTCGGTTCAGCGCTAGTATCTATGCCCACGCAGATGTGGACGTGTTCCCCGCATTAACCGCCATAAACAGGGAACATGCAGCCTGGTTTTCAAGCGTCCTTGAGTCGAAGATTTAAGTAGTTTAATTCATGGTGGAAGAATATTCTTCCAAAGTGGTTTCAGTACAGTACATAAAGGTCACTTCGCGACAGGTTTGTCCGCAAGTTGGTCATGCTCGTCTGCTTTGACGAGAGGAAACCTGCACTGCTCTTGAACGTACCTAAAGTAACTTTTTGTGGAATTGAAATGTCGAAACGCAGCGAGGCACCCTACTACACCAGAAGTACTCCGTATAGCAGAAACATAGCGTGCTTTGCGGAAACCAAGAACGGAAAATTACAGCCACAGTCCAAAAAAACTTGGAGAGCACTGCAGTCGTCTGCAGTAGAGAAATGCGAAAGCGTTTGCTTTTGAACGTCAGCAACTTTTTTTTGCAAGTCATTGTTGTCTAACATCAGTGCACATCCCCAACACAGTTTACCATCATAAACGCCACAACGCGTTCGCTTCATGCCTCTAACACGCTTGAACCAAAGACCCTTTGTGGTGAATTTGAGCCCGAGCTAACACTGACAGTGCCCTACCCATCCAAGCTTGGGTTTGTCGCCTCATGGAAATTATCTCTAAATCTCGGTAGGCTCCACTATTGGGAATTTGGGGCAGAGGAACACCTAGGTATTGAAAGGCGCCGCAGTCCCAGCTTATGCCACCAAAATGATGTCGTCTCGCAGCCCAAAGAATCAAGCAAAATCCCCTGGACAACATATTTTTAGTTGCGAAATTTGCCTATGTGCGGCAGGTTTTCCAGTGTGCGAGTAGAAATTGCAGGTGGTGCATAAAATATTCGCAACCTTCGTATGGAGCTCCCAATGGGAACCCATGAGTCGTGACAACCTATTTCTTTCTCTAGAGTCTGATGGAATTGGCCTTGTTCACTTATTCGTGCATAATATTGTCTCGCGTTTCATCTTATTCAAATCTCCAAACCACCCCTTATTATTAGGTGTACTTATTAGGCGTCTTAGCGCTCATGTGCCTTTCCTATTCTCATGGACTGGACACAAACGTGCAGGGTCTTTATGGCAATTCCTTAAGGAAGTTGCTGGCACTTTCGATTTCCTCATTGTGCGCTTTTCATTAGACTACCTGTATAGCCTCTCCAGAACGCAGATGACCCCTATATCATTGTATGGGCAATCTTTTCTGGAGTTTCTTGACACGAGTCTTCTGAAACGTGGTAAGCAAATGTGCTCTTCTTTTGCTGCAAAATTCCTCTTTAAACTGCACACATCGATGCTGCCTGTCAAGGCACGGATTCATGGCAAGGAGATGTTTGTGCCATGGACGGATAATTGCCGCCTGTGCAATGCGCCGAAGACCATTGATTATTGTTTTATTCTGTGCAATGATGTATGGTCTTCTGGGACGCATTATAGAGCGCACACTTAAGGACATGGAAATCAGACCCTACAGTATCCATTTTTTGCCTGTGGAGAAAAATTGTGTTGTGCCATATGATCTACTTCTACTTCTACTGAAACTAGCACTTCTTAATATACACCCTAACGTGCTCGCTTGGATTAAGGACTTTCTGTCATCTAGAACTCAGTTTACCTCCGTTAATAATTCTAACTCTTCCTCTGCTAATGTGACATCTGGGGTACCACAAGGAAGCGTGCTAGGGCCTTTGCTTTTTCTAATCTATATTAATGATTTACCTGCCTGTGTAACATCTAGACTTCGCCTTTTCGCTGATGACTGCGTAATTTACCGTAACATTACTACAGACAGTGACCGCCAATCTCTACAATCTGACCTGAACGCAGTAAGCTCTTGGTGCTCATCATGGTTAATGGCAATAAACGTTTCTAAAACTAAACTAATATCTTTCACTCGCCGTACAGCTCGCATTCCAACCACTTATATTCTAAATGACAATACTGTGGAACTAACATCAACATACAAGTACCTTGGGGTGCACCTTCAGTTTGACCTAACATGGCATCACCATATCGACCTCACCCTAGCATCTGCTAACCGCTCACTTGGTTTTCTTAAACGTAACCTCAGATACGCCCCTATACACGTTAAAAAGCTTGCTTATATAACTCTAATACGCCCTAAAATCGAATATGCTGCGGCCATTTGGGACCCTATTCAAGCCTACGTTATCACTAACATTGAATCCTTGCAAAACCGTGCTGTTCGTTTCATATTTTCAGACTACTCACCCTTCACAAGCCTCTCAGCATTAAAAAAACGTGCCGAACTGGAAGATTTGTCATATCGCCGTAAACTTGCTCGCTTAACCCTTTTCCATAAGCTTTATCACCACCCATCCCTTCGCCGTGATTTGTTTCAGTCACCTGATGCTCTCTTTCCACGCCGTGATCATTCTTTCAAAGTTAAACGCGTAAACTGTCATTCATTGTCTTATGCCAATTCATTTATTCCCCGTACTATCACTGAATGGAATAGTTTGCCATCAGTCATCGCCACAGAAACTGACAATAAAAAATTCCAAGAGCTTCTTCGCTGTGACGGAAATGTGTAAATGTTTGCTGTTTTTGTTAGTGTTCAATTTTTCTTTGTGTGATGCCTTATGTTTTAATTAGCGTTTTTTTTGTTACACTTACTTGTTGAAATGTATCGCGATTACTTATGATTGTACCCCCCCCCCCCTCCCCTATGTAATACCCTCTTCTGGAGGGCCTTTAGGGGTAACTTGAATAAAATGTTGATGGGACTATTTAGTCTCTGGAAGAGCCGTATGATAGAACACCACGCCGAACCACCACGGTCATCGAAATATTTGCTTCGTGAGCAGTGTATTTTGGTGTGGGGAGTAAATGCTGCCCTGGAAGAGCGGCCTATAGCTGGCTCCTCCATCTCGATGCGTGTGTGTGCCTCCCAGACTTATGATGTTTGGGGTGGTGAGGACAGGTGTATTATGGGCTCATATCACACAGCCTGGTGTTTTGTGGCATAAGCAACTCGGGCTTTCCTTTTCGGTACTCAGTAGCCTTAAGTGCACTTCGTACTCTTTGTCTAGATCTTGGGTTAGAGTGTAAAGGGATTTCTTGCGGTAGCGTAACTTTCCAGTTATGTTATGCATCTGCACGAGGTCCCCGTCTGCACATTCGGAGCAACGCGATACAAGCGGGCCCAAGTAGAGCTGTCATTTCCGTTTTAATACGAATTGTGTTTGAGTGTGGAGTCTTATTTTAGGCCTGAATATTTTTCCAACTCCGAGTGCTTAAATCAATACTTATTTTACTGGAGCTATTATCACAGGTTAAGGAAGGTCTCTCCTTTCCTGCCACTGCGTAGCTCTACTCATGTGCGGACTTTCCTTCTTGAAAAGATGAAGGCTCGGGGACATAAAAAATCACTGTACATTTCAGGACTGCCATTACCGATCGTAACTTACTTGAAAAAGAGATGGACTCCGACTTGAAGATGCTGCCCCCGAAGATTCGAGAAGGACTGGACGAGAGGTTTGTGAATAGTACGAAGCTCGCTAGTAGACGTCTCATGTCATGGTTTTTGCGGGATGACCCTCGTGAGGCCGCTCACGTTATGAGGACTGCCGTGCTAGAGTTGGTGCCCAAGGCTCACTACACGTGTGGCGGTTGTATTGATCACATTTACCGGCTGCTGATGGACCTCCTGCCAGCAGAAGTCATTGACGAAGGGATGCATATGCTTGGAAGCGCGGCAGGAATGTTTTCGAAGCGAAAATGCTAATAAAAAAAACAAATTTGGTCCAGATGTCGTTGATTCTTAACCATAGGGTTTATTTATTCAGTATAGTTTAAATAAAATCGTGCGCAGGCCCATACAGTAAATCAAGTACAAAATTCAAAAGTGCTCCACTACCTGTCAGTCCAGCATTGCGACCAGAGAAAGCTTAGGCTGTTCTGCCGTTAGGGTTCTTCTGCATGAATGTATATTTTAGCCGGTCACGTGCATCTCTTCCAGCTTTCGTTCAGACCTTGCATTGATGAATATGTTGGAGAAGACATTTTCTACAGGAATTTCAGAAAATTGTCGTAATTATGTGAACAGAAATAAAAATTATTCATATCTTTACGCTGTGTATCACATGTGATGTGTTCAGATTTACGGAGATGGGAGAGAAAAGGAAATCTGTTCCGGTTAATTCACTATTGAAACCTCAACAAGATACAGTAGGATATGGTTCACGCCTCGCATAGGGGCAAACCTGACCTACCTAGGAGTCGTCAACTCATGCAAGGTGAAGCGGTAAGGGTAAAACAATTCAGCAAGGGACCAGATTGGACAGAAGGAACTCTGGTTAAGAGGATGGGCCACAAATCTTGACTTGTGAAATGCGCAGGAAGAATTGTGAGACGCCATCTAAACCAGGTCAGGAAGAGTACTGGCGAAGTTAAAGGGACACTGAGGAGAACTCTATCAATTTTTTTTGTTAGCAAAATCTGTCAGTTCGCCATTTCATGGCTTTGTTGCCGCTTGTCCAGGCGCGAAAGATGCATTTCTTTCAAAGAAATTTGGATTCGAAGTTGAAAAAGTTTTTCCCGCCCCTCTGATTCAAACTCAGGAAACTCTTATGACGCCACGGCAACTCTTATGACGTCACAAAACGGAGTGACGTGAATCGTGACGTAAACGCAGACTCCGTGATTTCTGCCGGCTAGCGGTGCTGTGCGCAACCTTCCTTTGCAAGCCTCAGAGATTCGTGACTTCCATGAACTAAGGAAAATTCCTCCAAGGTGCGCCTCTTGTCCAAGGAAGTCATCACGCTTGTACTTGCGAGATTGGCCTGTGGCGGCGATACATGTATTTTGGTTCTTGCTATTTTCTACATTACAAGAGCTTTATTTTCATGAAAAGTGGCATTTTTGTGATCAGGAGCTGCTGTTCTATGGATACAAGCCAACTTCAATTTCTCCTCAGTGTCCCTTTAAGGTGGACAGACAAGCCTCAGCAACGCTCACGTGAGGCATGGGCAGTAATCCAGCAAAAAGCACAGCAGCTATGCTGTCTTCACGTCCACTCGAATTCGAATCGAACATACCGAAATGACCAGTACGGATCAGACGGCAACCTACTTGGTACAAGGCATCCTTATAAGGGGGGAAAAGTGTTGTGCCTATGATTAAATTCGGGTTTCGGTCTTAGGATGCGGACGGGTGCAGCCGCGTAGTGGGAGCGTCTGGAACTACACGTGAACGCTCCCCACTGTGTCGATGGGGGCGCCACATCCCTGGCAAGCCCTGGTGTGGGACAGTCACGTGGACAGCGTGTTCGCGCCAAGTGACATAGTGTGGTCGCCATCTCCGGCAAGGCCGCGGTCATTACGTGCACTACGTGCGGAATAAAGTAATTCTCGGTACGTAACAGGCAACATGCTTGTTTAGAAATGCTGGGCACTCTAGTTTCTCTGCAACGTATACTGCGCTATCAACTAACGATGCACTTCTGGTCACTTATCGAAGAGATCGAATTTTTACAGCGCTAGCTGTTAACAGCGAGTGGCCCCAGCTGCGTCCGCGTCTACTGTACCGGCGCGTCTGTGTCACCACAGGCACGGAGCAAGAGGTGACAAGAGCTCCAGTGTTCGACGGGGAGAGGTATGTGCGGGCAGGAGAAACGGAGCAACAAGATAAGACGTCACCGCGCGCCAAACGCACGTCAGAGGCGCCGACGGCCGACGTCAAATGTACGGTACAGGAGCAGATTGCTGTGGAGACGGATATAGAGATGCGCCTTGCAACATGTGCTTACAACTGCTGTGTTAGTTGGCCACGGAGAAAGGAGTGCCATGAACGAGGCAGAACGGTTTCATGCAGATTGCCGTGATCGGGCGTGCTCGGGACGTGACTCAAGAGCGATATATATGCTAGCTTGAAACGCGTTGCATCTTGGAGCCCGTAGAGTGTCTCTTACGAGCCATTAAAAAGAGTGAAAGGTAAGAAACCGGCCCTGATCGTAGAGGCAAGACTCGTCAGCACTTCAAATGTCCCGCCCGCAAAGTGGAGTTAAGGCGTTAAAACCCCCAGGAGAAGACTAGAGAGACGACCAAGTAAGATCGGTTAAGAATTTAGCACAACCAGCTAGCGCTGGAATTCACAGTATCTGTTCACAAGGGGAGTAATTTTCTGAATCTTTTTCTGCAGATCGCGTCAATCCATGATTTCATGTAAGCATCCCAAAAACTGTGACGGACAGCATATTTAACCTCATTGCCTCCTGATAAGCATCATCGACACAACGAGGCACAGAGATGGTTCTTACTAATGTCTGACTGAAGCACTCGGGGTGCATTTCTTTTGAGCGAATAGTGAAATGTTAATCTAAAAATTCCTGTATGCTCTATCGTGTATCTTGACAGCGGTTCAGACTGCGTTCAGTATACGCCCAATGTTGATGCACCTTTCCAGCCTCATGGCAGAGCAACATGTTTTTTTTAAATACTTAAAACTGAAGAATGTTGACTGTTGCGAATATACCAACCTGATGTGAGAAAAAAAAGAATAGTGTTATTTGTGCAGCGCGCGTCGTTCTATAGCGTGCCAGTGGTGGAGGGATGAAAAGTAGAAGAAGAAGCTGTTCTTTCCTGGTCACACTCTGATCAAAACCTGTCCTCTCCTGTGCTGAGCAACGTCAAGGAAGGCCTGCCTTGCCGACCCAAAAGGCACTCTCGCCATTCTCAAGGCAGGTAGCACTTTAAACCGCGCAGTCTCGTGGCCATCTATGCAAAGAACAGTGAAGACAGCGAGCTTTTACAAAGAGTCAGATTAGCTTCCGGCTTTGAGCATTCGCCTGGGAGAAGCTCGCTACCACAGCGCCTCTTGTGAGAGGCAGGAGCATTTTGATAAGTGTGTGCAGCTGAACTATAGACTGCAACGAGGTCGCTGATGGAAAGAGAAAACGACCTTGGCTGCTCAGTCAAGAGAGCGGGAGACTCTGAGGGACATGTTGAAAGTTCCCAGCCTAGCGCCCGACTGCCTAAAAGGAAGATAGCTGATGCGCTGAAACCTACAGCGGGGGAACGAAGGCCCACGTTGAGACAGCCACTGTCGGTACAGCACCCGAAGCCACATCGAAGCAAGTTGCAAGATTCATCTGACGAAGTACTACAGCGCGACAAGGCGAGGTCCTCTGGCGAAAACGGTACCTCGTTACTGGACGTCGTGGAACTCAAGACCGCAGTGGAACATCGTGGAGGGGAAAGCATTTCAGAGATTCGAGAAAAGCTGCCAGAAGGAGAACATTTTTCTCCAGAAAGGAATCGGCGACGCACGAAGTCCGACAGGATCAACTTTCCCGCTCAAAAAGAAGTTAAGGGCTCCAGGTCAATGGTTCATCCCGAACCTCTGACCTTTAGACGACCTTCGCGAGTGGGAGCCCCGTCTGTGGTACAGAACCCGCCTGCAATCGGCCATCAACAGGGTGACAAGGACGACACTACGGACGAAGAGGTTAGCTCACAACGGGACCATGGTCTCATCGTCGAAAAGGCAAGTCTCTTTATGACACTAACTAACGGCCATTGTACGTTTTTGCGCGCACTGATTTGAGGCGTAGGTTTTTCGTGCCTACTGTAATTTGAATTGCCAAGTGCATATATGCTCGCTTCGTACTTCAATTTGAAAAGTTCTAGAGTCACAATTTTACAGGCCAAAGTGGAATAAGGTGTCGCAGCGTTCTCCGATAAACAGTGGGCGTGACAAGACCATTCAACGACTTCACGTCTCACAGGCGGCTAGTTCTTTTTCTTCTCCTTAAACTGGTCTTCGTTTGTGCGATCTGGTCCCTCTCAACGATTCATTTGCACGCAGCAATGATGGTGCCCATAGTGGCGCCATTTTTGCTGTATTTTCATTATTTCCACTCAACAACGAGAGCTGATGCTGCGAGTAGTACTGTTACTACTGCTAAAGCAAATATTTCTACCATTAATAATTATTAGTATTACTTTTACTGCTATTAATAATGCTGGTATAAGTATTACAACTACTACTTCTAAGTGATAATAATAATAATAATAATAATAATAATAATAATAATAATAATAATAATAATAATAATAATAATAATAATTGGTTTTTGGGGAAAGGATATGGCGCAGTATCTGTCTCATATATCGTTGGACACCTGAACCGCGTCGTAAGGGAAGGGATAAAGGAGGGAGTGAAAGAAGAAAGAGGTGCCGTAGTGGAGGGCTCCGGAATAATTTCGACTACCTGGGGATCTTTATCGTGCACTGACATCGCACAACACACGGGCGCCTTAGCGTTTTTCCTCCATAAAAACGCAGCCGCCGCGGTCGGGTTCGAACGCGGGAACTCCGGATCAGTAGTCGAGCGCCCTAACCATTTAGCCACCGCGGCGGGTAAACGGTCACGGCACCAAGTTTTTCTGCCTCGACATCAACGAAAATTCACTGAGGCCAGCTAAGCCTTCAAAAGAATCACAGTTTTTCTGCCTTCTTGCTTTCAACCAAGAGTGTGGTGTACATTTTGCTCCCCCCCCCCCCCTTTCCCAGCTCGGGCTTGAAAAGCAAGGTCATGACCCGGTCGCCAGCGTCAATGCGGCTGCTACAAAAGGCCCCAGATTGGTGGCCGAGACCAACGTCTTCCCCGACCAAGGCAGCTCCGGCATATCAGCAGACCCACGGGGAAGCTGCCTCTCGGCAGACTCTTCAGGCTTATACCGGCCGGATGGTTTCACCGTCGGCCTGGTGGCCTTCCTGTTCGCCGCCTTTGTGACAATCGTGCTTCTGCTCATCCGGATCGTGGGAGCTCGCGGCTGGCATGGCGCGGCTTTCGCACCGGCTGCGTGGGTGAAGGTACGTCGCCTTGGTTGATTTATTTTTGGTTTGGTCTAAAGAAGGCAGGTTATACTTGACGAGAGTTTGCCAGTATACTAGCTTATCGTAATGATAATAGAATTTGCTGTTGAAGTTGCAGTCAATTTAAAGGTAAATGAGGGCTAATGAAAGTTAGATTGTATCAACTGGCTGCCGCGCTCTACATATACAGTGGACAAAGAGCTTTCATAAGGAAGAAAACACCACAAAACAGAATGCAGCTGTACGCTTCCCTTACTAGAAAATTTTCAAGACAGTCTACAGACGGTCCATGAACTTCTGTCAACAAAGTCTGTAGACTTTTTATAGACAAGCCCTAAACAATAGTTTATAGGCAATACAAATCATGTAGACAGTCTATAGACAATCTATACATTTATGGCTATACACTTTTACTAGAGCTTTGTCTATAGAATGTCCATAGATTATGTATAGACAACAAGAAATATCTATAAAAAGCAATAGCGTCTTTAAGAAGTCTATAGGCTGTCTGCAGATCATTTTCATAAGGATTTAACCACCTATTTCCAAAGTAAACTGCATGCGTCAACTCCTAGTTTTGGGCTCAAGTTCGGGTTGCCATTCACTTCACCTAAATCCAGATTCACTTCGAAACGGCGGCAATTAAGCAGTCCCTTTATGTGCAAACGTTATTACTTTGAATCGAATGCTGGGAGAGTTTTTGAACGTCATTTTGTCAGTCATAAGTGCTTCTTTTGTGGCCGGAAAAAAGTGCAAATATCCAGAGAACCCAGAAAATCCAATTTCGCTGACGGCAATAATTGGATGTAGCTCCCCTCCGTTAAGAAGAGGGCGACACTGCGAAATTTAAAGTTTGATGTGATCTCGTCCGGTCGGGTGCAATAGTGATGTGAAATAAAGGAAAGAACCACAAGGGCGTTTCTTCTGACGTGACTTGAGTGCAGCAAGGTGTAGACAGGAGAACGATACGGCTGCAAGTGTCCTCCCTCGCCGTCGAACAGTGATGTGCCGAATTGGGCCGGTAGAACAAGCTGGATAAAACTTTTTTCTGAATTTTCTGTATAATAATTTCGTTGTTTCTGTGCTGCATAACCACTATAATAGAGAAGGCGCATGTTCTAATATCTTGATATTGTAAAATGCGCTGGCCTGTTTAGTGAACGTTATAGATATTGGCTCCCCAGCATTTGTGAGAGTGTGCAGTTAAGGTTCTTGCGTTTAATCGACTCATATTTTCTAAATTATACAGCCCTTCCTTCTGGCGAAATTCGTGGCAACCCTGGCTATACATGATGTAAAAAAAACTGCTAGATTTATCTGTAGCCTGGAGAGAATAACGAATTTTTTTTTTCTGACAGATAAACGGCAGACATATCCCATCCTGACGAGTCCGCTGAAAAATGCATTTTTTCTGTTTTTGTTTAACATTTCCCCGAGTAAGTGGAGCATAACGCAGTCCAGAATTATGAAGTAATTTGAACCATCATTAACGAACGTATCAAAAACATTGAATGACGGCGTATCACTGGTGAGATGAAAAGAGATAATGTACAGCGGTGGATCAGTGTTTAGGGCGCTTGGCTACTCAGCCGGAGTTCCCGGGTTCGAATCCGGCCTCGGCGGCCGCGTGTGGATGGAGGCGGAACGCAAAGGCGTCCGTGTGCTCTGCGATGCCGACGCACGGAAAAAATCCCCGAGTAGTCGAAATTATTCCGGAGCCCTCCACTACGGCACCTATTTCTTCCTTACTTCTTTCACTCCTTCCTTTATCCCTTCCCTTACGGCGCGGTTCAGGTGTCCGCCGATATATGAGACAGATACTGCGCCATTTCCTTTCCTAAAAACCGTTTTTCAATATGCGTGGGACCCGCCGCGGTGGCTCAGTGGTTAGGGCGCTCGACTACTGATCCGGAGTTCCCGGGTTCGAACCCGACCGCGGCGGCTGCGTTTTTATGGAAGAAAAACGCTAAGGCGCCCGTGTGCTGTGCGATGTCAGTGCACGTTAAAGATCCCCAGGTGGTCGAAATTATTCCGGAGTCCTCCACTACGGCACCTCTTCTTCCTTTCTTCTTTCACACCCTCCTTTATTCCTTCCCTTACGGCGCGGTTCAGGTGTCCAACGATATATGAGACAGATACTGCGACATTTTCTTTCCCCAAAAACCAATTATTATTATTATTATGCGTGAGTACATAAATGTCGGTTGCATCGAGGGAACTTGGTAATCAGCCGTGAATCTTACGGCGGAGATCCTGGATGACCACCGCATCCTTGCTCGTCCAGGAGATGGACAAACAGTGCAGCTCTACCGACTGCCTGAGCGCCGTCAAGGTCATCGCCGCCGCTATGGACGTTTCGGCCGACCCGTGCACCAACTTCTACGCATTCGTGTGCGGTCACTGGAGCCCATTGGCCCCGTCCACGAGGAAGGCGTTCAGCAGGAGTGTCGCCGACCGGAACGTCTCGTACATGGCGTCACTGAGGAGCGACTACGTGGCGGCTGTAAACGACAGCCTCTGGAGGGTCGCGGCTGGGTCGACTCCGTACGATGAGCAGGTCAACCAGATGGGACAAGTGTACGCGTCTTGCCTGGCGTTCTTCGCCGACAGGGTGAGTGAAAGCGCGGGGAACGCCACTGCCATCGATCTTCAGCGGGGCTTGTAAACTTTGCTTTGCGGTCACGCTATGCTTGCAAGTGCGGATAAGTGTGTGCTATTTAAGTAGTCCGGATGGCCGTACTGCAGGCCAAATATGAGCATTAAAGTAATGCCAGTTTGAGCGAACGAAATCTACCGAGGAGGGCACTTGCCTAGCGTTCCGCTATACGCTCTAAACATAAAGGAGCAAAGAGGGGAGTAAGCTGTCCTCTAACGCACCTCCTTTTGTAAAAGGGAATGTGCTGGAGAACAACTTAGTCCATCTTTACTCCCATATAGGCCTATTCGTGTTTAGAGCGTTCCGCTACCGTAACAGTTTTTGTTATGGACTAGATACGCACGGAAGCTGAGCTTGTCTGCAGATATAGAGCGTTTAAACTTACCACTGCTGCATTTTGACTAAAGGTATTTGGCTTGCAAGTAACCGCCTGTTTACTTGCTGCACGTGCACAACTTACTCCCGGTGGTGGGAAAAACGGTGTCGTATGGCATGTGAGGTTCAGCGCCCCATAGCTGCGCACGGGCTATGAGAGACGCCGTCATAGAGGGCTGCGGATCAATTCAGATCGCTAGAGGTTCAATTCCGTGCACTGACATCGCACAACACAGGGGTGTTTTTGCTTTTAGCCTTCATAGAAATGCGGCCACCGCGGCCAGGATTCGATCCCGCGGCTTTATGCTCAACAGCAGAGCGTCATAGCTACTAAGCCATCACGGCGGGTATTATGTAGCAATAACTTTAGTGGTAGAGAGCAACTTCGGGCTAAAACTCTCGTTTGAAACAGTTCGTTCTTCTCGAGGAAGAGGAGGCACTCTGATGTTCGCCGGATATGTTGCCATAGCTGGCAAACTACGTTGCAGGCTGATGCATTTCAAGTTGGAAAAGATAAAGTTAAACGCGCGCTTGCAAAAGAATTATGATAAAAGAGTCTGTGGGCCTATCGATGTTTTCTTTCTGGACGCAGCCGCTAAACCTGACCACCGCTTGGCGAGCGGCCAACATACTCACCGCCCTGTGGCTGCAGGCGAAGACATTCCAAGAGTCCTTTTTCCTGGCCGTGACTCACTTGCTGAGCTTCCGATTGCTGTCCGCTGTGAGCGTCGCGTACGACGGCCAATTCGTCGAAATTTCTCCGGGCACCGCCATAAAGGGCCACGTGAGCGCCGAGTTCCGTCACGTGATCGTGACGCGCGCCATCAAGACGTTGCTGGACAGCAAGAACCATGTCAGTGGGGGCGCACATCTTCAGCTGAATGTAAGTGAAAGCCCCGGAAACGGCAGTCGATCTTTCGAGGATGTGGCGGAAGCCATATTGAAAATCGACGACGTCATCTTCAACTTGGTGGTTAGACCTGCTATTGCTCCGATAGAAGTTCCTCTCCACAAGCTGGACTCGTCCCAGTGGAACTGGACGGCAGTGTTGGTGGCACAAGCTTCCAAGGAGCTGATGGCCCTGCCACTGACGGCGCGTGTCACTAATCTCGAAGGCGTGCGCGCCATCCTGGAGGCCCTGTCCAGCCAGAAGGACATGCTCGTGACAAAGGTATACTTGATGCTCGTACCACTTGCCGAGTTCTTCGCCCTCGAGGAGCGGGTTAAGGTCCACCGCCACCTTCCAGATGACGATGTCAGGTATGAGGTCTGCATCACGGCGTTGGAGACGATGTTCGGAGAAGTATATCGTCGCTGGATAGTGACCGAATTTGTCGGATGGGAGGCTGCAGCCGACCTGAAACGCATGGTCTCCGGCGTGCTGACGGCTGCTAATATGCAGCTAGAAATAGCGCAGGGCGCCGTCTTGGACTACGCGAAGATGGAATCCGCAAGCTATCCCATGCGAAGTGAGTGCCATGGTAACAAATGTTTAACTACCCTTGTTACCGCGCATGATGTCAAGACAGAGTTTAGGGACAATAATATGTCTCAGAAAATCGCTGGGGAACGCTAGGACATACACTAATGAAGGTTACATAATTTGTGTGATAGCATCATGGGTAGAACCGACAAGCGTCAGATTAAACAGTGGACCGTGAGTCTTGCCTGGAAGCGACATTGTTTGCAAGCATTGTACTCGGTCGGGCATGTGGATGTAGAACGCGGTACTGTTTACAGACTGTTTGTGCCACTGTAGAGCTATTGCCTCAATCCGTACGGTTATTTAAAGCTACAGCCTTAGACTGCCAGTTCAACGCGAACCCCAGTGTCTATGGGCCGGTAATTCTCCTTCGGTCGAAAGGGGCTGTGACGTCGCAACCTTCGTAGCGATTCGCGTTTGACGTTGACGTTAGAGGTCACCATGATGGTAGTTTGTGGAGTTGACATCACACTCCACAATGATAACACAGTACTACAGTGATGACGTCACTACAAATTCCTCATTGGTATACAGGGTCGTGGTATCATTCTAGCTCTATTACGTAGTGCCTCTGGAGAAGGAAAAGCAATTGCGCTGAAAAGAAAAATAGTTGAGCCGGGACTGACACCGCTGCCTTATGTGTCGTGAGCGGGAAGCACTACTCGTCGACCACTGAGGAACGTTTGTTCATTTGGTTAAAGGGAGGCCTTGTGAGTCGTTGCTGAAAAAATGCAGATAAATAAAAATATAGAAAATAAATAAAATATTAAAAAGGAAAATACAGTGCCTGCATCCTCGAAATGATATACAAAGAGGACGCCACGCCGCCGAAGGGACCCATTAAAGCTATCGCGCCATACGCTTAAGGCGGAGCTAAAGTGTTCTCCGAATTTCTTTTGCTCTCTCGTTACAGTGTTGCCACTTTCCAACGACACCAACCCTACGTTCATGGCAGTCTACGAATCAGACTTCATTGCCAACGCTGTCCTGTTCTTGGCCGGCGGGGGACGGTCCGGAAGACCTTTACTGGACTTCGATGCGCTGTCCACTCCCTGGAGTGATGGTCAGGTTGCGGAACGCCTCCTAATCCCCGATTTCTACTACGCTCAAGTGGGAGAGCACGTGCTCAACTACGGCACCATCGGATACTACCTGGCCAGGCTGGCATTTCAAGCCGGGTCTCCCTGGCCGCAATCTTTAAATAACAGGTATCTTTTAGGTTTTGCGTGTTCTCCTTGCGGTTGTCAGTGCGGGTGGAACCCGAGAACTACGGCTGAGCAGCCGAGCGCCCTAACCACTGAGCCACCGTGACGGGCTGGGAGCGGAGGGGTTGGTTTCGGAGGCGTGGTGATGGGGACGAGGGCACCACAGAACGCAGCCATGAAGAGGACGAAGCGACTGAAATGCGTGTTCGTAGGCCTCATGCGAGCACGACGGCTTAACTTGTGTTTACGTCCTGGAGAGCCGATTCGGCAGGCGATGCTACCACACACTGAACCTTATAAACCTAGTTTCAGCCAAGAGAAGGAAGCGATTAATCACAAGGATGGCTTTCTTTTACCAGAATAAACATCGATGCATCAACGCTTACATACCTTACACGGTTGCTCTCTTCTTAGCTTTTATTATTTTCCTTTTCACCACAGGGTTAGACTAATGTACTATTAAAAACTTGAAAGACATGTACTTAGCAAACTTCGTTGTGAGCTGCCATGCATGACTGAAGTTGACAGGGTTCTTCCTGTGTCAGCCACCTTCTGGTCTCTCCCTCCATTCCCCTAGAAGGGGACAGGGGAATTTCCCTCTTTCCACATAGCCACCTGTCAACCATGGAATTTTACAGGTCACAGCTGGCTGTTTCGTGTACCAACCTTGGCAGGAGGGAAGTCTGAGACCACCGGCCTTTCGTCGCAAGGGGGCTCTTATGCTATAGCGTAATAAGCATCCTGTTTAAGAGCGTTGTAGAGAGCATTTACAGGACGCCGTGATTGCATTACTGAGAAATTGTACTCTTACCTCGGCTTTGCTACCCGTAATTACAGCCTGGTTACTTTTTGCGGAGATGGTACTACTATATTTAATAGGCATTCCGCTGCTGAATAACGTGGTAAATAGCTCTTACTGTGCACCATGCCTGCCATCACTGAAACATCTTACTTTTTTTTGCGACCGGCGCTTCAAAAGCTCAGGCTGGGACTTGAACGAGCACATTCAGTGCCTGGCCTCTTACGCGAGGGATGCTTCCCGACTCGAGATGAACGGAGACGAACCCTGGTGGCAAGACGTGGTCCAGGTGCGCTGGGCCTCCGAGGCCGCCTTCAGGGCGTCTGTGCTGCGTGAATCGCGGGCGGCCCAAGAGAGGGCGCTCGCGCAGCTCTTCTACCTCCGATTGGGCCACACGTTCTGCGCAGTGCCCGGAGGCGGCAGTGGACGAACCACCGCGGCAACGGCGCTACGGGTGGCCGCCATGACTTTGCCAACGTTTTCTCGGACGTTTGGATGCCCCGTCATGGTGGGCATTGGGTGCTGACGCTGTAGGTGTGACGAAACGATCGATTGATGCGTGCAGAGCTACACCTGGTCTGTTTCTTGTTTTTCTTAGTCCGCTAAGGGACGCGAACGAATGAGAACTTCGTGAACTGGCTAATCTGCTGCTTCTCAGTCCTATTCTGTTACATAGGGCATGCTGCGTACTATTACAGGACGCCACACGAATGTTTAAGGCAACAAAGGCTTCGTTACTGCACATCTACGTCGTGTAAACATCTACGGGTGGACATTTTAAAGTGAAATATACTGCTTCTACAGCGTAAATTGAAATAGCATGTGTCGAATAAAAATGCTGCGCAGAATGTCGCACACTTTGCTCAAAGCATGTATCTCTATTCATTAGGCAACCAACGGCGCAGCAATGCGGCCTTTAGTGCACCGCCATTGATCGTTTCGCTGAGCACACTCGTTCATTTTAAACCAAACTCACAGGCTTTATCCTGTTCTTGTCTACTATTTGCGCTTTTAGCTTCAGAATGAAAAACCTACAATCCAGAGCAACTGTTCTGTATAATCACAGGGCATGATAAATGTTTTTTTTTTTTGAAGCGAAGAAGCTTCACTACGCTATGTAAAACAGTCTTCGGGTAGGCAGCACAACGACCTTGAACGACCTTCAGCCCTACCAAGGGTAGCTGTGTATGACCATATGTGGTACAGTTATGGTGTCGAACCTTTGGCCGTTGCTTGACCTTCACCCATGACCTTTAGTTGACCTTTAACCTTGATATTGGGTGACCTTTGACCTTAAGAACATGCGATGGGGTGATGTGAAGCCACGTGATGACATCCGATTGGGGGGGGGGGGGTCGTAAGACCATGATGCCACGTCACAGCCACGTGGTCGTGTGGGTATATATAGAACGGCTGTCGGAAGCGTGTAGCGGCGCTGCCATGGACGAGCCTCAGACGTTTAGCAAGTATGCTTGCTTTTCGCTGAATTCCAGGGTTAGCCAAGTTAAGCCACTGCCATTTTTTTTTCTTTGGGGCTTTTCGGTTGTGTTTTTTGTGATAATATTTATTGCCAGCTTCCCTAAACAAGACAGGTGGAATGTATTGAAAATACAAACTTGTCGTGAGGGTAGTTTAGCTCATCCGGTGCTTGGAAGGTGATCGTTTAAAATTTAAAGCAAATCTTACACATTTGTACAATCTGAAGCGTGCGAAAATGCGCAGCCCTTCGACCCTTCAGTGAATATTGTATGGGTGTACCCCGTACATTATTACGCAAGAAAGAGACCGTACAACCCGTTGATTTATCGCTCGCAGCTATCACCCAAGTTTTCGAGCTAGTCCCAATGCAGAGTCTGCACGAGCACTGTGACACTGGGTCTGCGTGAGCAGGCAATTTGTTGCAATGTGTGCTGCGTTGAATTTGCTCGAGTTTAAGCCCGTGGAATTTAGCACGGCATTTTTTTTCTGTAAGATAAATCGGTGTATAGTACATCTGAATATAACTAAGACGTGCTATCGAGCAGGATGGTTAACTAATATTGAATAGTTAACTTTTAACTATTACTATTAGGCTCCCTAATTATTGAGAGGCATGTATCTCACCGTAAGTAATATCCATATCAGTTTTTAGAATTTCGAAAACGCGGTTACCTTCAGAGTTGTGGCCCAACAAATTTTGGTTACATCGCGCCAAAATACATGCGCTTTCGAGAAGCTTGCAGGCAAAGCAACGTCTCCAGTGCACGTAACTCGTCGAAATAGCGAAACTTTGTTGGGCCACAGCGCCGACAGTAACCGTATTTTCGAAATTCTAAAAAAATATATGGATACGACTTACGATGGCTACACGCCGTTCAGTTAAGGAGCCTGACAGTAATAGTTAAAATAGTTATCCACCCTGCTAAGTGGCACGTCTTACCTGTATTCTGATGTGCTGCACTGCTGACAAGGCTATGCCAAACAAGGCGTGGTCCTAATTTTTTAACTATTTAAATCGGTTTTTGGAGAAAGGAAATGGCGCAGTATCTGTCTCATACATCGTTGGACACCTGAACCACGCCGTAAAAGAAGGTATAAAGGAGGGAGTGAAAAAAGAAAGGAAGAAAGAGGTGTCCTAGTGGAGGGCTCCGGAATAATTTCGACCACCTGGGGATCTTTAACGTGCACTGACATCGCACAGCACACGGGCGCCTTAGCGTTTTGCCGCCATAAAAACGCAGCCGCCGCGGTCGGGTTCGAACCCGGGAACTCCGGCTCAGTAGTCGAGTGCCCTAACCACTGAGCCACCGCGGCGGGTTTGTTCTAACTCAAAAAGTCGATTTTTAAAAATTGTGCAAAGTCTTAGCCGAAACACCCTGTGTAGCTGTAGGTGGTGGTGGTAACTCCAGATGAACACTCGCTAGTTTCTCTTGCGATGTGATTTCGACCTTTCGGGGTTCCTCAGGCCCAGCTAAGTGGGAAGGAGTTTCGCAGTGCTACTTTATTCGCGTAAGCGCGGCCAATCTGCGCGCTGCGTCGATAGCATCGTCAACCATCTCAGTCGGCCCGATGTCGTACAGCCAGCGCATGACGTTGTTCCAGAGACCACCGGGCTTGTACGATGAGCGGGGCAGTCGTTCGCGAACGGCCAGCTTCATGGCGTCTACGGCCTCTTGCGGCTGGTCTCTCGTGATGAAGGAGTGGAGCACTTGCGCCGTATGCTTGGACTTCGCGACGGACCGCTCGCTGATGGCGCTGCGGACGCTTTCCGGTAGCAGGGCTACATCGGAGTCGAATGTCTTCTCCATGCTTGCGTGGTCCATCATTCGTGTTCTGTAAGGCGATAAACATGACGTGTGTGACTGAAAGGCGACATATACTCTCGTCCGAATTAAAGACTGCATTGCGCAACTGCCTAAAGCATACGTCGGGCCATATTATAGCCCTCAGCTATCATACTGATGGCAAGGACTGTAACAGGAATGGGTGTTGCCGTGATTCCAAAGCCGGCAACAGCACCGGCGTTCCGAAGCTGTCGATAAAAGTGCAGGGCTAACCAATGACCAGAACTGCATGGCTGCATAGATGCCATGCTGGCTCAATGCGGACCATCTGCTCGAGTAAAGGGCTCAACCGGTTCTTATACCTGCCACAACCTATCATCATCATCATCATCAGCCTTACTAAACCCACTGCAGGGCAAAGGCCTCTCCCATGTATCTCTAATTAACCCTGTCCTTTGCCAGCTGCGCCCACCGCATGCCCGCAAATTTCTTAATCTCATCCTTTCTGCGGGCCCCTGCAATGCTTGCCTTGTCTTGGAATCCACTCTGTTACCCTTAAAGACCAGCGGTTATATGCAAGCTATATGCAGCGAGTAACTACGCAGGCTGATTGACATGTCAGTATGTTACTAATGCAAAAGCTTTTATGGCTCATGCGAACGAAAAGCCGTTACTGGAAGTTGTCAGCAGAGCGTGTCCGCAAAATGTGTCCACAGGAAGTGGTACGTCTAACGTTACGACGTACGTCAGAGTCAGATTTAAGGACTCAATGAGGCTCAAAGTTTATGAAGGTGTAGATGAAATCCCCGCGACGGCGTCGCTGGCTGACGTCATCAATGTGGTGGCAACATTCCTGACTACAGTCGCACCAAAATTTTGAGCAACCTCTCATCGTACAGCGTTTCGGGTGGTGTAATAGCATTTCTCTTTGCATATAACTGAAATGTTTTAGTCTGGTTGGACGCTAGCTTGCGGCAGCAGTTCAGAACAATGACATCGGCACCTTCAATCAGTGTTGCCGAATCGTGGGAAATTTCCCATATTGTGGGAAAATCAAGCCACTGAGGGAAAAAGGGAATTTTGTTTAATAACTCATTGAAAACGTGAGAAATTTTGGTTTAGCTAAAGACTGGTGTTCTAAATGTGATTTCTTGGAGAAATGTGCAGAGATGAAGGGAAAATGCTGTTATCATGGCGGCCTGACCAGTGTCGCGAGAAAAAATTTGGCTTGATGTTTCCCTTTAAATTGCTGCCTAGCCTTGGATACAGAGCCCTGGTCCATTCAGGTTCATTAAGGCTTCGAGTGCTGCGTCCTTCGGTTTCTTCCAGCTATAGTGGCAGTGAACCTTCCATTAATTGCTTCCAGCCACTCCCAGCTGTTTAATCACACAATCCCCTATGTATGCATGTTGTTGTAAAGGAATTCCCGAAAATTTCTATGGTCTATACAGGAGAGGCTAGAAAGGAAATGGAAGTAGCCGCAATGGTCCCCGTCCCAACGCAAAAACTAATAAAAATAAAGTGGTGGTTGACGGTGATGTGATCAAGAACAATCCAGCCCTGATGTTCATTATTAATGGGCTTCGTATATTTTATTTCACCGATTCTTATATTTATTACCTTGGCTGTATTCGCTCTAAAGTTACTATATTTTGATATATATATATATATATATATATATATATATATATATATATATATATATATATATATATATATATATATATATATATATATATATATATATATATATATATATATATATATATATATATATATATATATATATATATATATATATGCGGGAAAAATTGGAAACTTTTGCCGACAACTGGGAAAAACCAACTGGCCAATGCGGCAACAATGCATTCAATTCGATTCTTTCTGAGAGTTTACCTTTTCCCTTGAGGCGCGGTTGAGGTGCCCACTAAGATGTCGAGATGTGAGAGCTACTGTTCCCTGTCCTCAAAAATCAATGCTGGTATTAAAATTGTGATGTAACCGGAAACGACCAACTCGTGTAGTATGTCGTAACGGAAAATGACGAAATTTCACAAAATAGAATAAAGATCAAAGAGATGTTTTGGCATTCCTCCACCTAAGCAGACGTAAGTACCCTCAGAATTTTATTTAACAGTCACGTTGTGACGCAATGTCACTGAGGGGCATCGGCGGACCTGGATGAAAGCTTCATGTTTTGCTCCCTTCTATCTTTTTCATAGCTTACACGCTCTTAATTTCTTTTTGTCTATATACTATCTACAGCGTAAATCTATAACAGCCTTATAGTCTATAGATTGTATACTATTTATAGACTAGAGATAGTCTATATAGGCCAGTCTATAAGAATCTCAATTTTTTTATCTGACAATATGTAAACTGCCTTTCGGCTAAGTCTAGAACAATGTTAATTTCTTTTTGCACTGCATGATGAGGGCGGGTTCGAACCCGACCGCGGCGGCTGCGTTTTTATAGGGGAAAAACGCTAAGGCGCCCGTGTGCTGTGCGATGCCAGTGCACGTTAAAGATCCCCAGGTGGTCGAAATTATTCTGGAGCCCTCCACTACGGCACCTCTTTCTTTCTTTCTTCTTTCACTCCCTCCTTTATTCCTTCCCTTATGGCGCGGTTCAGGTGTCCAACGATATATGCGACAGATACTGTGCCATTTCCTTCCCCAAAAAACCAATTATTATTATTATTATTATTATTGTTATTATTATTATGAGGGGAACTGTAACGGGTGACAGCAATTATGGGTCGAGTCCTCCCCCTCCTTCGCTATTTCGGCAATTAAAAAAATATTGTGTGAGCACAACGCAACACCCCCCTGCATATTCTTTTTAGAAGCCTTGAAAAGCTCCTTTCGTTATACCGAGACATATATTGTGAATACATTTCAATAATGTTTATTTATTACTAACAGGTAAATAGAGGAAGGCAGCCATTCTTGAAGTAAGAATGCCCGCAAACTGTACTGCATAAAAGGAAAACACTCTCCCTTAAAGGAATCCCTCGACACAATTCCATTCCATCTTTCAGTGGTTGCTGTCCAACGCGCCTAATTCTGAAACATTTCTTCAGCGATTCTACATTTATCTTTAAACCGTCCTGAAAATGTAGGGCCAAAGACGGGTGCGAGAATTCAAGGGTGCGCCAATCTCTTAGAAACACCGTTAGAAGAGTCTGAAACAGTATGATCCTCTGCGTGATTAACATTTGCCATTTATACGTCTGCAGCTTGCATGCACGTGAGAGAGTGGTGCGACGCAGCAACCACAAAGCTAGTATTTTTTCGTTCCTTCTCATACACCTGCTGATTCGGATCCCGATGACGCGCTGATGTCGCCCCTACCAGTTTTCTAAACACGAACACACGCAAAAAACACGTTATGCTCTGCAATCTTTTAATTTTTATTCAAAAATTGTGCCACATACTATTCGGTGGGAGATGCTGCGTATATGGACAAAGCAATAAGGATTTGGTTTTGTTTTCGCGAAAACAATGACGTTTTTAAAGCGCGAGTGGAGAGTTCAAGCTTATAAACCAATTGCCCTCGGTGTTATCGGATACCAGATCAAGCTACACACGGCAAGAGTGCGAGCGGTAGAGATACGATCGTGAAATGGATTTCTGTTTCACGTTTTACCATTCTTACCGTCAGACGGCGGAAAATCATTCGGGCTGCAAACAACTGTGTGCGTGCATGTGTCGGTGACGTCGGCGTGTTCTATCGGCGGTTACGTTTTCATCGAAATCCAACTTAATCGTCTTTATACGGTAAGTATACGCGGGTATTTTTTATTCATTTGGCTTCCTAATCCACTTAGAACAAAGCTGTGTGTGCAGAACAGATTATGTGCGCAGCGACAAACTTCCTATCCTCGTTTATAATCGGCTTTATAAGCAGCGGTAGCCATCGGGTTCAAGACTAATGCCGATTATGTCTGTGCCGCCATGTCTTTCCTAACGCGCGGAAAGGCAGTCGGTGTGAAACCCGCGACCATAAGCCGCTCCTCGCGAGCTGTCCACTGGATTTTTCGTGTTGCAAGCTAGATGCGCGGCCAGAAATATCGCTCAGCCCGTGAATGATGGCCGAAATGGAACTGTGCGTGAGTAAGCGCCGTGTGAGCTCGATTTACTTGCTACCTCCGGAAACGCACACTCATCTTCTGGGGTTTTTAATCTTTGTGTTATCCCCTGTCCGGATCACGGAGTGCTTTTCATTGATAGGCGTGCATTGCTTGTTACGCGTCGACGCTCGCTCGGTGCGCGTCGTCGACAGGGACGTTTAACCAAAGATGTTTTGTAACGCTATAGACTGGAGCACGGGACGTTTGTCAAAGTTGTAGCCAAGCGGCGCTGGAGGAATGCTTATAGTGTGATGGTTGAATAAAATTCGTTTCCGGGGCGAATGGCCAGCGTGTACAAACACCGCGAAGAACGTACGAGCTGCATCCCGTCTCCCCTTTCTGTGCACACTCATGGATTCGTCCATCCCTGTTATCCGAGCCGTTGGCCACCGCCGCTGGCCTGCGGGCACTTCATTTTGAAAGCGGAGTAGAGGTCGTCTCGACAAAAAATGACTCCATTTCGTTCCAGGAGGCTCGCTCATGAGCCCCGCTCACGCGTGCCCAAACCCAAATTTCTGCCATAGCATTTCTCCGAGAGACAGAGTATGCGTGTCTGATCTCACACTGCTACATTACGAAAACGCCAATGCAGTTCGGCTCTTATTTGCACCACGAACTAAGTTCATCTCGCACTGTGTTATTATGGCTACGCCTGTTGATGCAGACGTTAATTGTTTCATTGAAATAGTTCCTACTTTGAGCGCGTTCATTGTTTTTGTTGATTTTTCTAGCAGCGTTACGTTACTGTACCTGTATGCAAGAACCACCTCTTTACTACTCTCTTCGGGCTACACTTGAAGGACAAACTAAGTGAATTTGAGGCGTTATTTCATCGTGACAGTAAAGCGTATGTTTTCTCAAGCTCACTGCTGCTTTTTAAACGGCGCATCTATAGCCATTATGCGCTGCTAGAGTTTTTATGGGTAATGAGAGTGCCATGCAAGCACTGCAATCAGCTTGTTTCTGATAACGCACGCTGATGTATGAGTATGGCGTTCCGCCTTTGTGCTTCAAGTTATGGGCGCAAAACTGTGGTGTACTGGTTCGAAGTCTGCCTGGTAGGTTTCAGAGAGCCAGTTCAACCATTTAGCGTGTTCCGTCTAACGGTTCCAAACTGTACAGTCTTTTTTAAAGCTGGATGAAGGTTTGGCACTTACATGTTCCTAAGTATTGCGCGATGGTGGGTTGAACGACCTGGTTACAGCACCCAATTGCTGTGTGGAGCTTACACTTTCGAACTGTAATTTTGGAATGAAAAGAATGAAATTTCCAGCATCACAAAGAATTTCCGCAGGAAGCGAGCAAACCTGTAAGCTACGGGCTCAACCGTGCACACGTCAATTCCTCTGTTGAAGTACTGCCGGCGAAGACCGTCGGCGAGTGTGGTGCAGGCGGTCTTGGACATGCAGTAGGCAAGACACTCAGGCAGCGTCATCCGACCTGCGCACAAAAAGAGGTGCGAAACGTTCGGTTTATGTTTTGTCGGAGGTTATCCCCGCCTCCTCTGGACTGAAAGGTGTTTAATTCATTCATTCATTCATTCATTCATTCATTCATTCATTCATTCATTCATTCATTCATTCATTCATTCATTCATTCAATGAAGGGAGCCATGAAAGGAAGGAATGAGCGTTCAACGAAACTTAACGTCTGTTCGTCCACAAAACCTACTTGCTTCTTTAACGGCAGTGCACGTTAAAGATCCCCCGGTGGTCGAAATTATTCCGGAGCCCTCCACTACGGCACCTCTTTCTTCCTTTCTTCTTTCACTCCCTCATTTATCCCTTCCCTTACGGTGTGGCTCGGGTGTCCACCTAAGTGTCCACCGAGATAGGCGAGACAGTTACTACGCCATTTTATTTCCCCAAAAAACAATTTTCATTCTCATTTTATCTTCGTCATTTTGGCTCACGACTCACGCGCATTGTTAAGATAAGTCATTTTAGACGCGCATTAGCGACATTAGAACCTTCCCAGCAACCTTCGTGGCTTTACTTGTTTCCTTACCCCTGGCGGGAAGCGCTAGAGGAGACAGCTAGAGGAGACTAGAGGAGACAAATCGCTCTGCCTTCCTTACTAATGAGCTCATTCGCTCTGTGGTGGTTGCCTTAGAGAGGACTGTTTCACAGCCGAGCTGCTGGCAGCGTTGCCGCTTTTCAGCGGTGTGCAGGCGGCTCTATAATCCTACTGTAGGGAAGACGAAAGCCCGCTGTTTAAGCTTCTATCACGAAACAGTAAACAATTAAGGCTAAGAAAAGATGTTGAAATGCCTTTGCGGGCAACACACGCAAGCCAGAGGATTCGTACAGGATCCGCTCAGGATCACCGGCTTTGAAAAGGGAGATCGCAAAACCAACTCCGATGAAAACCACCTCCGAGGGAGTCTTGATCACGACGTAAGATTCCTGACGTGTGAGAACTTTTTTCATGTTGGCTGGATTGTAATGAACGTTTTTAGGTATGCGAACGATTACATCGGGATTTTAAACTAATAACACTTCTGACCTAGGCGGTGCAGCTACACGCATTATTAACATAATTACGATCAAGCGTGGCGCACTGAAGTTCACATGTGATCTGTTGCAAGTGCAAAGTTTGCAGTGTTTATTCTTATGCTTATTTTCGCAAACGGGAATGTGGGGTGGATATACATTCCTAAAAACAAAAAAGGCAGCTCTGCGCTTTGGGAAAGAGCCACCTACGACAGGCACATATATGAAGTTCAGTAGTGCAGCATTAGAGCAGGGGCGTCTAAATCTGGTCACATATTTTTATACCAAGATTGACCGACTGAACGATGCAAGATTTTTCTGATCACTAGAAAGTTAGAAGTCAAAAGTTAGATTTATGTTAAGGGGTTTGTAAGTGCCAAGGGAACATTGGGTGTTGAGGAAGGTCGTAGTAAAGGTGAGTGAAAAAAGATGGGCGAGTTGGTACAAATGCATTGTTCACAACAGCGCCGGAAACACGGACAAAAGTGGAGAATAGACAAAACAAGCGCAGCGCTTGTTTTGTCTATTCTCCCCTTTTGTCCGTCTTCCCGGCGCTGTTGTGAACAGTAAAGGTGTTTGAATTATTTTCGATCACGAAACTGCTTAACCAGCCATAAGTTTACCAATATTCCCCAGGAGGAAAGTATAAAACAGCTATATCTTACCGGTACTCAGCTAGAGGGCAGAGGCGTGGAAGCTAAGGAAAAAGGTTCATCTTAAGTCAACGACAACGCAGCGAGCCAGGAAGAAAAATGATAGGTGTAACGTTAAGGGAAGCAGGCAGAGTGGGGGAGGGAACAAACGCAGGTTAATGACATCCTAGTCGAAATCAAGATGAAGAAATGGGCTTGGGCAATGCATGTAATGCGAAGACATGGTAACCGATGGTCCTTAATGGTAGCAGGGGACGGCAGAAAGTTAGCTGGGCGGATGAGGTTAGAAAGTTTGCAGGCATAGGGTGTGCGCAGCTGGCAAAGGACAGGGTTAATTAGTGAGACATGGGAGGGGCCTCCGCTTTGGAGTGCGCGTAATGAGACTGATGATGATAAAAAGCGATCAGAAAGACTCTGTTCAACATAAGGGTACTGTGACACCTCCATAACGTAGGTCTATTAGCCCCTAGAGCAGCTCACTGGTAACAGTACGTAATACATGAAAGAGCCTAAGGTACACACCCATGAGGCTGGTGACGAGTACCAGCCTGCCGCGAGCCTTCTTCAGCAGCGGCAAAAACGTGGTGCAGACCGACAGTACACCGAACGTGTTGACGTCGAAAACGGAGAGCGTACCCGACTCAGGGGCTGCCACTCGATGTAACCAATGCAGCCGACTCCGGCGTTGGCAACCACGGCCCACAGCTCTGCATTAACGGAAGAAGACGCGAAGGTGCCGGCTACAGTCTTGTTCGTCGCGTCCAGTGACTTGAGATGTGGCACGGCCGGAATGACAAGAAAGACATGCAGGTGTTTAACGAAACGTTCCATGTCGAGGAAAAAAGACCAACAGCGCCGACTTTCGTGCAGCACAGGCTGTGATTATAACTGTGCATTCTGTGTCTTATCCAACTATAGACCAGCAGTCTTCGGTGTTACGAAGGTGCATAAACCACGTAAAGTTGCTCTGGTGAGTTTTCGTATTGTGCTTGTTCTTGGAAAGACAAGAATGTGTACATCTCAGCCTTATATTTTTACCACACCGGTCCGAAAGGTTAATCCAAGAGACCGTAATTATGGGCTGAATAAGAGTTTCAATGAATGATTGCATGAAAGAATCAATGAAAACAAAATTCAATCACAAGCTAAGCCCTCTAAAACGACCGTTTTTCTTATGTAGCAACATATAATAGCGCTAAACGATAGGTGTGGACTTGGCAACTTTAGAGCTTATTGGACAAGGAAAAAATCCCCTAAAGAATAGCGGTAAAGGTGTGAATTGGTGCACTGATGGCCTTACCATACCATTAGTTACGTTAACCACGTACTGTCGTTACAGGGAAAACTAGCCGGAAGCCAGCACTACTATGTAGCTTTCCTTACCGATCGACCAGCGTCTTCTGAACAGGAGTTGCGTTTGAAGACAATCTAATGTACTGCCCGTTGTTTACATGGTCAAAAGCACACTCCGATAAGTGGTGCCAGCACTTTACTCAGCGCTAAGGTCTCTTCTGTTGTAGATCTGTCGAAGGCGGTCTCAAAATCTCAGAAGTGTGTTAATCTGGGAGCACATGCCCATGTCCATTCAGGTATCCTGAAAAGCTATTTGAAATAATTAAGCAAACCCGATCTAACTTGTCACCTTTCATCGAAAGCTTGCACTTTGCCGCAACTGCCATATTAGCCATTCAGGAGTTCGGCACAAAGTTGCGCTTTCGTCTAATGCGCATATCACCAACAGCGCTCCTGACTGCTCTGAACTGTTCCTAGCTATACGGCGTTTATCAAGTGTTCTAGGGCAGTGCAGGGCCGGGTGAATTGAAAATAATTTGGAGATCCCTTGTACTGCTATGTGCATAATAGGCTGATGCTGACAGTTGTAATGATGAGGGTGATTGTGTTCACATCACATGGAAACTTTTATGCTACTCGTGACTTCTGCCTGGACATTCATTTCTTCGTCAGACTGCGACTCGGAGTTTTAAAAACCCTTACTTCTGTCGCCAAGGGTGTCCTGCACGCTTTGGAATGCTTGAACAATGTCGTCCTCCTTCGTCACGTCCATCTGCATCACTTGGATGTTCTTGGACCGCTTGAGCAATTTGGAACCATCACCATTTTCATCCAAGCACCCGGCAAAGACGAAGAACCCTTCGTCGGCCAACTGCGCAGCCAACATGTGCCCGAATCCGGTGTCGCATCCTGCGGTGTAAAAGATGCCACCTTTGAATGAACAATGTCACGGTGGCCGCATATGTTTCATCTCTTGATGAATCTCTGATGAGCGTTATAAAATATTTCTGAACTTTCCTATCCCGGGCATGTGAACCTGCCTTGCTATGCGTAATTAGTTAAGCTCCATTCGATGATGCCTAGGATAAGAATTTTCGTGCTCGTGTTCGAAGTGAACTCAATGGTGAGAAAGAAGAACTGAAAGAAGTTAGTAAGCGACTCGACTCGGAAAGCGACAGAGAGAATGAGGCATTGATTTCTTCAATGGCGTTTTTTCGAGCGGTTTTCTTGTGTTAACTGGCATAACTAACAGATCCGTATCAGCAATACTCACCCTTACGACGTGCTGACGGAATTGAATTTGAAGAAGACAAAACCTTGCGCAAGAGCTGAACGTTTGCGAAGGAGAAAATTCTGTGACGCAGATATTTTTTTCTTCAGGTGTTCAAAGACGCGGCCGTTCCTGGTGCCTATTCAGTGCAGTTAAGATGAAATACTTACATTGTGACCTTCCTCGGGAAATTATTTTTCAGAAAGAATCTTAATTGCGTTGAGTTGGAGCATCGATTTTGGGGCATCAGAACCACATGCTGGCAACTCGGGCGGGAAATCTAGTTTTGCGGCGAGGTTGCGATCGAAAGGCACACTACATTGCGGCGTGAATTTATCACATGACCACAAATAGCGAATTGCCAATGGCCGCCATTTTTATTTGACAGACTAGACATATCAATCAACTGAAACCAATAACTCTGGGCAAGCGCATTTTTCAACGACGGTTTGTTTTTTTAAAGCAATTTTTTGATATAATAAGATGCCACTATAATCAATATATCCGCAATATGCCTCTCCTCGGCAGGCTTGCATTTTTTTGCTATTAACATTCTTGCTATCGGCAAAAACATTTCCCATTGGTTTTCTATGGCAGTCTTTTCTACTCGACGTGAGCAATGGACAAACAAAAAAAAGATACTGCTGCGCATTGGATGAAGGAACCATTACCTAATATTTCCATAGCAGCACCTTACAATTTTCCGCTCCTGCCTAACAGTTAAAAAAAATTGCCTAAATTAAAATTTATGTCCAAGAATCCGTCACTTGATATTGCTCAGCGTAGACGCCGTTCAGGGAAAGACGTCTACGCCGCGAACCTCGAAAAGCCCCGAAACGACTATCAAGCACTAAAGATTATTTTATAAATGCTAATAACGGCTGTAATAACTTTTTTGATAAGGCAGATCCGAAATGGCTGGCATAGAATAACATTGCTGTAGGAAATAACCAAATATAAATTTTTGTAAACACTATATCAATTTCGCAAATAAAGCTCTGGTTCTGAATTCTATTTCATTGAATGCGAGCGTATTTTAGTGCTGCAAGTACAAGAGAACGTTGCTGCTCCAAACAGTGAACAAAGCAAGCAGGTGCCATGGCTAGCAGGTGGCGTGTTAAGCTGCTAGCCACCTTCCGGAATCTTTCCGTGGCAGGCACCTACCGCGGTTGCCAATTCATCCGCTCTCGCCTTGACAGGTGGGGTTTCGCTTTGTTACTAACAGCCAACACACCACCTGCCACGCCTGCACACGCCACCTGTCAGGTGGCATGTTACGCCGAATACGCCAACACCGACGGCGTCGACTACGATGCGGAACGCAGGAACGGGAGCAGAAGAGCTGAACTCTAAAACAAGCTTTTAAACCTCGCTGTAACAAACAGCCTTCTCACCTGTAATGAGGACGCACTTTCCTTTGGGATCAACGTTTCCATTAAATAGTGCTCGGTGAGCGTACCACAACAACCAATATCCAGCAGTGAGAGTTAGCAGGAGCAACCCCACGTTGGTCGCCAAATTCAGGAGCCAAGGTATCCGCAGCGCGAGAAGCCACAACAACGCAGCTGCCACAGAGGTTAACCGAGCCGCGGTGAGGTTGTACATTTCCAGCGCTCCGAGGTGTTGAACGCTAGCCGGAGTGGAAGACACTGACCAAAAGAAAGCGCATTTTGAGGGACCGGCAAAAGTAATCTCTCCATGCCGGGATAAGATTGTGTTAAGTGATGCAAGAGAGTTGGAAAGCCCAAAGTTGTGTAATAAAAGCAGAATACAAAGAAGGCGAAGTAACGTCTGAGGAGGATGTCGTTGCGGACACCACGGCCGGCCAGTATGAAGTGTCCCAGTGACGAACGAACATGCTTGGCACGTACACAACAACCAAGTGAGAAGCTTCTTAAAAGGAAGAAAAGAAAGCAGCTTTTTGAGCTGAGTAACGAGTTTTTAATTTTTTCGTCGGCAAGGGTGGTGCCGCGACGAGAGAGAGCGGGCGAAGCGGAAGTGGAACACAATGGCGCTTTTAATCAAGTGGTCGGCTGAGGTATGCTGAGAAGTTTTGGCTAGCCCGCATGGTGGGGCGCCGAAAGCCGGGAGAAAAGTAGGTGAATAAGCTTCGTCGCACAGAGTGGAATGAGGCCGCGAATCTCGAAGCCCACAATGCCTTTTGAAAGTAGGTTAATGCATGAGGCGCTGACAAGCATACTGTTACGTAGACGCCGTTTAAATGGCGCATGCCTTATTTAAAATTCACATGTTGAGGACAGCACTTTGATAGAAGTAGCTGAGGTGGCGTGACGACGTTTCCAAAGACGAGTTCACCGAGATGGCGCTACTGGGAGTTGTTGCATTTGCGCCCGTTGTCAAGGCCTGTTTTACATTGCCTCGTTTGGGAAGGGCTGTGAACTGTGACGTTGCGGCTCTGATTTACATGTTTCATGCCCATGATATTAATATTTCACGGCATTTCTACTATCGTTGAACCTTTTACTAAGCATTGCAAGCGACTAAGACGCTTTTAAGCACAGAATCGCCGTTGATTATAGGCTCCGAAAGAACCGTTGAGCGGCGCTTCAGCTCCTGACGGGGAGCGCCATCTCTGGCAGAAAAATAGAATCCGGGGATATCTACTCTGGGGTATAGGCATTTAGGTTGAAAGCATTTATGTGAAAGGCGTTTACCCTAAATGTCTTCACCCCAAGGGCCTTCGATCTAAAAGCCATTGGCTGTCTATATATATAGCGGGTGCTCTGTTGACTCTCTTGTGGTTGCTATGGCAGCAGTGCTGATGATGTTGTTAGAGTTTTCGGACCGTGTCTTTGGACAACAACGCCGGAAATCGTTGTAGATAATCCGTACAATGGTCGCGAATTTAAAAAAAAAAATGGACGGCAGGCATAGAGCTGCAAACGTAGAGGGGTAGTGTTGAAGAGTTATTTTGGTCGTTTATTTGTACTACGTTACAAATACAACATACATACATACATACATACATACATACATACATACATACATACATACATACATACATACATACATACATACATACATACATACATACATACATACATACATACATACATACATACATACATACATACATACATACATACATACATACATACATACATACATACATACATAGATACATACATACATACATACATACATACATACATACATACATACATACATACATACATACATACATACATACATACATACATACATACATACATACATACATACATACATACATACATACATACATACATACATACATACATACATACATACATACATACATACAAGTTTTATTCCCCACATAGAAGTGGAAGGAGGTGGAAGGAAAAGCCGTACATTTGCGGCTTGAAAAATCATCCGCTCCCTTACAGTGTATACCTTTTTATTCAGTGCGTTGTTTTGTCTACATAAACAATACCTGCAGCGGGATCGAAACAAGGTGCGTAAAAGCCCCTCACGCACGAAAGCATCACGAACGAATTACACTGGTTCGCAAGGAATTACTGTTAACACAATTTCTCTCAGATTATCAAAAATACGAGCACAGCTAAAATCAGCATAATGCGGCCTATAAACATTTCATACTTGTAGAGTAGATAAAGTGTCAGGTTAACTGTGTCAGCCAGAAAGAAGGGGGAAAATGCAGCCAATTGCGGAGCCGAAAGTTTAAGAAAAAAAATGACGGGAACAGTACTTTGTACTTACCAAGTCTTTATAATCTGGACTTTAGACTGCCACCGCAACAATCCTATTTTCTGCCCTAGGATGCATCCCGGCTGCTTATGAAGAAGCAAACCCAATGTTTATCACTCAGCGAGGTAGTGCAGAACCTCCTTACCTGTAATAATGACGCATTTTCCATCGGTGTTAACGCGTCCATTGAAGAAAACTCGGAGGGCGTGCCACAGCAACCAGTACCTCGAAAACACTGCCAACACCAGCAATCCAACGTTGGCTACCACATCTAGAACTAACTGTATTCGTGAAGCATTAATCCACAGTAGCGCAGACGTCAATGAAGTCACTCGAGCCGCGGTCAGGTAGTGGTACATGGGGCTGGTTGAGAGACGCTCCGCACAGACCTTAAGGTAGCTGCTGCCAGAGTGGAATTATATGAAGGAGTCCGCAAGACAAGTCCTTTAACTTTGTACTAGAGAAGATAGTGTCCACAAGGACAGAAAATATACTAGTGAGAGAGGCCAATAAAAGAAAAAAATATGCACATTGGTGGCACAAAAGAAAGTTTGACACGTGTGAGGTTGTTTTCGGCGCCTCTGTCTTGGAGAAAGTTTGTCGCATTGAATGCCGCAGATCCCTGGCGTTACCGCTGTTTCACGAAAAGGCTTGGCACACCGGCACGAGAAATAATGGCCACCCCCCGGGATGGACCGAGCAAACGATGAGGAAGAAACAAGGCGTGGAAAATTATAATGAGGTTATAATGTCCAAACCTAACGATTAAGTCGAGAAGGAAAGAAGTTGACTCCACATTTAATCGGAAAACGACTTTTATACCAGTCGACGGGTGAAGTGTCATGCGCTCATTCTCCAAATAGCGTGAAGCAAATAATGAAGCAGATGAACAACCTGTGTACATTTAATGACCTGATGTGTTTTTTATTCACAAAGAGAATATAACCTGAGATGAAATGAGCCCATAGTAAAAAAAGGGGGTGCTTAGTTGCATTGTACATTTACACTTTGCTAGCATAAGAAGCGTTTGTGCACTATGTAGCGATTTGTGTAGCTGCGAAGTTTCTGGGTGGAATTCGCCTATAGCGTTTTCTGATGAGGCGCTTATGTGAAATTGCAGTGGCGTACCATGAAGCAGGGAGAAGCCTCGATTCTGATTAGCACATTTTTTTTATAAGAGGGAGGGGGGGGGGATTGCGTGGCAGCCACCTTCCATACTTCTACAAATGGGGATGAGGATTTTTCCTCTCTACACTTGGTCACCTGCCAACCATGGCAGGTGACAAAGGGTTTCTTCCGTGTACATAAGCTTAGACACAACGATACCGGTGGGTGCTCACAAAGGGCTGTTCTAATTCTACCGCATAAAAAAAGAAGACGAAAAATGTGCGTGCGTGCTTCCTCTTCATTCTCTTGTTATCCGTTGAGCAGGGCTGTAAAAGTACACCCGATATGAAAGGGCAGCAACGACATTCAGTGTGTACCCAAGTATAAAAACAGCACTGCGTGGAACGTTGTTTGGGTGGCGATTTTAAGAGCCTAACGTTGGCAGCGCAGCCCATAAACAATTTGTATGCGTGCTGAAGTGCAGCTTTTGGTGGCGATGCTATTGTGACATTAAATAATTTAGATGTATACTGCTGCGGAAAAAACGTCTCCAAGATTTAAATTTCTTTTAAAGGACACAGTGTGGTACCATGCTTTGTGTGTCAAGACCGAAAGTGCAGTCTTGGGCGCATTTTCAGCTAGCGTAGCTTGGACAACCGGCTCGCGGATGATTATTAGAATTTTTCGATGTTGGCGTGGTGGCTAGGTGTCTGTTTTTTTGAAAGCGACTACTTTTTGAATGCAATTACACCAGTGTACAACGCTGTGTCAATGCATATTCAAAAACCATGACGGTAGAAGTTTATTCTGGAGCCCTCCGATATAATGTGCACCATGGCCCATCCACAACTTCGGGACATTAATCCCTACACACCGGAGCTCTCGAAATAGAGGAACAGAAAATGACTGGCTAAATTTGCCGACTACATGCTTACTGGCACAACACTCTGGATGTAAAAATATCTCCTTATGAAGCCTTGAACACTGGTGATAAAATGATTTCGCATCTATTTCTAGGCAGAGTGCGCAAGACTGCAGGAGCAGTACTATATTTGAGATGAGACTTTCAATGCTGGTGTCTCGCATTGTAATACATATGCGCTTGAGTTTAAAAGGTCGCGCCTTTTTGACGGCCCTGCGAAAGTAACATCTGTGTTTTTATTAACTCCTCCCCGGCAATATTTAAACCACGCTTGTGTTCTCGGATGGTTCCATGAAACGTACGTGGAAGTCGGTGCAGATTTACTGTCATTATGGCACATTGGCTGCTGGTTATGGAAACTACAGGGGAGTAGAAAACAGGAGGTTTGCGCTCTCCCATTTTTGTTTATACATGGATGTCCCTGAGGTTAGAGGGGATGCAACCGTATAGCTTCGAAGAACTAGTGCGAGGGACCTTGAATAGCCTTCGCGGCGTGCTGCCCCAGTAAAAGATTTCTGTGAGAATCTAAGTTTCTTTGGCTCGTTGTGCCTCTTTAGGCACGTTAGCTATGGCACGCTTGCTAGTAATGACTATTGGGAGATGCGAGATTTTTTCTTTTTTGTTCTTTCTACCTTTTTACTATGACGACAGGTGCGCGGATTATTTTCATGCGAAAAGAATGCAGGTTATCACACAAAGTAGTTCTAATGATCTAAGAGCAAAGAATGCTTTTAATCACGTTATTCCTGACAAGACAGACAGCTTGGCACTTTGGCAGCTAGCACGTCCTTCAAGAGGGGAGACGGCGAACTTCAACATTTTTTTTTAATCCGAGCGCCACCAGCGTCAACGTCTTTTTGCCTAAGCGCCACCTGGCATTCCTCCCCTCTTTTTGATAAAACGCCTATAGTAACTGCATAGCCCTAGAAAGTGGCGAACCGCTTTCTTTTCACGTGGCGGTGGAAATTCCGCAACCGCTGCAAGCTTGTCGGGGTCGGGCTTCACGCCGGCGGCGTTAACGACATGGACGAGAAATCTCAACTCCTGGTAACCGAAGTGGCATTTTTGGGGCTTCAGTGTCAGTTTAGCTGAACGAAGGGCTTCAAGGACCGTCCGCAGGCGTTCAAGATGTTGATTAAACGAGTCGGCGAAAACCACCACGTCATCGAGATAGACTAGGCAACACTGCCATTTAAGACCCGCAAAGACAGTGTCCATCATCCGCTGAAATGTGGAAGGCGCAGAACAAACATGGAAAGGTAGAACTTAAAATTCATAAAGGCCGTCGAAAGGCTGTGTTCTCACGGTCCCGTTCATCGACCTCAATTTGCCAGTAGCCACTTTTTACGTCGATGGACGAAAAATACCAAGCGCGCCGAAGGCGGTCGATAGACTCGTCAATGCATGGCAACGGGTAAACGTCCTCCTTCGTGACTGCGTTAAGCTTTCGGTAATCGGCGCAAAAACGCTGCGTGCAGTCTTTCTTTTTAACGAGGACGACCGGTGAGGACCATGGGCTGTTGGAAGGCTGTATAACGCCATCTTCAAGCATCTCCTGAACTTGCGACTTAATGACTTCGCGCTCTGTAGACGATACGCGATAGGTGTGTTGACGGATTGGGTCATCGAACGTCACGATGTGGTGCTTGGTTATGGTAGTTTGACGCACTTGCGACGATAAGGCGAAACACTCTCTGAATTCCAGCAACAGTGCACACAGCTGTTCCCGTTGGGTGGTTGACAGTGCGGATTTGACGTCGAGGCTCTCGAGGTAGAAAGGAGGCTGCAGTAGTTCTGAGGAGAAACACTCGGAAACATCGGAGATACGTTCGGCAAATGCTACGGAAGTGCCGCGAAAACGATGCCTATGTTCGTACGTAACATTGGTAGCAAGTACCTGTGGCTGGCCACTGCTAAGATGAATCAGACTGCGGGCCACGCACACGCCTTGCGTCAGCAGTAATGAATGATTGGTTTCGGCGATGGCGTCACCGTCCTTAAGAGATTCGCACTCGACAGTAATGAAGGCACTGGTTCTAGGCAGCAGGGTTACAGTGTTCGTAGAAACAGTAAGAATCTGGCTTGGTCGCGGCGCGTTGCTGAGGGCGACAGCATTCTCATTTGAAAACGTGACCATGTAATCGCGAAGTTCTGTAATCGCTCCATATTCACGCAGAAAATCGACGGCTAAGATAAGGTCGCTCGAACAGCTATTCTGAACAAGACAGCCCATGGGTGCCAGCCCATGGCGCGAGAACCTTTTTGAGAATGGCGGCGAGCTGGCTGCTTAGAATCGAATAATCAGCACCAGTATCTAATAACGCGCGAACGCGGCAGCCATCGAGCCTCACAGGTTTGTCTAAGGAAAACCGCTCGCGAGTTGTAGGCTCTGGAGGCGATGGTCGGGCACAGGCGTCGTTGTCCGAAGGTTTTGCACCGGTCATACGTCGGCGTTGCGTGTGCGACGCAATGGCGTCAGTGCGTTGGAGGGAGCGGTGAGCGCGGGCGTCGTAATCGGCGATGCGCCGTCACGTGTCAGCGTCGAGGTGTCAGGGCGATCGGAGACTGCGGACCTCGTTACCGTCCAAGCGTCTTTATGTCGAGGGAGCGTCGATGTATCGGTGTGAACGGTGACCGCGGACTTTGGAACCGTTGAGGCGTCGTCATGTCGTGTCCGCATTGATGGGGGGTCCCCCACACAGCGTTTTCTAGCGAGCCCACCCTCTAAGGTCGCTGGCTGCAGTTTTGCCGCCGTGGGCTGGGTAACCGGCCTTGCACAGCCCAGAAAGAACTCGCGGTAGATGGTGAAGGACGACCCCTGGACGATGGGGATCGAGCCTGCTGCCGACGACACTGAAGCCAACGTTGATATTCAAGGAAATCCGCGACGGCCCGCGGTCGTTCGCCATAGCGGGGTCGAGGAGAAACGGCGGGAAGGCCTTCGAGGCTCAGACGGCGATAGAGCCAGTGCCGATAAAAGTGCCCCGGTCCGCCGCAGTGCAAGCATAGTGGACGCCGGTCGGGTGTGCGCCACACGTCAGCTTTGCGCGCGGAGGGTCGGGGAGCTTCCACGTACTGCAGCACGGGTGCAGGCGGCCTCGGCACTTCAGCAGGAGCTGGAACGAAGGACGCCGAATCCGGAGCAGGGCCCCGCAGGGCTTCGGGGTAGGTGGGACTACGGTCAGGAGAGACAGGAGGAGGGGACGGGCGAGGCTCATCGGCAGGTAAGGACGGCCGGAGCGCTTGCTGCACCTCGTCGCGGACAAAGGTCGTTATGGAGCTGGGAGCCATGGGAGGTGCTCCGTACAGCTGCCTGAGTTCGTCACGCACAACCGAACGTATGAGATCGCGTAAAAGTGAAGCGTCGGTTCCGTGGAATAGTAACTCTCCGGAAACGGAGGCGGCTGATACGGGTCGATCGTACGCGGATGCTCTTTGCTGAAGAACCTTTTCAGTCGTGGAAGACTCAGTGAGAAACCCGGCGACAGTCTTCTTGGGGCTGCGGACAAGGCCAGCAGAAAGTTGCTCTTTGACGCCACGCATGAGATGGCGCATCTTTTTGTTTTCGGGCATTGCAGGGTCCTCGCGCCTGAAAAAGCGCTTCATGTCCTCTGCGTACGCGGCAACGTTCTCATTTGTGAGCTGAACGCGAGATTTCAAAGCGAGTTCTGTCCGTTCGCGACGACCAGAACTGCCGTACGTTTCTAGGAGACGACGCCGGAACTCACTCCACGAAGACAACTGCTCGTCGCAGTTTTCGAACCATGTCCGAGCGCCGTCGTCTAGGCTGAAGTAGACGTTCCTGAGCTGGGCGGCATCATCCCTTTGGTTGAACGCGGCAACCCGGTCGTAGTGCTGCAACCAGTCTTCCACGTCTTCAGAGATGTCGCCGTGGAAGGACTTCGAGGTTCGGGGGTTCCGGAGCGTGAAGTAAGGATTGGTCGCCTCAGGCAATGGTTCGGTCGCGGCAGGCATTGGGGTGGCGCCGAGTTGTTCCGTGGGCATACCCGATGGTGCAGGCTCGGGTGGTAAGCCTCGAATCTGGCGGCCGGCAAGGTGAACGGGCGTCTCGACGGGTATAGGACTGGAGCTCCGGCAAACCGTTGGGGTATGGGACATGGGAAGATCTCACCTCCACCAGATTTGCGACGGTGTTGGCGACAAGACAGGCAGCTTGGCAGCACGTCCTTCAGGTAGGTAGGTAGGTAGGTAGGTAGGTAGGTAGGTAGGTAGGTAGGTAGGTAGGTAGGCCTCAAACAACGTCCTTCAGGAGGAGGGACGGCGAACTTCAACGTCCTTCAATCCGAGCGCCACCAACGTCGAAGTCTTTTTGCCTGAGCGCCATTTGCCTGAGCGCCACCTGGCAATATCAAAGAGTCGGAACAGGAATAGTGCTAAGTAATAAGTTATATACAAAAAATAGTGATGCCGATCCATAGTTTTTCGTTTCTTGTGTTTTTGCCTGATTTTTGTTGTTTGTAGTCGAAAAACTGTGGCATAAAAGAAAGGAACGCTTGCGGAGCACACCTCCAGACGCATTGCTGTGTCCTAGCACCCTTGGGCTTAGTGAGTCCTGCAGGCAGCTTTTTATCAATTTGTATGCAATAAAAGCATGTGGTAAAAATAGTGCAGTGATATTTACCAAGTAACTCCGGCATGATGTATCACTGCTAAAGTTGAACAGGTAGGGTTGTTTACGCAAAGACAAAGACAAAAATAGCAATTTACTGAAAAAGTCTTCAACCTCAGCTAACATTTTTTTATGAAGGGGAAAAATAATTTTTAAGGCAATCGACACGAAAGTTCCACTCAGAAACATGTTATCTGGAACCGCAGGCCTTCTGGCAAAAGTGCCTACTTTGCTGATTAGCACACCGCTCTCTACGTATGTGCAAAAGCTCAGCAGGCCTGCTGCGCTCTGGGCCAAATGTGTTCAATGTATTCATGAGACCCCCCCAAGTCAGTGTTAAGTTTGAGTCAGCACAGTATCCCCCCGGAAATATTTTGCCTTGTTTACTTTTCGGGGTAAGACTCAGATGTGTGGTTTCCATTGGCATGCCGGGGTTGCATGTCGGAAGTACAAGCCTCAGAGTTGATGATTCTTGTCTCTGTCAAACTCTCACTGATACAGAAAAAGGAACAGTGCTTTATTTTTAGCCAAGGTTTAAAATGCACCCAGGCTGTGGTCCGAAGTGTTGTCGCATTCGGCGATGTCGTTTCCCTCTTTCCTTGGCAGAGAATCATACCACATCGAGGTACGGGGTCGCACATGGAAGTCAGCAGAGCAGAAAGCCTGCTTCTGAGTGATCCTGAAGATTCTTACGATTAAAAGAAAAAGTCAACGAAACGCAGGCGCTACTTTCTCTTCACGAGCATTGATATCCGGCGCGCCGCGTGTATGACTTCGTCAGCCATCTCAGAGGGTGCAATGTTGTGCAGCCATCGAACGATGCCCAGCGTTGGTCCGCCTGGTTTGTAGCTCGCTCGGGGCAACCATTCTCGTACGGCCATCTTCATGGCGTCGACAACCTCCTGCAAGTCATCCCTCATGAAGGACGTGTGAAGCACTTCGGCGGTGTGCTTGAAGTTGGCGACAGCGTGCTTGTTGACGCCTTTACGCACTCCCTCGGGAAGCAGATCCAAGTCTCGGTCAAACTCTGCCTCCATCCGGGGGTGGTCAACTATACCCGTCCTGCAATAGGGGTCAAAGGAAGCAATAATAATAATAATAATAATAATAATAACAATAATAATAATAATAATAATAATAATAATAATAATAATAATAATAATAATAATAATAATAATAATAATAATAATAATAATAATAATAATTGGTTTTGGGGGAAAGGAGATGGCGCAGTATCTGTCTCATATATCGTTGGACACCTGAACCGCGCCCTAGGGGAAGAGATAATGGAGGGAGTGAAAGAAGAAAGGGAGAAAGAGGTGCCGTAGTGGAGGGCTCCGGAATAATTTCGACCACCTGGGGATCTTTAACGTGCACTGACATCGCACAGCACACGGGCGCCTTAGCGTTTTTCCTCCATACAAACGCGGCCGGCGCGGTCGGGTTCGAACCCGCGAACTCCGGTTCAGTAGCCGAGCGCCCTGACCACTGAGCCACCGCGGCGGTGTCAAAAGAAGCAAAATTGGCACTTTCGGCAGGAAGCTCTAAAGGCAGCATTTTAATGAGCTCTGTCACGATGGCCTGGGATGCTTGTCCAGATATCACGTTGATAAGAGAGCTGAACTTTAACCATGTTTGCAGTGGTGGGTGCAAACAGCGTACGGTCATACGGACAAAAGTTTTGCGCGATGCTGGTTCGCGGGAAAAAAACTGCTTCTAAGCAGTGGGGCAAATAAAGTCAATGAGAATAATAATAATAATTGGTTTTGGGGAAAAGGAATTGGCGCAGTATCTGTCCCATATATCGTTGGACACCTGAACCGCACCGTAAGGGAAGGGATAAAGGAGGGAGTGAAAGAAGAAAGAAAGAGGTGCCGCAGTGGAGGGCTCTAGAATAATTTCGACCACCTGGAGATCTTTAACGTGCACTAACATCGCACAGCACACAAGCGCCTTAGCGTTTTTCCTCCATAAAAACGCAGCGGCCGCGGTCGGGTTCGAAACAATGAGAAGCCCATGTCTAGCTTTCTCGGGCATAAATTTTGAAAATTAGATAATTTTAAGACACTCTTATGGAAATATTGAAGGTAAGGGTTCATTCTTCCGATGCGTAGCAAAATATTTCTTTTAAAATGTTCGCATTGGTCGCTTCGAGCAGTTAGGACTGCCATAGAAAACCAATGGTTAAAGCTTTTGACGATAGCAAAAACGTTAATAGAAAAAAATACAAGAATGCCGTAGGATGATCTGCGTATATATTGATTCTTGTAGTGAAATCTTATATTCTATGAAAAAAATTTCGTTCAAAAACAATTTCCCGCTCAAAAATGCTTTTGTCCAGCATTGCTGGGTATATACAAGAATCCCGTAAACTTGGGTCCATGACTAAACTTTTGTCCATGACTGTATATGAACTCATCACCGTAAGAAGTTTGACTTCCGCGCACTGAGAACGAAAGTTCGCGACTTCTCAGTGCCTGTTCTAATGCCGCCAGTTCACTCTTTGCCTTAGCGTAGCCTGCAGTACGGCCTCGGTGCCTTTAGCAGAAGCGCAAGATGACACAATGGAATGCTACTCGCTTGTGTGCAATAAATTTTCGAGAAATACTTGACGGATGAAGAGACCTTTACCTATAATCCCGCTGCATGTTGAAAACGATGGTGACGCACCGAAAACTTGCCTCACCCTAACCCAGTGTGAAGCAGATACATACCTGTATGCTCCTGGTTCAACCGTGCAGACGTGAAGACCTTTATTGAAGTACTGCCGCCGCAGGCCGTCCGCCAGCGAAGTCACAGCGCACTTGGACATGCAGTAGGCCACAAACTCGGGCATGGTCATGCGTCCTGAGAACAGTGTAGACCACAGTGATTGTTAATCCTACTTCTCTGCTAGGCTAGTGAGCACATGAACTTGATGCACTAGGCATGTCTGGAAAGTACAGATACAAAGGCCAGCACAACGCGGCGGACAACTTATACCCCACAAATTATGAAAGGAAAAGTAATAATTTTAGATTTATTCATTTACCTCCATTATCAAAACAATTTGTTTAGCTTGGGAATAAGATGTTGGGATGCAGTGGTCATAGAAGTCTCCAGCTCTATACAATGTAAACTACGTTGGAGGAGGAAGCCAAAAGATGAAACTATGTGACAGTGGTCCAATTTCTCAATTGGCTTTTAATTGACCAGGTGGCGTGCAGTAAATTCTCACTTTCTGCATACGCCTTGTAGAAGTGCAATGCAACCAGTTTGCTCTTTCTAGAGAACGCCGGGATTAGCACCACGAGGAAAAAAACCTCTATGGACAATGCGGGCCCTTGTTTCCGTTAACATGGCGTTGGCAGACAGCAAACATAGAGAATGAACAGAATGAAACCTTAAAATGCGACCGCTAATATTGAAAAGAAAACAAAGAACTCATTGTAATTGTACAAGCAACAATGTTTATGTATTGCAAACAGAACAACGCGTGAAGGCTACGAAGCAGTCAGAGAAAGTAATAAAATGGACATAACGGGTTGCAAAAGGAAGCCTGTAGAGCTCTTGATATCTGTCTAAGTACAGAGCAGATTAGAAGATTAGCATATTGCAATCTGAAATCATTTTGCTAGCGCTTGGTGAACACACGAGACAAAGGACACAAATACACAGGACAGACGCTAGCATATTGCAAATCAGCATATTGGAAGCCAATACGAGTGAAACCTGAACCACGGTTGGGATACCAGCGAGAAGGAAAGGACCCGCGTTGCCGGCTATTAAAGTCATTTGCTTGTTTGCAAAGAAGAAAATGGATTTCTAAGTTATCGTTTCACTGTTCTAGATTTTGCTGACGTAATACGGAGCTAACCGTACATATGTCTCTGAAACCCTTACACATTTTTTTATCTGCGTGTCATTGACAGAGGAAAATGGCATGGCAAAAAAGTGCCGTGCCCTCCTATAAAATCGCATTGTTTTGAGAGTTACTCTATGAAATGTACTAATCATCATTTAGTCACATAATTTCCGAAATAGAACTACGGCCTTAAGTTACACACATTTTCTCCTAAGCTGATGCTACAAGGAAATTGCTCGTTTCCTCTGGCGTCATCAAAGAAGAGAACAAAATGAATGTAATACGAACCAAAGAAGCTTGACACCAGGACCAATCTTCCCTGAGATTTCTTCAGCAAAGGCAAAAAAGTCACCGTCACTGATAGGGTTCCCAGCGTGTTGACGTCGAAGACATGTCTCACTTTGTTTGTGGGCTGCCACTCGATGTAGCCGAGGGTTGCAACTCCAGCGTTTGAGACCACCGCCCAGAGCTCTGCGGTTAGCACATGCAAAAAGTAAGGCGAATGGTCTCAAATGCGATTATTACACTGCTAAAGTTGGTCTACACTGCTACTACAAATACTAGACTGCTAAAGTTACCCTTAGCAATTCAGCTTGTCTACAATACGTATTTGAAGCATCGGTGCTTGCAGAATTAACGGGCACTCCCCTACAGTACACTCGTGAAAATTGACAGCGTTTTATTGTCAATGAAAGCTGCCGTCACCTTTTGCAATAGCTTCAAGTTCCATGATGTGAATAATGGTAATGCGTGACGACGGCGACCTACGCTGATATGTGGCCGAGGGGTACCGAGTTTTCAACATTTATGCAATCCCACGGCGCACAAGGGCACTGGGCTGTGTGAGAAATTTCTGAACTAGTGCGACAGGCCTAGTAGCTGGTATCGAGATGGAGCTTCTGCAACTTACACGCTAACATGTATCACCAATTCTGACGACTGTGTGGTCAACTAGGGACGCTCATCAATCGTGATACTGGCATGGCAAAGACGGGGCAAGGGCTAACCGGCATTCAAGCATTACTCGGCAGCAGTATGGCCTTTGGCCAGAAAGCACGCTACCAGGCAGCGGGCAAATCTCGCTTGAAGTGTTCATCTTCCTTTCGTTGCGCGATCGCTGTTTCCGATGGTGCTGGCCAAATAGTGACCTCGAGAGCTCCGGATTTGGCACTAATACCTTTTCTATTTTCCTACACTTAAAAGTTTCACCGATGAATCTTTTTTTAAGTTGCAACAGTCGCCAGTGACCCACTCACTGGATGCTATTAGTACCTGCTCGTATTTTTGGTGGAGTTGTCACTTTTTGCAAGATTTTTTTGTGGCATTATAAAAAAAACAACTCGAAAAGTACCCACGAATGATACTGACTACGTAGAAAGGAATTCAGTGTAATTGAAAAACAAACGATATAATAGGCGCGCAGAAATTTTTATGCAACCTAAAAAATATGCCCAATATTTTCGCTATATCTGGGGCTAAGAATTGACAGCACTGCTTGCTCGGTGCCTTTCATAAGCACTCCCACTGCCTGGCAAACAGGTTTCCATCTGAACTAGCGCAATTAGACCGATTTGCCTTAGGCCAACTGATGTCCAACATTCTCGGACAAAAATTTTGAAAATGGGTACATTATAAGATACTGTGATGGAAATATTTAAGGCTGTGGACCATTCTTCTGATATGCAGAAAGTCATTCTTTTAAAGTGTTTCCATCGATCGCATCCTACAGTTAAGACTACCATAAAAACCCAATGGGGAACGCTTCTGAAGATAGCGAAAACGTTAGTGGCAAAAAAAATGCAAGACTACTGTCGGGTGATGTGCGGCTATATCGATTGTTATAGTGAAATCTTACATTATATGAAAAATTGCGTTCATTAACGGTTTCCCGCTCAAAAATGCTTTTGTCCAGAATTGCTGGGTATAGATGAACACTGCGGTTTCCGGCTGCAACACAAAAAGACGACGTGACGTCTAAGCCAAGGCTGTTCATCCTAAACAAATCACTCTTACAGCTGCCTCTTTAAAGTAAAGAAACATAGGCACCTCACCTTTACGCGCGCAGTTAACTCTGAAGCAAGCTACAAATACAGATTTCAGGGCGACGAGATCAAGGTCTCATACTTGCTTTAAGCAATAAAAGGTTGAAGGCGCCTTGAAACACCTACTGCGGAGAGTACATAACTTCAACCTCTTCATTGTGTGGTCATGAACACTTGAGCCAAATATCACACTTATACGCGCAGCAGAAAACTTTCAACCACGCGCAAAAATTGACGAGCCCTTTCCAACGACTTTTTCATACCCGCGTTCTCCTCTGTTTGACGCTTCGGCGCATGTCGGTTAAGAGATGGCTATTTGATTCATTCAGATGCCACGCAGATACCATGGACTCGGCTGGTCAGCGCGTCACTCCGGCGGGTCAGGAAGCTCCGCCCTTCGGGACATTCCCGCGTTCGTCAAGAGGATAAGGAAAGGTGCGAAAACGATGAAATTCAACTTTCGACTGCGGATAACTAAGCTTCTAACAAACGCATTAAAAATTATTGGTTGAGGATATTCGTTTAGCGGTTTCCTTTCACACCGCAGGCATACCGCAACTTTACTGAGAACACCTTTCAAAGCCGATCAAATTTTCCGCCTAATATATTAACATGCACAACTTCGGATGCTTTTCTGGGCGTCATGTCAAGCTTGGGGTGAGAATAAGTGCCATGTGAACAAATTGTATGGTTATCTGCGTTTTAGTACTATTGTCTGACTAGATTCCTGCATTATCTTTCGTCTAGAACGATGTGTTTTGTGACTAAGAGTTTTTTTTCTTTTTGGAGTATATCTCGTCCCCTTGTCTGCAACAGCCTCTTTCATAGGGCAAGCAGTGCACTGTGAAGAAGCTAAAATAAGTAACTAAAAAAGATTGAAGCAAACATAAAATAGTTGCTTTAGGACAAGCATTTACGCGTTTTCTTTGATCGGTATGCTTCATTTATGGCACTTGCATTTCTATCAATATTTTCTTCACCTCGGTGGTTCGCTCGAAGGCCAGGCTTTGGACAGACCGGTACGAGCTGAGCAGCGCCATCTCCCGTTACTCAATAGTACTGAGTTGCAGAGATCAGTGCCATCTGCCGTTACTGAAAAGTACTGAGTTGCAGCTCTGGTTCAGGGAGATTAGCGGGGTAAGCCCATAGGATGTGGGCTCTATCTGCGAAGCAACGTCTTCTGATCACCTACCGTCGACCTCATGTTGCGTTTTGCTTTTTTTTTTGTAACTAATAGTTTTCCGCCTGCGTCCTCCTATCGCTATTTTCTTTTTTTTTTTCGCGAAAAGGAAGGGCGCGTGCTCGAAGCTCTCTGCATGTTCGCATTATCAGGTGCTCATTCTGCAACTGCATACTAAAGCAGTCTTTTTGCGGCGTTTTTTTGTAATTTATTGTATGCAAAACTGAAAATGGGTCACCGAAGTTCGCAAAGCCAAGCCTCGGATTCTCGGCCTGGCCAGCTGGTAGCTCTGGTCGGGGTAAAGGTAGTCGATACTGTGATGCTATAAAGCATGTCACTTCCCATGTGGATAGGGCGCTCGGCTGCTGACCTCGGCTGCTGATTTAGGTTCAATCCCGGGCGCGGCGGTCGAATTTTGATGGAGGCGAAATTCTAGATGTCCACATACTGTGGGATGTCGGTGCACGTTAAAGAACCCCAGGTGGTCGAAATTTCCGGAGCCCTTCACTACGGCGGCCCTCAGAGCCTGAGTCGCTTTGGGACGCTAAGCTCCATGAACCATAAACCATAAACTTTCCATGTAATCTTTGTTTCTACTCATGCGTGACTGTAGATAATTGGATATAAACACTTGTCGTTTGAGCGATTTGTCTTCGGCGTCTTATGTTTGGTCGGCATCGTTTGCGTTGTGTTCCTTGAAAGTACGCGAACTGACAGGACCGGTAGGAGGCACTTTTGAACATTTCATGTGAAACTTGCCTCCCCTGCAGTGGAGCCCGTAAATGACTATGAGAGACTGGCTGCGCATTTGACTACGGGGTTAATGTACGACGAATCTCTCTTGCACGTAAACATCGCCATCACCACTCGCCCTTCCCTTGGTAGAGTGTCAGAAACGCGAGGGCAGAACGACGTGAAGTGTATTTTAGGCAAGAGCATTACTGCGTCGTCCGCTAGGACCAAAAACGAAGCAGAAGCCGGTGATGACTGAACTGGTAAATCATGGCACACAGTTCGACTCTATGTGCGTCATGCGAGGAAGTACGTTGAACCCTGTCGGCGGTTTGCAGAGCAGAGAATTAAGTATTTGCATATCCCCATCGCTCAAGTAGTGCTGCCGTTTACTCTTCCCGTCCTCCTCAACCGTCAGATGGCATGCTCTTAAGCTGGTGTGTGTTTCAGGTATGTTGTCGAGACCGAGATATTTTTGTGTTAAGTCTTCGATCTTTACTCTTCTCTCAAAATTTATTTATGATTATTACTTTTTAGCTAATTTATTTGAACCCTCACCTCTTTGTTTCCGCGATTTTCATTCCAATCTTTCGAAAATATCTCAAAATTTGCTATTCGCTTTCCCAGATTCCTCATTTTTTTATTTATCCGCCGCTTGAGTTAAGTGTGGAGGAATTTTTCTCTTGTTTGGATGTGCACTTAACCCTGGCCAATCCCACACCGTGAGTATGACCCATCGCTTAAGAGACAACAACAACATAGTTCGGGAAAGGCAGGCGCGCATACTGCACGCTTTAAAATGCTCAGAAACAGCCCCCGCGAGCCATGAAGAATTGGCTGCTGTATGTAACATAGTTCTACAACTTTGATGATAAGATGCAAGACATTTATCTCTTAATATAGTTGCATACAAAGTCTCACCTCTGCCGTCCAGGCTATCTTCTACTACTTTTCGGGCTCGGCTGACTTCCTCAACCTTTGTGACGTCCATTTTCAGTACGAGAATGTTCTCCGCTTTCTTGAGTGCCCTCGCCCCGTCGCCATTTTCATCCAAGCAGCCAGCGAAGATGAAGAACCCGTCGCTGGCCAGCTGCTTCGCCAGCATGTGACCGAACCCTGTGTCGCATCCTGCGGTGGCGTGTGCAAAACTATCAGTGCTTTATATATATAGGAAAACACGGTAGCTTTTGAAAAATAATTTTCTGCCTAGCTATACTTGTGCGCTGCTCAGAAATCGCACTAGACATCCTATACGTTGTACAGCAAATGATTTAATATAATGTATTGCAAACTTCTGTTAATTACACGTGATGTGCGTGTGCGTTCCAGGACACAGACCATACCTGAGGCCTGGCCTGGTCTGACCTGAGAAGGCCTGAGATAGAGGTCGCCTCTTTGGTACTCTTAGGAATTCATGACACGCTTGAGCTCTAGACAGGAAGGTGCTCTCCATTGCTTTCCTTTCTATCTTCAGTACCACAGATCCTCAACATCTATAGCCCCAGGAGCACTAGCAGCCCAATAAGGTTTTGAGACGAGCAGCTTCTTGCAGTAAAGCTAAATTTTGGGAGTTGGAAACCATCTTTTTATATCAGGAACTGAATGCATTCAACGTCAAAAGGAGCCAAAAATGAAATGCACAGAGCGAGAGCTAGTCATGTGTTTTAATCTTCACGCGGCTCTCGTGATATTTCACAGAAAACTTGATTTAGTGAAAAAACTTTTGGCAAAGGTTCCTCATGTATGATTCACCTGGTCAAGGAAGCACGTCGAAGCAACACATTTTATGGAAACCTTGATTTCGTGGGAAAACTTTTGGCAAAGGTTCCTCATGTATGATGCACCTGATCAAGGAAAGAATGTCGAAGCAACACACAGCACGTAACAAAAACGCGAGAGGTAGAATTTTCCACTACATTACTTGACGACGTTTTAAAAGAATATCCTGCATTATTACACGTATATGTGCAATAAAACGATAGTTGACAAAAAACAAATTGAAATGTTAAGACGTCGTGTGAGAAACTGGTGCTGAAAATAAGCCTACAGCCTAATCGTTGTCACCTCTGAAAATTGCGACGAGTACAGCAAAATTTAAATTTGAGTTAAAAATCGCATTAAGCACCTTTAGATTTCACTTCTTCGTGCTGTTTATGTTTTTTGTTGCTTGTCTTGGGCACGAAAGCGCTTAGGTTTTCCTTTTCATCTCATCTACGCGTTCGAAGGCATCACTTTTAATGAATTAGGTGAGGTGGAACCTGTCCTTAATGATTTTCTTGTGAGATATCCTGCTTGCCCTGTTTTATGTGGTCAGAACACGCAGCCACCTGAGCTAATCACATTAAAATGTTATAGAAAGCATTGCCAGCCGAGTGTTTCCCGCTGGACGCACGTACGAGAACATCTTACCTGTGATCAGCACAGCCTTCCCTTTAGGATCGACGAGGCCGTTGAAGAACGCTCGACGAGCATGCCATAGCAACCAGTATCCAGCGCTCAGAGTAAGCAGTGTCAGGCCTACGTTTGTCGCCCCGGCGAGCAAAATAGGAATGCGGGAAGCCACAAGCCACAGCAGAGCTGCAGCTGGAAGCGTTAGCTGGGCCACCGTCAGCATACCTTGCACGTGCGAATCCCGACGTCTTGTGAACGGCGGACCGAAGCAACGACTTCGCTCTTTCCTCTCACGCCCATTTTTTGTTCGAGGAGAAACTGTCCTGGAGTCAAACGCGCAATCTAGAGCCAAGAGTTGCCCTAGCCGCAGAGGCAAAACACACAAGCAAGCTCGTTCCAGGCGCACCGACCTTCATGTTTTAGTGGCACTGAGACAGGACAACGCGTGGCCACGAGACAGCGCAATTGTTCTCCCGGGGAGAAAATGATACGGTGGGAGGTAATGAGGAAAAACACATTCTTGGTCTGGAACCGAGAACTCAGCTAGTGCAACGAGACGGAGAAAGTGAAAATGTATGCAGGCTTATTTATAACTAGGCGTATGCCGTCTCGGCACCCTCCACTTCACGGAGAAGCGTTGGAGGCCGGTGCTGTGAGCGTCACGAAACCTTCCGGATAGTTGAAAGTGAGCTTTGCGTAATATATTTAGGCAAGACGCATTGGTAAAAACCCGGGCAACAGATGGACACAATGGTACGCGATGTAGAAACTCTTGAAATGGGTGGATTTATTTTTGTGACCTGTAGTGGAAACTGTTGTAGACTGATGCGTGAATCACATTGCACAGAATCAAAAGCTCTTTATTCGAAGAATACAACTGCTTAAATAGCTTAGGCGGTGACCAGTTATCAGCACGACTGGTGATAACAAAAGCAAGCACAAAACTGGCGCATGCCGTCCTGTGGCACACCTACGCCTCAACGCGTGATTGAGAAATCTATCACAGAAACAATTGCCTCGTTCTGCGGAACACGGATAACGACTGCCGCATTAACAAAGAGGAGAGCCCCGTTGAAGAGCGTCTCTCTGCTGTGCAGTTATGTTCTGTTCTGACATAAAATTACTAAATTCGTTCCATATACCTGCGCTTGATTTGAGCCTACTTCTAGCAGAACTCTTTCACAGTTGCATTCAGTTATTCCCCAGACGTTGAAATTCTCACTTACGCTGCATGTTAATGCCGAGGCAACGTAATTTAGGAGTGTGTTATGTTTATTTTCAAGAGAGGAACGCTGCTAGGAATAGTACCAGTCATAGCTACTAACGCTGTTGTGACTGGTAGACGTCTTTCTGAAAGGTTGTATTGGTTTCCCGGTGCAGGTTTTAGAGTGAGAGGGTTGTGGTATAGGAGCATTTGTTACTAGAAATTGTGTTGTTAACAAGAAAATTGTTCTTTCCACGAAAGCCGCTTCAGTGAGCACTATCAAAAACTCAATTTTTCTTCATCTGCCATAATAAGTAAAGTGAGAACATTGCGACAAACTTTTTACCTTACCTTAAAAAAATGAGCACTTTCAAGACTGACTAATGCTATACCCTCCGAACCACTTTCTGTTGAGTTAAGGAGTCAATTCATAGTCAACACAATTGCCTTATAAGTAATCCTAAAAAAAATTGAACGATTTCGAAAAATTTGAACTGTAAGCAGGAACTACTTCTTCGTCATGAGCATGGATATTCTGCGCGCTGTATGTATGACTTCATCCGCCATCTCAGTGGGTGCGATGTTGTGCAGCCATCGAACGATGCCCAGTGGAGGTCCGCCTGGTTTGTAGCTGGCTCGGGGCACTGTTTCTTGAACAGCCATCTTAATGGCGTCGACAGCTTCCTGCAAGTCGTCCCTCATGAAAGCCGAGTGGAGCACGTGGGCTGTGTGCTTGAAGTTGGCGACGGAACGTCCGTTGACGCATTTGCGCACTCTCTCCGGAAGTAGATTCAGGTCTCTGTCAAACTCCTGCTCCATCCGGGACTGGTCGTGCAGAGCTGTTCTGGAAAAGTAGGTAAACTAATTTCGGGTCAAAAACCTTCATCACGGTGGCTTCGTTGAAATGCTCTTGCATAATAGGGCTTCACTCCTGCATGTAGTGGTGGCCCTGGCAAGTGTACTTAGAAGGCCGCAGAATGTTTGTAAGGGAATATCACGTAAGTTCGGCAACAGTGCACGTTTTTAACGCACAATGAATGTCGTGCACAGTTTTTAAACCGAAGAATGCGGAGAAGTGCACGCAATTGGTTTCTTCGTCAAGTAGAACCTTATAGGTGTCTAATTAGCTTCATGCCGAGCGCCGCGGCCTTGCATGCGTAATTAGACAGATTGGGCTGAAATCTTAGACACGCATATCCCAGGACACAGGCACGTTACTAAGATTCTACAAAAAACAATGGTCAACAAATGTCACTATCTCTAAGTTTTCAATATAAACATGCATCCTAACTGCACTGAAGAAAAGTTAATTATTGCATTTAGCTAAAACTGATATCACCATGAAAACTGTCCCTACAGCTACCGCCCGCCTGGACATGAGTCCCATGTACAGCTGTGCAACATGTTGGCAGAGCAGGGCACAGATTTAACGCGACAGTGTTAAGGGCCCTGTGTCGCAGAAAAGCCGGTGTTGTCGGTGTCGGCGGCGTTGGCCGTGAGCGAAAAATCCTTCCTCCTCCTTCTCGCAATGTATGCCACTGCCCCAACAGATGGCGCGCGACGGCAGCGCCTCCCGCTCGTCTCGTTCGGGCGCAGTGGGGCCGTGCGGGCACGCAGGAATCACGCGGTGAGCGGCGAACAACGCAGCGCACATCCAAAGCGCGTTCACCACGAAGCTTGCGGCTTGCTGCCCGTTCTTTCGGCGCTGAAGCTATTCTGGCATTCGTGGTATCGGGTTTGTCGAGAACGATGTGCCGACGAACTACGACTGCAACTTGAGTCCCACGCGTTTCGGCAAGGCGTCTGGCAGCGCTTCTACATGGTTTGCCGCTCCGCGCGTCCGTTTCACCGTACGTAGCAGAGCGATTTGTCCAGCGGGCAGGGCGTCGCACCGAACGGGCGATGGCGTTCCGTGGACTCCCTGGCAGTGCTGCAACATGCTGTCGCGTTCCACTCTTAAAGGCGAAGCTTAAGCGTCCTCCAATTTTTCATTGGCAACTTGAGGGAAATTTACCGGCTTTTCACATCAGAACATGAGTCGGGTCCGCGTAATGATCCTTGTCAAGGGCCACAATTTTTTAAAGCAACATTGCAAAGCAATCTCGTGCTTGCAGCTGACAAGAAGAGTAACTGTTGCACGCTTGCATGTAAGAAAACAACTTTTGTCTACTGCTGCTTGTATTTTATAAAAAATCCTGAAAGTCTCACTTTGAACAACCTGTATATTGCCTGAGTACCTTTGTGAAAACGCTCCGGGGTTGAAAGAAATATTTTTCCCTTGTCTAGGCACGAATTCTAACATAGATAAAAGACTAATATTCGGCAATTTTCTTTGAAAACAATTCCACCTTGCGTTGGCACCGTTATGTAGACTACACTGCAAACACAGCCAAATGTTAAATTTTCACCGATACAATACGGCAGCAGAGAAATCGGCAGAATGTTAGATAGGGTTGCTTCATAAAGCATACATCAGGTCATGCCTCGACCTCTGAAGTACAGTACCCTCAACAGCAAATGAAAGAACGAAACAGCCCTTGCACTGTACTTAAAAAAAGTACAGCCATTAAGAACTCGATATGTATTTAACGGCTCTAGCTGGGCGCTCATTATGTCAAAAGTAAAGCATTCGCCAGATTGAGAGTGATTAGAGTTATCAATAAATAAACGACGATTAAGGTTATTTCACAGCTTTTACTGTCGCGAAATTGTTATTGATTGTGAGAACTACATATTCTAGACACATAACATATGTCCGGATGTATCTAAGGTGCAAAAGTGCAGTTGAAATAATGCTGGCCTTCAGTCGTCCTATGTATTTTTTTAAATTGCACTAGATGTAATTGTTTGTCCACAGATGTTGCTTTTGATGGCAATGGTGAATGTGTTGTTGGTGCGTGGTCTGATGTATACAATCAGAGCAGCCTGTCCTAGATGTTCTACCAGAGTACTCCGCGTCTCTTCATGATATAATGCCTTCGGTAGTTGCGGATACGAGAATTGGAGATTAAATGAATAAATAAATACCCACACATACAAACAAAAGCACCCAAACAAATTAACCCGCTTTGCCCGAACTGAAAAAAAATGAACATACCTATATCCACCAGGTTCGACCGTGCAGATGTGCAAACCTCTGTTGAAGTACTGCCGTCGCAGACCGTCCGCTAGTGACGTCACGGCGCACTTGGACATGCAGTAAGCAACGAACTCGGGCATAGTCATGCGTCCTGCGAAGCGCCGCAATTACAGCGAGTGTAAGTCATTGTTTGGTGTGCTAAGTTAGCTAGCGCACAACTAGGTACAGGAGCTTATTGCAATTAAACTGAGTTAATTTCAGTATCTTAGGCGGTGTGGAGCGTGAGAAAAAACTCCGAAAAACCTTAAGGCAGCAAATGACCCGTTAACTGGGAATTTGCTAAAGGCATCGTATAGAATGAACAAAACGAAACTTTAGCTTCTAAGCGTTAATTTCCAAATAGAAGACTGCCTATGTATTGTGTTGGATTAAGGGTCGCATAAGCAACTAAGGCTATCATGCACCAAGCTCAAGGTATAGTAAGACTGATTTTAGATCCGGTAGACTAAAAGAATATAATATAGTAATGCCCTACCCGCTCCTCCATTGGTACAACAGGCTCCAAAAGGAATCAGAAAGAACTCATTTGTTATGTAGCAAACTTCACGACGATAAGAAGAAACGCGCTTGAAGTGTTCAAAGCTCCGCAAGACCACCTAATACAACACAGATAGTGGTTTCCGTATCGCTTTATGGAAGCAAGGCAGGTATATCTACGGGAATTAACAAATTGAAAACCAACATTAGTGAAGCGTGCTGTGAGGAGGCGTTACTACCTTCCTGGGAACCCATCCTTTGAAGTAGTAGCATTCATTTGTGACTAATAATGGTACTTTTTTCAGCAATGCCTTTCAAAGATATGCTGATTTTCTTTTCCGTCGCAAGCTGGCAGTGACAGTTGCCCCCCCCCCCCCCCCCCTTCCCGTGACGATTGGGCTTCATGTTGCTGGCTTTGCTGTTAAGGCGACCAATTTGTCGCCAGTTGAAGACAACTAGCTAGAGGGCATTAGTTATAATCAAAATCAAATCATAACGTAGGGCTCAACACTAAGAATGCGATAACAAACCGGGATGCTCGCGTCCTGACATTAATGTAACAGGAAGAGCGCCCATTCTCTATCACAAGGCTAAAAAATAGAATGCTGTTTGTACAAACCAAATACGCTTGAGACCAGGACGAGTCTTCCGCGAGACCTCTTCAGCAGTGGCAGGAAGGTAGTGGAAACCAATAGGGCACCGAAAGTGTTGACGTCAAAGAGGGATCGCACTCGGCTCATGGGCTGCCACTCAATGTAGCCAAGGGAGGCAGCTCCAGCGTTGGCGACCACTGCCCACAGGTCTGCATAGAGCGCATATACAGTATGAAAAAACTAATGAGCCGCCGCGGTGGCTGAGTGGTTATGGCGCTCGGCTGCTGGCCCGAAAGACGCGGGTTCGATCCCGGCCGCGGCGGTCGAATTTCGATGGAGGCGAAATTTTAGAGGCCCCGTATACTGTGCAATGTCAATGCAGGTGAAAGAACCCCAGGTGGTCGAAATTTCCGGAGCCCTTCACTACGGCGTCTCTCATAGCTTGAGTCGCTTTGGGACGTTAAACCCATTTAAACCAAACCAAACCGAAAAAACTAATATGCAAATGGCAAGCAAGGCAGCATTGTTAGCTAGTTGGTTGTACATTTGATGGGTATAATGCGCGACACGAGGAAACAAAAACGACCACTGAAACGACAAACACAGCACAAGAATCTAGTTAGGGCTAGTTGGTTCGTGACTCACAAAGAAAACGGCGCGAAATAAGGGGACAAAAGAGAAACATTCGCGACAGGACCAGCGCCAGACGGGCGCAGACAAGCGCACACTTGTCCTGTGTCCGTCGTTTCAGTTGTTTTTTTTTTCCTTGTGTAGGGCGTTATTCCCATCAAATGCAAACGACGTCTAAGAATTTAATTCTGCACTTTACTGCTTCTCCGCAAGTCAATGGGTTTCGGAGCAGCACGGTGGAAATTACTTAAAGCGCATGTATTAATTTGGAGCTCATTACTACAGCGAAACCGTGACATGCGGCCAACCGGGCTGTCGCATGGGAGACGCCCTAAGACCCGCCGCGGTGGCTCAGTGGTTAGGGCGCTCGACTACTGATCCGGAGTTCCCGGGTTCGAACCCGACCGCGGCGGCTGCGTTTTTATGGAGGAAAAACGCTAAGGCGCCCGTGTGCTGTGCGATGTCAGTGCACGTTAAAGATCGCCAGGTGGTCGAAATTATTCCGGAGCCCTCCACTACGGCACCTCCTTCTTCCTTGCTTCTTTCACTCCCTCCTTTATCCCTTCCCTTACGGCGCGGTTCAGGTGTCCAACGATATATGAGACAGATACTGCGCCATTTCCTATCCCCAAAAAACCAATTATTATTATTAGACGCCCTAAGCGATCCTGTTAGAAGGCACTGCCGACCGGACTGACGATGGGCTCGGCACAACAGCAGAGGCTTGGCTTACTCCCATATTTTTCAAAAAGCGCGGACAGCCGCACAAGTCCTGCCCGTAACTAGCATTTAAATATTTAGCACAAATCAATGAGAACAGCGAGAAAATGGCTTTAGTAAGAATAGTATGCAGTTAATCATGGTCCTTTATTACCATCAACGTGGAGACAAAAAATTGTAGGGTTTGTAGGATGTGCGAAAGCACTTGTGGAAACCGCATGCAAGATATTATCGTCAGCCGCTATCGGCAGCCGTGTTTGGGGAGAGTAAGTGCTGGTCCAGGCACAGACACGGGCACGGACTGTGGACGATCTTGGGAGTGCATTACCAAGCGGATTACTATAGACAGTTGTACACAAAGTGAAATCATAAACTTCTCTCAGATTTCAATCCTATCTGTAATGAAAGTAGGAGACACACCTGTTTAGGGAGACACGTTTTAGAAAAGTTTTTTCAGGCCATAGAATGTCTACGTCGATTACATATACAAGAAACAGAACTGAATTTGCGCAGGGCTGCATTTGACACTTAAGGCCACCGTGCCCCCAATACGCTTACCTTATAAATAACTCATAGCGTGTTGAAATCTGCAGATGCGAAATGAACCAGGCGCGGTTGGCTGTTGCGCTCCATTTCATATTTCTGTTTTGTTGTTATGATACCTAGAAACCTAGAAAACAAGAAGTCACCTAGAAACCTCACCTCTTCCATCCAGGCTGTCCTCTACGGCTTGCAGTGCTCGGCTGATTTCCTCTTCTTTTGTAACGTCCATTTGCAGTACGAGCATGTTCTCCGCTTTCTTGAGTGTCCTCGCCCCGTCGCCATTTTCGTCTAAGCAGCCGGCGAAGACAAAGAACCCGTCGCTGGCCAGCTGTTTGGCGAGCATGTGACCGAATCCTGTGTCGCATCCTGTGATGGTAGATGCGCCGCTTTCATTGCATTGTTTTGCCGCAGAATGGTGAACCCTTTTTTAGTGCGAAAGCCCCATTTCACCAGCAATCCTGATAGAGCCGGTGGTCCTCTGATACCTCGGCATTGGGCCCTAGACCTTTGACCTTTGAGGTGAAGTTACTTGGATATAGTGCGGCAAGGGAAAGGTAACGCGGTAAGAAAGTTTAAAAGAAATTGTCTTGGAGATGTGGTAGCTACTGTATGGTCAAGTGGTGTGAAAAGTTTAAGACTGAGGATACTGCGAGGTTCATGGTAAGGTAGTTTTAAAAAATCGCCTTGGGTATGTAATGCTAATGTAATAGCCACGAGTATGAAATTTGCCTTGCGTGCTGTGTGAATACTGAAACGGTGAGGTGGTATATGAAAGTCTGAATAAACTATTGTTACTTGAATGGTCACGTGATGCGACAATCTCACAGTATGATCACGTGGTATGACAGTTGCTTGGTCCCGTGGTATGACAGTTGTTTTGAATACTCCAACTTCAGGTCGATGGAAATTGCTTGGTAGTGTGGTATCCCTTCGCGCAATATTTCGTACTAACCAATGGCGAACCACGAGCCATTCTTTTGGAACACAGTTTCCTGCCAAGTCGCACAATACGCTGCTGAGAAGTGGTGCCACACCTACTGAACGGCTTCCACTAGCTCTCCAGTAAAACCTCCCAAGAACGTAGGTGTATTAAAAATTTAATTAGTGTAGAAAACACTAATGTTTTGTCACCTGACACCAGTGACAGCGCTAGGTCGCGTAGCAGGTGGCTCTACTCACCCTTGCATATACAGTATGCAGAGTGCCAGCGTACCTTTGGGGCGCTGGCACTCTGCACAGAGCACGATTGTTGCAGGAAAGTCCACAGCGGGGCTACCTGGAAACTATCGCATCTTCTTGCTCCATCTCGTCTGCCAAAAACGTCAGGGACAGAGTCTAATCAATGGTTAAAGGATGTCGAATGTAAACTTTAAGAGCTGCAATACTGATATGTTTTCTATTCTTCGTTGTCTTGATACTAAGCAAGAGCTTTTGACGAACACGAAATGCACATCTTGTGACTTAAAGAAAGGAAGGTTGCGAAAGCAGAGCACAGCATAAGTAGGAAAACAGTAGGGAATCACAACTTTCGGCTGGAATTAATTCAGGAAAATCTTTTCTGAATTAGCGAACCCGACCGCGGCGGCAGCGTTTTTATAGAGGCAAAACGCTAAGGTGCTCGTTTGCTGTGCGATGTCAGTGCGCGTTAAAGATCCCCGGGTGGTCGAAATTATTCCGGAGCTCTCCACTACGGCACCTCTTTCTTCCTTTCTTCTTTCACTCCCTCTTTATCTCTTCCCTTACGGCGCGGTTCAGGTGTCCAACGATATATGAGACAGATGCTGCGCCATTTGCTTTCGCAAAAACCAATTATTATTACGGCTTTGAGGAGTGCGCATATTGGAGCGCCCAAGAGAAACAACAGGAGAAGAAAATAATGATGTAGCCCGAGGAAACAGAGCGAGATGTAAGCTTGCGGTGTGGTGCTGGCCTCTAGATGCAGCAACTTTTACGAACGCAGCAATTATTCCGCTGAAGCAAGAAGTTCCGAGCAAACGTCAATTAATTACACCTCAGCGTATTGTTTCATCAGGACCTTTCTTTTTTTTTTGCTGGGTTACGATTGCATGCGGTTCTATAGTTTATAAATTTGATGGCAATCTCTGAAACAAAATAAGTAATGGTAGCACATAAAGGTGCCTCAATTTTTTCTTGGGATATCTTGCTTCTCCTCTTTCACGCCCGTTAAAGATCTCGCAATTAGGCGACCAAGAAGTCGTTTGAAACATGTCTCACTAAACGCTGCCAATATTCTGACCGCCCACTGCGGTGCTATGACGTCCTGCTGCTCAGCCCAAGCTCGCTGGATCGAGTCCGGGTAGCGGGGCCCCCATTTCGATGGAGGCGAAATGCAAATGGTCCCGCGTGCTGTGCGATGTCAGTTCCCGTTAAATAATCGCGCGGGGTCGAAATCAGTTATCACCCTTTCACTGCGGCATCTGTCGTAGGCAACGTGTCGCTATGGGACCTAAACCAACATAACATAACGTAACATAAGATAACATAAGTTAACGCGAACAGGATAACATAATAGCGTGCACTGACATCGCACAGCACACGGGCGCCTTAGCGTTTTTCCTCCATAAAAACGCAGACCGCGGCGGCTGCGTTTTTATGGAGGAAAAACGCTAAGGCGCCCGTGTTCTGTGCGTTGTCAGTGCACGTTAAAGATCCCCAGGTGGTCGAAATTATTCCGGAGCCCTCCACTACGGCACCTATTCTTCCTTTCTTCTTTCACTCCCTCCTTTATTCCTTCCCTTACGGCGCGGTTCAGGTGTCCAAAGATATATGAGACAGATACTGCGCCATTTCCTTTCCCCAAAAACCAATTATTATTAATAGAAAGTACTAAAACATACCAAAAGATAACGTAACAAAACATAACAGCGTATCGTAGGATAACAAAATGTAACGTAAAAAAGATAACACTATAACGCAGTAAACATAACAAAACATGACATAAGATCGCAGAACATAACAAATATAAGTTAAGATAACGTATCATAACAGAACACAACATAACTTAATGCACCATAACGTAACAGCGTGATTTTCGGGAGGGCCACAAACGTTTAGCTTGCTCACCTGTGATGAGGATGGCTTTCCCTTTTGGCTCTACAAGTCCATTAGAAAAAACTCGACGAGCGTGCCACAGCAGCCAGTACCCGCCGCTCAGGGTAAGCAGCGCCAGGCCCACGTTTGTCGCAACGGCCAGCAAAAGCGGAGTGCGCGAAGCCGCTAGCCACAGCACAATTGCAGCTGGGAGCGTTAACTGCGCCACCGTCACCATGTCTTACAGAAGCAAACTCCGAAGCCTGTATGAACTCCGGAACGAAGTAAGAACTTGAGCCGCTCATGCCTCGCGACTATCTTTGTTCGCTTGAAAACCAGCCTGGGTTGAAGGCACCAGACGTTGAGGCAAAGCCCGCGGAAGAGGAAAAATTGTGGGCACGAGACAAAGCATTTTTTTTCCTCGAACTAACTGAGGTGGCGGATGGCCACTGCAGGAAGAAGTTTGAAGCTTATTTTCATTTCAGTAAGAAATGAGGGACCCGAGACAAAAAGTGAACGTTAATTCACTTGAGGGCGCTCGGGCTTCATTACAAGGCAGAACAGCGAGGTGTCGGTAGTAACATTTGGTGCACTTGCAATTTAGGCAGTACATACCAGTACATTTACAGACATATTAGCTCTTACTACTACACATAGTTCAGTCTTTGTGTTGTTAAAGGTAAAGGCACAATATGAATGACAACCATGATCAGCGAATAATAGCAATTGTACATAGCAACAAACCCGCAAAAAATCCAAATGCCACAGGAGAAACACACCTCACGAAAAGCAGAAAATTTACATTTGCGAGAGAAAGATGAATGTATTTTTTTCTTATTTACATTTTCAATATTAACTTTATTTTCGAGAAAATAGTTTAACAGAGTGGGCAGAGTATGTGCAAGCAAGTATGTGCAAGCAAGTCCATTTAGTGCGCGATAAAATTAAAAAAAATTAAACACTGAGAGATACGCAATCCTTTATATGAGGAAGGTGTGTCATCCGTGGCCGAAGGGCGGCAGCTTTAGGACGCGCTTCGCTGTATAGAGTGCGCCCGGGGGGGTAGTTGATGCTTCGCAGCCAGACCTGGAGTTGCCATTTGGGACTGAAGTTTGCTTCTACCGCACGCAGTAAGATCCCCTGTCATGATTGCGACGCTTCTTATATCGGAGAAACCGGCAAATTCAAGACAAGGCTCAAACAGCACCAAAATGACGTCGCCAAAGGAAAATCTATCTCAAACGCTTTGGCGCAACATCATCAAGAAACTGGCCATACCATCGACTGGGACGCAGCATGTGTAATTGCAAAAGAAAAATCATTACCAAAACGCCTACTCATAGAATCATTGTGCATTCAATCCACGCCAAACACGATTAACCGGACCCGTGGCAATCTCCCAGAGATATACCTGCGCACCCTTCAAAAAACTGCCCATATATAGCTCACCTGCCCGTCCTTCGCTTCTTTGTGATCAAGGCACCCGTACTGGCGCCGAAACGTCAATTCATTCTTATTTTCTTTGAACCTTGGCGAGTGTATGTTTTCTTCATCAGTATGAATTTTCCCCGCCAGACGGGATTCTGTCGAACCCTAGACTTCATTACTCTCCGCGAAAAGTACGGGCCGCCAGCCGTAACCAAGATTCGACAGTTCGTCGCACTGAAAACGAGGCTTACCTCCTTCCTGTGCCACCTACGCTTCAACCTCCGATGCAAGAGCCATGGGTTGGTCCCGAAGTCCATGCGTCTACCAATTCTGGTATGTACCCCGTTTGGGAAAAATGTTATCGCTCGAGCCGAAAAACTTCTACTACAAGCGAGAATTCTGGAGACAAGATCAACGATTAAGCGTCTGGAGAACGACATCTTCTTCGCTCAAGAGGCACTAGAACGTACCCTAGCTATGGACGCCTTTGATGTCCTGCTCTACGCGAACAGTGTGGCAGCGAACACTCAGGAACAAAGACAGCAGAATCAAGAAACGAAGTTCCGGTTGCTCCTAGGGCGGCAGACAGAAGAGACAGCAACTTCTTGCGTACACAACCTGTCTTCGTACAAGCTAGACCATGCTGAACTCTCGCTTCTTAACAAGGGACTCAACTTCAACACTGGACCCGTCCCTGATGCGAAAAGCATGACATGTGCCGTTGAGCTAGCAGTGCGAAAGATTGACGCCAGCCTACGCGACCAAGCACGTTCTCGTGCCATCGGAGCACTTTCAAAGTTACGAAAAGAAAAAGACAGCGCACTCCCACGCCCTGAAAAGGAAGCCCTCAAAAGATTACAAAAGAATGAGGCAGTCGTGATCCTTCCGGCCGACAAGGGGAACGCCACTGTGGTGCTAGATCGGACTGAATATATAAAAAAGATGTCGGCACTTTTGGAGGACAAAAATACCTATACAAAGATAAACCGGGACCCGACCAGAAAGATAGAAGCTGAACTTCAGAAGCTTCTCGCTGATGTATTCAAATACGTCCCCCCGTCCGACGGTCAATATATCTACAACAAGCTACTGTGTCACAATGGCGCCGCTCCTGCCATCTACGGCGTACCAAAAGTGCACAAGGAGGGCACACCGCTCCGTCCAATTGTGGACTTTACACGGTCCCCGCTGAACAAGCTCTCTGGCTACCTTCACCGGGTGCTGGCCCCTCTAGCGGGAAAAACCGCCACGCACGTCCGGAATGCAAGCGACTTCGTCGAGAAGCTGAAGAATGTGCCCATTGACGACACCCAAGTAATGGCTTCTTTCGATGTGAAGTCTCTGTTCACATCTGTGCCTGTGGATTTTGCGGTGGAGTGTTGCAAGAAAGCCCTGAACGAAGACACGACTTTGCCTGAACGAACCCCGATTGAAGCCGACGACCTCTGCCGACTCCTAAAATTCTGCCTCTCGAATACTTATTTCACCTTCAACAAGAACTTCTACAGACAGACTTTCGGAACAGCCATGGGTGCCTCAGTTTCTGTAGTATGTGCTAACCTTGCCTTAGAATCAATAGAATCCGCAGCACTTGCCTCATTCGACCCCCCACCGCAGTTTTTTGTACGCTATGTCGATGACTGCTTCTCTGTCATCAACCGGCCAGACGTACACAGGTTTCTAGCGCACCTCAACACGTTCCAGCAAAGCATTCAGTTCACCCTAGAGGAGGAAGTGGATGGCCACATCGCTTTCCTCGACGTCCTCGTGGAACGCTCACCGCATTCTCTGCAAACCACCGTCTATCGTAAACCCACTCACACCGGAAGGTACCTAAACTTTCAGTCATCTCATCCCATCGGGCACAAGCGCTCAGTCGCGGCGTCTCTGTTCAACCGCGCATTTAGGATATGCTCAAGTCCTAAGCGCAGAGCAGCAGAAGTGAAACAGGTCAGGCAAGACCTGATACGGAACGGTTACCCAGCCCAAATACTACGATCCCAGGAACGACGCGCCTCTGCTCCGACTATCCGAACTGACGCATGCGCAAAGAAGCGGGTGCCGATTCCGTATGCCCACGGTGTGAGTGAGAACCTTGCTCGCATCTTTTCAGATTATAACATTCATGTGGCCCACGTCCCGTCGTGCAAACTTCGGCAACGACTCTTGCGAGTCAAGGACCCTCTTGACATCGATATCTTTCCAGGCGTGATCTACAAGATCCCCTGTCATGATTGCGACGCTTCCTATATCGGAGAAACAGGCAAATTCAAGACAAGGCTCAAACAGCACCAAAATGACGTCGCCAAAGGAAAATCTATCTCAAACGCTTTGGCGCAACATCATCAAGAAACTGGCCATACCATCGACTGGGACGCAGCACGTGTAATTGCAAAGGAAAAATCATTACCAAAACGCCTTCTCATAGAATCATTGTGCATTCAATCCACGCCAAACACGATTAACCGGACCCGTGGCAATCTCCCAGAGATATACCTGCGCACCCTTCAAAAAACTGCCCATATATAGCTCACCTGCCCGTCCTTCGCTTCTTTGTGATCAAGGCACCCGTACGGGCGCCGAAACGTCAATTCATTCTTATTTTCTTTGAACCTTGGCGAGTGTATGTTTTCTTCATCAGTAACTAACGTCGTGCGTAAACTCAGAAGAGGAACGCGTTGCGTTAAGGTGCGCCCAGAGTTCTCATTGGGAAAGACGCGAAAGGGGAACAAAGGTTGTCGCACCCACTCAACCGTTCGCAGCAGGAGCAATGGGCCTACGAATACGCTTGCCGAGGTCACCCGTAACAGTAGTAGCGCCAACCGCAAAAAAATATTAAAGGGGACATTTAAGCTCCGCCTTAAGGTTATGGCACGATAGCGTTAATGAGTTCATTCATTCATTCAGTCTTTATTTTTCTCTTGGACAGAGAAGGAGACAGGACTAAAAGCTTGTAAGCTGGACAGAGGTCCTGCACCCTTTATCAACTTGGCAGTACAGTACACAGGCAGAGATTTTCAATTTTCCAAATAAACACTGAAACAAAATAACAAAACACTTTGTAAAAAAAGCAGCGCTATGCATTGCAGCACAAACATCGGTATTAGAAAAACAAATAACTGGTCATGGGGAAACGAAAAATAATAACAGGTATAGGTTTAAACTGAGTGCAATATTACGTGATCTTGCTAAGAAAAAATCGCTTAATAACATCACTTGAATTCTGAAAGGGGTCAAACAATTCTTTGTTTAATTAACGCCCATTTATGCGGAATTGGTCATTCTCAACTTTACAGTTATACGTCCCTGGGATTCCCCATGCGTAAAGCCGGTAAGCTTAGCTCTGCACTATTTTTAGTGCAAAATGATTATTTCATAAACTTGACCTTGAGAATGACCTTGGACAAACTCCAAATTAATATTGCTGCCACTGGGATTCGAACCCACGGTGGTGCGAACAGATCAGCTTCGCTGGCAACTGCACGAGAGCTCTATGCTATCGCCGCTTCCCGTCGTGCCTCGTGCTAAACTGAAACACATCCTCGCGCTGTGCGTTGCAGATCGTCGTCGTCTTAACTAATACTACTATCGAACTGATCTCGTTTCCAGACATGCCGACGACTCAGGAAAGCAAAATTATGAGCCAACCAGGCTAAACACATCCTTTCGCGCGTCTGCTTGGTTTGACTACGTCAAAAACCTACCACTTTTTTTTTTCTCCTGTAATTGTCGTCACGACAAGGCCTCCTGAGTTTGACCTGTCCTTTTTCAAGCTTTGGGCATTTTTGTGGAATAAAACATTTATGGCCAATAAAATATTTGAAGTAACAACACCACGCTTAGTGCAGTTCGAAATTTCGCTTCTTCCTGATTTACGCACTTAATCCAGTGTAGCCCAAAATAATTTAGTAGCTGTATTCGTTACTCAGTAAAATTTTGAACTGTTCTAGCGTTAAAAGCTTGGAAAAAATTAAGAATACTTACATTGTGGTAGGCCCGCAATTTTTTACCTCAAACGTTCTGAATCTTAAGCGGAATTGTGACCCAAGAGCCTTCAAAATTTTTCGCATACAAGGAATTTTGTTGAGATCAGCATAGCAGACGCCAAATCAGCACAATTATACGCTCTCCACGTATTTGAATGAAAAAAAATACAAGTTTTGGGTTGGGAGTTTTAACATCCCTCACGTTTTTCCACCTCCAGACAGAAACCCGGCCTCTTGAGAACTTTAGCTGAGGGCATGGAAATATGCGCCTCGAGTATGGGCATAAAATACGCTAGGCCCCTGCTTCCGCCAGCGTGTACGAATTTCAGCAAGAAGACAATGGGGGCTGTTCGCGACGTTGTAATTGTCGCGACTAATGGAGAGGATGGGGGGGGGGGGGGGGGGGTAGGACTTTTCAGACGCAGTAGCGCAATGTGGCTCTTTCAAGGACACAAAGGAAAAGGTTTTCGTGGGGGTTTATTTCTATTTTATTGCCTTTTTTATGGGGACCTCGGGATTCCTGGAGCTTTTGCAGTCGCTGTGTTTTTTTTTACCGTTGTCATTTCGGCAAAGTTAAAACACAGGGGCATTCTGTTGCGCACCCCACTATTTCTCACAGGTCTTAGGGTGCCGGGCAAATGGGTTTCCTGGTGACATGACGGTGTGTCTAAATTACGCACAGTGTGCACAATGTTGCGGCCCACCGTCTTTACGGTTCTAAGACGTCGCATTCTGTGAATGCTCCCAGGTGCTTTTTTTTTTCTGGCTAGCTATTTGCAGTCATTTCCGCAGTTGGTGTTACATAACGAAATAAGACGCATTCTTGATACCTGCACTGAACTTACCATTTCTCTTCACAGTTGGCCCCTCCACAAAGAGGCAACTTAACAGGCATCATGTATTAGAGCAACGTTGGCACAGCGTTCGACCTCAGCAACTCCTTGCAATACAGCGTCTGGAAAACAAACGCCGCTTTTAGAAACACGTTTCTTTTATTGTAGCACTCCCGCGTGAAATGTTTCGAGCAAACGCGCGCCCTTGGGATGAAAGACCATTCGGGGCGCCGGGCAGCATAAAACAACTCGCCCGCCGCGGTGGCTCAGTGGTTAGGGCGCTCGGCTACCGATCCGGAATTCCCGGGTTCCAACCCGACCTCGGCGGCTGCGTTTTTATGGAGGAAAAACGCTAAGGCGCCCGCGTGCTGTGCGAGATCAGTGCACGTTAAAGATCCCCAGGTGGTCGAAATTATTCCGGAGCCCTCCACTACGGCACCTATCTCTTCCTTTCTGCTTTCACTCCCTCCTTTATCCCTTCCCTTACGGCGCGGTTCAGGTGTCCAACGATATATGAGACAGACGCTGCGCCATTTTCCTTTCCCCCCAAAACCAATTATTATTATTAAGCTTCGCAGTACCGTCGCTGTGCCGAGTGGTTCGCCTGCTGTCTACAAGACCACACCACGATGATGTTCACCGTAATCACTTCACGAGCCACAAAGCACAAATTGTGAGCCGAAGACTACAGCCGAACCCACGAACCCTGTGGCAGCTGGGCTGGTGTCCGTGTGCTTAAGTGCTCCTTAAGCACAAGAAATTCTAGCACCAGTGCTTGCTTAACACCGCCGACTGCAGTGTGGTTCAACCGAGCTTTGCTTTAGCCTAACTCCTGCGCCACGCTCTAGTTTGTATCGGCTGTTAATAAAGGCAAAGAATGATCCCCTGGCAAAGACACAAATGCACGCTGTCTCGGCCCTTTAAACGTGATCGCTATTTCTCCGACGCCACAAACTTTTCGTCGGCAAATGCGCAGCCTTTGTGTGTCGAAATAAATGCGTTACGTTTCATGATGTGAAAGTCACATCTAGCAAACCATGTCTCCCTGGCCACAAACACTTTCCGTCCCCATACTTACGACCAACATTAATGTAGAGCTCGTGATCTGCCTCAGCATAGTGCGACCGGGCATTAGTGGTCGCAAATACTCACTCTTAGTTTTCTGGTTCGGGTCCAATGATTAAGGTTTAAGTCCCTTAATATGCGCACTTCTGGGCCGTTCCTTAAATTCCACATATTTTTTTAGTTTACTCTTTGAGTTTACTGTATTTTTCTTTTGCGTTTCAGTAGTATTTTATGCTCGCTGCCAGCTTGGTTTACTTATGAACGATGCGAAGGGCGCGTCTAGGCATTATAGGTACAGGGAACCGTTAACACTTAAATAACAAGGACCGAAAATTCTGTGAATAATTGAGAAATAGCTTGTAAAAACACAAGGCGCGAGTCCGCATTCGAAGATTTAGCCTATTACAATTTCGTTATTCAGCAGGGAACAGATATGCCTTCTGAAAGAGCCTTTATTGTTCTTTCCAACTTCTGTTGGTGACACATAATCTGTTGATTACCTGTGCTAATGGGCATTGCGTAACGATGATAAGCGATTACAAACGAACATATCTATACATCGCTCTTAACAGGAAGTGTCCATTTCTGTCGCAACGAGGATAGTCTAACTGAAGAAAAAAATGGAGGTATGAGGTTCGGTATCATATTGCACTCAGCAAGATTCAGTACTGAGGTTTTGGATATCGCAAAACAGCTACTTCCTTTTCACTAGCACGGAAATCCTGCGAATTGCGTCGATGACTTCGTCGGCCATCTCAATCGGCGCGATGTCGTGCAGCCATTGAAGAAGGCAGTCCCGAAGTCCACCTGGACGGTAGCATGTCCGGGGCAGCCGTTCGCGAATGGCCAACTTCATGGCGTCCACGGCTTCCTGCGGCCGTTCGCTCATCACAAGAGAGTATAGAACATCGGCCGTGTGCTTGCAGCGGGCGATGGAGCGCCCGTTGATGGTGCGGCGCACGCCTTCCGGGAGCAGCTGGACGTCGCGGTCTAAAATCTCGCCCAGTTTGTCGTGGTTCGCGATGGGTGTTCTGCAAGAAAGCGGTTTGGTCGGATCGATTTCGAAGAGAACAGACATAATAATAATAATAATAATAATAATAATAATAATAATAATAATAATAATAATAATAATAATAATAATAATAATAATAATAATAATAATAATAATAATAGGTTTGGGGGATAGGAAATGGCGCAGTATCTGTCTCATATCGTTGGACACCTGAACCACGCCGCAAGGGAAGGGATAAGGAGGGAGTGATAGAAGAAAGGTAGAAAGAGGTGCCGTAGTGGAGGGCTCCGGAATAATTTCGACCACCTGGGGATCTTTAACGTGCACTGACATCGCACAGCACACGGGCACCTTAGCGTTTTTCCTCCATAAAAACGCAGCCGCCGCGGTCGGGTTCGAACCCGGAAACTCCGGATCAGAAGTCGAGCGCCCTAACCACTGAGCCACCGCGGAGGGTAGACGAGACAAGTGGTGACATTGCTTTCTTTTAAACCCGAACTGCTTTTTAGCTCCTTTTCTCGGCAAATTCAGGCGTACATCGTCCGAATACCACGGTGAACCTCAGGCCGAACACGAAGCCGAACCTAAGGCTTCGCATGAAGCCGAATCTATCTATTACGCCGAATCTGTCTGAAACAGTTCGAATGGCAGCTAGCTTTTTAAAAAAGCTTATCGCGCTACGTAACCTGACCGGTAGGCTCTAGTGCTACGTGTTGTGAATTGCGCATAACCTTAATTAAGCCGCCGCGGTTGCTGAGTGGTTAAGGCGCTCGGCTGCTGGCCCGAAAGACGCGGGTTCGATCCCGGCCGCGGCGGTCGAATTTCGATGGAGGCGAAATTCTACAGGCCCGTGTACTGTGCGATGTCAGTGCACGTTAAAGAACCTCAGGGGGTCGAAATTTCCGGAGCCCTTCACTACGGTGTCTCTCCTTGCCTGAGTCTCTTTGGGACGTTAAGCCCCTATAAACCAAACCAAACCAAACCATAACCTTAATTACCTTTCATGCGTTTGTTCGTCGCTTTTACTTGCTCGACGTTAGCAGCGCTGCTGTCTCGGCTGTGAAACTCAGCCAGCTGGGTCGAGAGATGAAAAAGCTTGGCTACTTGGCAAATGGAAGCGGTACATGGTATCACAGAAAGGGAGGAGGTGTCTAACGTGGCCGCATGCGTCGCTATGGCTCGTGAATGGGCAAGTGCTATGGCGCGTCAAAAAGCAAAAACAGCAAAAGGCTCTGAGCGCATTGCACAGCACGAGAGCAAAAGCCGCTGAACGCGGTGGCTTGTAACGCGGCAGGAGCAGCGAAGCAAGGCTAGCGCGCTGTGTAGCTCGAAAAAAGCTAGGGGGCTGCTTAAGGTCCACCTTTAAGAGTTTGACAGGACAGAGTCAGTGGGTCCTGTTAGGGACTGCACTTGATCTGATCAGCATATTACCCGATGATGCGTTCTTCTAATGTTACTAAATCACATGACCCGTCATTGTCACGTGACACAAGCACATAGTATTTCACGTACGCTCAGCCCTAAGCGACATGCACTATTCTACTTGCTCAATCACTACTCAATTAATAGTGCCGAGGGCTTCAGCCCGTGACAGACGTTTCAAAGTGAAAGACAAATAAAATTTCACTCTATCTAGTCCTCGAGAGTACCTGTAAGCACGAAATGCACCGCATAAAAAGTGTAGCGCATTCCATTATGCCTGTTAAGTGGCGGTTGCCGGCATGAAAAGCGTGCCTGCTTCTGTTTGTCGAGCTGGGCAGTGCCCATTGCCCTCTTGGGTGCTTTTGTTCTGGCGCTCGAGCTGCGCCGCGGAACGTACGGGTCGGAGTGCATCAGTTCCAGGAGCTTCAGTGCGCCGCTTACCCGGGAGAGAAGCAGAGAGACAGAAACACTGTTGAAATCTCTGTAGGCTGTGCAAAGATAAACCTAACCTTAATCATATCCTTTGGGCATGCCATCTTTCCTCTCCAGAGGGTCACAAAATAGAGTCACACGATCAATAGGAGGCTTAACTACTCAGCTCTAGTTCAGAGATACAACTAGAAGCCGTGCGACTGGCCGAAGCAGCAGCCAAGAGTCAAGAGCTCTTGGCCGTCGTCTAGGTGGGGAGCCTAAAAAACACCCCATTCTGGTGGACAAGATAAGTTCTGCAATCCAATCCAATTGTCCTTCACTATCACTTAAGTCATTCGGAAAAGCAGCTTTGACGTATTATTAAGCCCCGGGTTCGAACCCGACTGCGGCGGCTGCGTTTTTATGGGGGAAAAACGCTAAGGCGCTCGTGTGCTGTGCGATGTCAGTGCATGTTAAAGATCCCCAGGTGGTCGAAATTATTCCGGAGCCCTCCACTACGGCACCTTTTCCTTTCTTCTTTCACTTCCTCCTTTATCCCTTCCCTTACGGCGTGGTTCAGGTGTCCAATGATATATGAGACAGATACTGCGCCATTTCCTTTCCCCAAAAACCAATTATTATTATTAAGCAGACAACTAAGGGTGACAGACGCGTTTTTGCCTGCGCGCATAGGCTGTATTTTTTATGTCAGGCCGTGCCTATCTGACTAACAGTTCCGGATGCGTTGTATATTTTTGCCGAGATTTAATGGTTAATTAATCCCGTAATCACCAATTGCATATCACTGGTAGTTGCAGTTTTGAGTTGTGAGAAATGTTATCCTTCTTCTCAGTAAACTGCACTACTGTAGAGCTCAAGTAGAGCTCGGGTAGAGCTCGGGTGTACTTCTCGGGTTTTTTCGTAAGCGTTCGTTCTCCTTGTGACGGTTGGCGAAAACTTGACGCTTTGTTTTCGTGCTGATGCGGTACTTTGTTCGCGTTTATTGCACAACGCGGAGTTTAGTATAGTCAATCGAAAACTGTTTTATTCCTGGAGAACAGAATGAAACAAGAACAAACCTGTAACCTGATGGCTCGATGGTACAGACGTGGATACCCCTGTTGTAGTACTGACGACGTAGGCCGTCGGCTAGAGAGGTGCAGGAAACCTTGGACATGCAGTAGGCGAGGCACTCGGGAATCGTGATGCGACCTGGGAAGGAAAGGAGTATGAGCATTTGACTGACGCCACTGGCGGGCCACCATAACTGCCCGAATAAAATGGAAGGAAATTCAACGTGGAAACGAGGTGAGAATTGCATCGAAACGGCTGCCGCAAAAAAAAAAAAACGATGTAAAGGCGACTAAAATTGCATGGACCGAAAATGCCACGATATTAGAAAGACAAGGTTAAATTAATGTCAGTATGAATTTATAATGGCTTAGGAATAGAATGACTCGTAATTTTTTTTTCAGGCTAAGTAATTATGCGATTGGGTTAAAGGTCCCGTTCACCGACAACCCCAGCAGTCGTAGGCATTGACGTGTCGAGGAAAGTAGGTGGCAAACCTCTCACCTAGATCACGTAACCTTGTGACGTCATCACAACCTGCCCAGGGGATTTTGAGAAAGCTGCCCACTGTGTCAGGTTCCAGTAAAGTTAATGATTGGTCGCGGGACGTTGCTCGGGAAGAGAAACCTCGGTCTCACAAGCGTCACTGCGGCTGTGTCTGAAACAGCCACCTGCTTGGGTAGTGACGCGTCGCTTAACCGTTACACCACTGCGCCAGCAGCGGTATGAGGACGCCCATCGATCAGCGAATGTAATGTAGAGATTACCAATCCCACGTATATGGGCATGTAGGCAGAACTTAGGCGACAGAGCAAGAGTACTTGTGCGGGACCAATCTCTAATGTTATTGCACTGTACTTTGTGCCTAGGATGGTGAAAAAAAGAGCAGTGTCCGTGTTTGTGAAGTGATGCGCAAAGAGGACCCCAGGCCGCTGAAAGGACCAATGAATGCTATCGCGCCATACTCTTAGACGGGGGTTAAGTGCCCTTAAAGTTTTTCAGCTATAAGTATGCAGAACCCATGTACAATAACTAAAAAAAAAACAAATCGTGTGGTGACCTTTGCACCGCAATTCTCGCTCAGCACTCATCGCCCCATGTTCTCTTTTCCGCCTCCTATGTGCCTTGTTTTGAATGGCTTCATCATGTATAACATGAGCCCATAGTATTCTTATGAGCGTTATATAAATACATAACGAAGTTCTAGATGCTAGCCAGGGCATCTGAGTGCACTTAGGTTCTGAACGCTAAAAATGTCCAGAATCCTTGAACATCAATTTGAATTGCGAGATAACTCTTATGGAAACATTGAAGGTTGGAGGCCATTCTTCCGATGCGTAGGAAAATATTTTAAAATTTGTCCATCACTCGCATCGAGTAGTTAAGACTGCCGTAGAAAACCAATGAGGAACGTTTTTGTCGACAGCAAAAACGTTAATAGCAAAATAATGCAAACCTGCCGAAGGGAGATGTGTGGATATCACGATAATCAGTCTGACTATGCCCACTTCAGGGCACAGACATCTGCCATATCTCTCCTATTAACCTTGTACTGTGTTAGCTGCGGCCCACCTAACCCTCTGCCGCCCCGTGCTGCGCTTGCTTTCTCTTGGAATCTACTCCATTACCCTTAAGGACCAGTGGTATATCTTGCCCTCGCATTGCATGCCCTGCCGAAACCCATTTCTTTCTCTTGATTTCCACTAGGATGTCATTATCCCGCGTTTGAATTCTCACCCACTCTGCCCGCTTCCGGTCTCTTAACGTTACAGCTGTCATTTTTCTTTGCATGGCTGGCTGCGTTGTCCTTAACCTAAGCTGAACCCTTTTCGCCTCCACGTTTCTTCCCCATAGGTGAGTATCGATAAGATAAAGCTGTTAGTTACTTTCTTTTCGAGGAATATTGATAAACTGTCATTCATAATCTGAGCGAACCTGCCAAATGCGGTCCACCGCATTCTTTTTTCTAGTTATTCCACACTCGTCATACGGATCCGCGGTAACTGCCTGCTGTAAGTAGTATTCCGTTACCACTTCCAGCTCCTCGATACCGACTGCAAACTGCTGTTCGCTTGCGAGGTTGTTGAACATTAACCACTTTCTGCATAGCCGCCGCGGTGGCTGAGTGGTTACGGCGTTCGGCTGCCGGCCCGAAAGACGCGGGTTCGATCCCGGCCGCGGCGGTCGAATTTCGATGGAGGCGAAATTCTAAAGGCCCGTGTACTGTGCGATGTCAGTGCACGTTAAAGAACCCCAGGTGGTCGAAATTTCCGGAGCCCTTCACTACGGCGTCTCTCATAGCCTGAGTCGCTTTGGGACGTTAAATCCCCATAAACCATAAACCAAACCACTTTCTGCATGCTAATGTTTAGACCAATCGTTCTGCTCGCTCTTGGATTGTTAAAGCAGAATCTCGTGATATATATAAAACACTCTAAGAAGTAAACAACTTCACTTTGAAAAATGCGATTGTCCAGAATTTTCGGGTATGTGAGGGAAAATAGCGCTGCTATCTTAAGAGCGGCGGTGCTTACATAACCTGATGATCCTCACGCATGCATACTGGCTGTTTATTGCATTAGTAGCACTTGTAATGCTGGAAGTTGGGCCGATAAAACTTAGAGCATACGAATGAAAAAGTCTCGTAACTGACTTCAAATGGGCAACAGAGCCAGTCACTGCTATGCATAGATTGTATGTAGTCACTTTCGTCTGAATACAACTGTAGCTCAGTAGAAAGGAGCGTCTTAGCGGTTGCGATGTTTTTCTAGAACACGATACACTTTGTTTGAGGTGGGCAAGTTCTTCACCGGATTAGCATAGTAATGTGAATTTGAAACTGCAATGAGCACAAGAAATTGTAATTTAGACCACAAGAGGTGCTTTGCGAGGAGCTGAAGACCTAATACCGTAAACTGAGCCAGTCGAAAGGCGTGCGCGAAAGCTCCCGAACGGCATTGTGAATAACTACCAGGGCCACCGGCAAAAACCCATAGCTGCTAGTCTTTATCAGTACGTACTTTTGAGGTTGCCCTATACACAAGAAGATAGAAAGTCCTGAAAATGAACTATCGCTTTCGGTTGTCCTTATCCCGTCACGCCAGGCCAGTATGTACCACTGTATTACAAAACAAAGGAGCCATTTGGCACGTTTCTTCCTTACAATGGTTTCGTGGTTCAGGTGTAAACCATGAGAGAGGTAGTTACCACGCCTTTCTATTAAAAAAAAAACCTGCAAACATTTGGTTGAATAGCATAGCCATTAGTCTTTAACTTGTACTGGGTGCGGATCTCAGTCATGGCGTTCTGTTCCCCTAAACAAAAAAGGTATTTTTTTTTTACTATTCTGAACGGCATTGCAGTGCGGAGTGATTTTCTGGCATGCGAATTTGCCACTTGCCGCATGCGCACAGTTTTGTTAGTACTGGGTGATCCTGCCCGCTTCTAGCCCAGTTGTGCAGGCTGCTGGAGAACAAGGAGTAAATATAACGCAGAAGCAAAAAGCACTGGGAATGAACTTACTAGAGGTCGAGAAAATTTCGGCTGTTGAAAGTTGTGTGCATAAGAAAAAGTATACCCGTGTCTAATGTTTAGAGCCCCGCGGGCTTTGCTTCTTGGCCACGGCGTGTGGCTCTTTACTCATCCCCGGCCTTCCAAATCTCCTAATGGTGAGAGGACTCTCTGGTTCTTACTCTCCGAAGCTCAAATCTTCCAACCAAGCTATAAGAGACCCTCTACACGGCTTTAAAGCAAACCGCGCTGGACTTTAAACTTCTGACAAAGGCTGTATGTGTTACAATAGCCCCGCTTGAACAATGTTTTCGTGTACTCCATGCAGTGAGGATATGTGCTCAAGGTAGAGAAGAATGGTGAGGAAGTCGGTGCATACCCATCTGACTGGTGACGAGGACTAGCCTACCACCAGCCTTCTTCACCAATGGTAAGAACGTGGTGCAGACCGAGAGGGTGCCGAATGTGTTGACGTCAAACACGGAGCGAATCCGGCTCATGGGCTGCCCCTCGATGTAGCCCAGAGTGCCGACTCCGGCGTTGGCCACCACGGCCCAGAGCTCTGCATTTTGAAAAGAAAGTGACGCAAGGAAAGTGTCAGATTCATGATGTTTTCACGTCGTTTTCGGACGAAAATTTTGCATCTACTGCTGTAAAAAAAAAAAGAACAAAAACAGCAAACGTGAAGCAACCCCTCGGAGTACATTTAGCGATAGCATGAGGAACGTTAAGGCAACTCTTTCGTGTGTTTCACCACGGCAGCTGAATCGCGCTTCGCGCGTTTGGCTTCAGCTTTAAGGCTGTCGCAGTTCGAGGTCTACCTGGAGCTACCTGGAGATTCCGTCGCATACGCTCCACTTTCATCGCAATCATTGTGGTACAACAATGTAGAGCTTTGTGTTTTGCTGCTATGTGACGTTCGTGTACCACAGGATACTGACGAGACAGTCGGCACTTCTATTCAGCAGCCCCTGCACGTATCTTCCCCGCTTGTGACACTTCACGAGATGTGTAGCTGGCTCCGGTTCCATGACACGCGCAGATCAGAGATCACCCAGTTTGTTCAGTTTTTAAATCTAATTTTCTTATGAATAAATGCGTATATTGTTTTCAAACATCAACCTAGCCACAAAGAGCCAACTAACAGATATTTACTAAAGAAAAAAACAAAATAATATTATTGAGCCGTTTTTAGTGTGTCTTGCACTGCTTACCGGTCCTCAAAGCTATCACCACTTCACTTACCTTTTCCACCAATGGTGTTTTTCACAATTTGAAGAGCTCGGTTGAGCTCCTCATGTTTCGTCACATTCATTTGCATCACGAGGATGTTCCCGTGTTTTCTGAGCAGTTTCGCACCATCGCCATCTTCGTCCAAGCATCCAGCGTAGACGAAGAACCCTTCTTCGGCCAGCTGTGTGGCCAACATGTGTCCAAATCCGGTGTCACACCCTGTGGAAGAAGAGTGCATGCATTTAACAAACGGCGCTTCAGTTGTTCACATTATGGTAAAATACCGTAATAAGAGGTTGCCATGATACTCTGATATTCCCGCCATTTTTTACCCCTTGATAGAGGGTGGCAAAGAAAGCTGTTATAGTCCTTACGCCGTTTTTTTGGAACACTTAATATCGTTTTTGTTTCATTTGGCAGTGAAATCAGTTGTTGCGGAAGCAGCTGGAGGTAGGGAGGAGGAGGGGATATAGTAAAGGCAGGGAGGCTAAGCAGAAGAATAAACCGGTTTTATACCCTGCACGGGAGGAAAGGTTGTGATGGGATAAAAAGATGAAAGAGATGAGAGAGTAGGGGGAAAATGAAGTCCGTATGTAAAGTCAGCAAGCGTTCGGTAAAGTCATAGCCTATCGTACAGGCCGAAGTTCTCAAAGGAAGCAAACAAGCAACCACAGGCACGTCCGATCTGGCCGCCACATATACTGACGCCGCCGCTTCATCCAGTCTGCTTGTGACAAAGGGACCACGCTGCATCAATTCGTAACACTGACAAGACACAGTTTTCTTTTTTCGGGAGTCTGTATTAGCTGCCATAAGTTTTGTCGGTAATGTAAAATGCGTTCGCCATGGTTCGTCATTCACCGGCAGAGGCGCTCGTCAGTATTTGCAGAATTGGCGTGAATGATGTTCACTGCGTGTAGATCGTCTCATGAGGTACGTTTATCGAACGATCTGCGTGACGTTATTGTCTACGGACGGCGTCACTAGGAAGCAATTGAGCATTTGCGCACGACCAGCTGTAAAAGAAAAAGCAAAATTAAAATACGTTACCTGGCTCAGTGTTACTAAACCTCTCTACAACTGAGATTTCTATAAACGCCTCTCTCCGATTGCCCGCGCCGACGCCATCCTTATCCTATAGGCCCCCTGCGGTCGGCGACCAACAGGAGCTGGGCTTTTCGAAATATCTCACTTGTTTAGTAATTTTGTTACGTGACGGCAAGTCGAAGAACTAGACGTGATGACAGATGGCGATGATATAATTTAATGGCGGTGGGCCTAGTACGAGCGCTCCGTTGTTGTTGTTGTTGCCTCAGAAGCGATAAAACATACCCAGGTTGGGGGATTGGCCAGGCCTTCGTGCAGATCCAAACAGGCGAAAAGTGCCGTGGTACTGCTCACTTTGTCGTCTTCTAGTCCGTGAAAATATCCTATTACGGCCTCTGTTTATGATGAGCAATTCTAGAAACATGTTTTTCGAACATGACAGCGACGATGTATTTATGAAGCAGAAAATTAATCAGTTCGGATTTCGTGCTTTTTTAAAAGCCCTTAAAAACTCTAGTTTGGCCCTTGTTTGGATTCTTCCCGCCTGCTGTGGGAGCAGTATGCCATTCAGTATTTATTGCAAAATGTCACTGCTGGCTGACTCTTTCAAGCGGAGAACAGGGTGTTTCAGAGAGCGTAGTGGAAAGGGAGAGACACAATGGCTGGACACAGAGGGGGATTACGTTATGTCGGTCTGTAGATCTCAACACGTGTTGCTGAGAGGAGAGAAAACGCCTCAGGCACAAAGAAACGGCGATCTTGTCAATGTATCGAACCAGGCTGAACAAAATATGAGCGAATGTTAGCGGACTTAACACGCGTGAAAATTTATTGCGCACTCAACGAAAAACGGGTACCGCATTCGACCACATAATATGCCACATACAGGTAACGATGGGTCTCAAGGCTAGCCGCAAGGACAATGCAGGCATAGTCTAAATATACGCCGTATATCATAGAACCGCACTGCCAAAGATCTAACCCATAAAACTGGCGACACTCATGGGGCGGTGATGCGAGGTGATGACATTAACTAGAAGCTTTGTTAGGGTCGAATTCCTATTAAGGTGTATATGTGAGAAATGAACTCGCCGCCGAAGTAAGACAGCCATGCTTGAGGGAATCATGCCCAGTCAACAACTATGTGCTTTCGGGTTCTTCTCAGATCATATATGTAGACCAGCCCACAGTTTGCACGGCGGTAGAAGGTAAAAGCATAGTTAAGAACCCAAACCTTAGAGGTGCACTGAAGCGTTTGAGAGAGGTTAACAGAGAAACATTGCCCATTAAGCGGCTTCCTGCACTCGAAGGCTATTTATGGCGCTGTCCCAGTAATATCAACCCAGCCACTTAATTGTTATACCTTATGAGCTTGTATTGCCGATGCTGTATTTAGGCAGGACCACTCTACTGATGCTATAACGGCAGCTGCAGCTTTCATTTTATTGCAAGCATAAGGCAGAAAGAAATTATTATACTACTAAGCGCAAGAAAAATTCAGGGGGGCACTTTGTTCACCTAGAGTGCGGTGAGGCGAAAGTTTTTAGCGCGGTGTTGCTGCTTGTGTCACTGATGTGTGGAGGATAAGGCGTTGAGTAAGTACACCATTGTTTGGGAATCTTAAATGCTGGAGACACTGGAGGGTGTTTCGGAAGCATCCGTCTGATCCGACGCATTTCAGCGGACACTCTCCAGCGTCCTGTACAAGTAGAGCCACATACGCGTTGGCAGGAAGTAGCGTAGTCGGTAGCACGCTGCGGAACGGAAGGATGGTGGTTCGAATCCCACCATCCTTCGAGCTGCTGGATGTTGCTGAAGAGAGTAACGGATGGACAGGGTCGTGGCCGCGAGTATGAACCAATAAACGCTTTCGTCTTAAAATCGGCTAAGGTGAAAGTGTGGGTATGACGTGACTTCCGGTTGGCGATGTAATGGACGGACAGGATCTCGACCGGGAGTATGAGCCATTAAAGGCTTTCGTCTTAAAATCGGCCAATGTGAAAGTGTGGGTATGACGTGATTTCCGTTGTCGTGACTTCCGGTTGGCGATGTAATGGACGTACAGGATCTCGACCGGGAGTATGAGCCATTAAAGGCTTTCGTCTCAAAATCGGCCAAGGTGAAAGTGTGGGTTTGACGTGACTTCCGTTGTCGTGACTTCCGGTTGGCGATGTAATGGACGGACAGGATCTCGACCGGGAGTATGAGCCATTAAAGGCTTTCGTCTTAAAATCGGCCAAGGTGAAAGTGTGGGTTTGACGTGACTTCCGTTGTCGTGACTTCCGGTTTGCGATGTAATGGACGGACAGGATCTCGACCGGGAGTATGAGCCATTAAAGGCTTTCATCTTAAAATCGGCCAAGGTGAAAGTGTGGGTTTGACGTGACTTCCGTTGTCGTGACTTCCGGTTGGCGATGTAATGGACGGACAGGATCTCGACCGGGAGTATGAGCCATTAAAGGCTTTGTCTTAAAATCGGCCAATGTGAAAGTGTGGGTATGACGTGATTTCCATTGTCGTGACTTCCGGTTGGCGATGTAATGGACGGACAGGATCTCGACCGGGAGTATGAGCCATTAAAGGCTTTCGTCTTAAAATCGGCCAAGGTGAAAGTGTGGGTTTGACGTGACTTTCGTTGTCGTGACTTCCGGTTGGCGATGTAATGGACGGACAGGATCTCGACCGGGAGTATGAGCCATTAAAGGCTTTCGTCTTAAAATCGGCCAAGGTGAAAGTAAGGGTTTGACGTGACTTCCGTTGTCGTGACTTCCGGTTGGCGATGTAATGGACGGACAGGATCTCGACGGGGAGTGTGAGCCATTAAAGGCTTTCGCCTTAATAAAGCAGACAGCGCGTCATTCCGTATACAGTGGTGAGCAGCCCTGCCTAGAGCACGCCGACGGTGCTCTGCGGAGCAAGTCAGCGCCATCCAACGTTAGGCTCTGGGTTTGAGTAATGCGTCCCGTGCTCATGCGCTTCAAAAACAGAGGGGTGCTTGCTCATCGCTGTCTTGTCCGGCCCCCACCTTGCGAGTTCGTTTCGTGCCGCCAGGGCCGCGCTGCCTGCATTTGTGACGCTGTGACGGTGGCCAGGGCGCCGCCATGCCGCCGTGTTTCACGAGTGCAACGAGCCGGCCTGGCAAGCAGGCGCGAGTGATAGCGGATGATTGAGCGTTTCTGCATCCAAGTTCATAGATCTGTACGCATGTCAACTGCGGTGTCCCTTGAAGCTGACAACACAGCGCGAAGACACGCCGTTAAACAACGCCTGCAGCGCATGGTGCGGGGTGGCAACGCCCTAAGCTTATAAGGGCAAGAGGAAAACATACACCGAACAACCAACTAGGCCACATTCTTGCACTCTTAGCCTGGTGCGTGTTTGAAACGCGCTATACCCGTTATCATTTCCACTTGCTTTTGAAACGCGCGATCACCCGATATAACTTGCACTTGCTTGCCTAGCCGCCTCGCGATTCGCGCGAAACGCGTTGATTTTCCGGCCGCTGTTACATAATATTCAACGCGGCCCTGGCAGCGTCAAACGCAAGCACTGAGAGGAAATGAGGCCGATAGTCCTTGAGCAGGCACTGCTTTATTTTGGCCGCACATGCGCACGGGACGCATAACTCAAGCCGAGAGCCTAACGTTAGATGGCGCTGACTTACTACGCAGTGCACCGTTGGCGCGCTCTCGGCAAGGCTGCCCACCACTGCACTTTGCATGGTTCTTTATCCTGAGCTAGTATAGATGAAAAAAAAAGGAATTGTTCCTTTTTGTGCTCGTGCACAAACCCAAGCTTTAAAGAAGAGAACGGGTAATGTTTTCTGTTCATTCACTTGCAAAATTCTCAATTGAGAGACTCCAGGTGATTTGCACTAATTTCAACTTACGTGTCACACACACGCACAGTTTTTAAATCGAAAGCGAAAATGGCACGTTAAGCGAAATCAAGGCGTCATCGTCGTAAGCGTCGTCAGTCGACCCCAGCCCCACCTCCCACCAAGCGCCATGTGGGCACCCTATGACCATGACCGCTACTTCACTCAACGACTCTACAGTGTGAGCGAAAGAAAATTAATTCACTCGTGCGTGGTCGAGGCCCCAGTAGTGTTGCTGCGTAGACGCCACAGGTATGTCTCACGCCCTGCGTACAGTTGCTCAACACTCCGATTAGCATCGGTACCTCGTACCACCCTATTCCACCATCCACCCTCGTACCTCCACCTACCACCCTCGTACCACCCTCGTACCACCCGCTTTCTTTTTTGCTTTGCTAAAAGCGCAAATGATGTTGCGCGAAGACGAGCGCGGCTGCCGAGTGGCGCCGCACAAGCCCCCTTGCGGCTTAGGCGCCCTCGTTCCTGTAATCTTTGGCTACCAGTGCTGTTTAATAAAAAATTCTTTTCTATTCGATGATTATCTGTAATCTGTGGCTGCCAGTGCTGGTTAATAAATGATTCTATTTTATTAAATAATTAGCTTTATCAGGGGGGTAAACGTCCAGTGAATGTTTTTACTCCATTAAGAAGCGTTAGTACAAACCGTTCACCCTTTTCACGTCCTCAATGGAGGCATCGACATCATTCGCGACCGTACTTAAACAGACTTCTGAGAAAGTTGCGAATTTTATGAAATTGACTGGAAGCTGTTTTGCTCGAATCAGCCGGGTTATGCTGGCCTAGATGATGGCATCGTCAACTGACAAACAGAATGTGAAGAATCCAGTGTTTGTCTCCTTCTTGTCCCGTCCTTCGTGCGCTGTGCCTTCAGTTTGAACCATGTACCGACTAGCCCAGACAAATACCTTTTTATCAACTAGATGTTCAGCAAGATGTTGGCAATTAAATTGGAGCAGTTCAGACATGATTTGGTCAGGTCGCTTGAAATTTGCTTTGTAATCATTTGAAATTCGGCTGAAAGCGGTTTTTACATCAGGCCACAGCTTACAACAACGCAAAAAATTCGTTGGGTTTCTCGTTATGCCGTCCTTCAACACGGAAATTAAAGGGTTTAACGACACGAGATCAAGACTGCGGCGTGCATTGATTTAGAAGCAGATTATCCTCTCTTGCAATGGACAAAACTACGTGGGAGCACAGTCAGCATTTTTTTTTACTTCAGATTATGGTTAGGCTGCAAGCATTTTCATTTCTCATGATTTTTGTAAAAGGCAAATGTCCATGATAATGTACGCGGGGTTTGAACAGTTTATATGCAGGAGGTGAACCCGCAACTCCTTTGTGTACATATTCTCTCTCGAAGCCCTGCTTTCACGCTGACTACTACGCTTATGTAATATGCACCAACCTGCTTAATGGACCGCATATCTGGCAAAGTAATCTCTGAAAAAATCCTTCAAACTTGAAGGCGGCCTTTTCTGTGGTTATAGCAAGGGCGATCGCTAAAAGAATAAAAGCTCGCCCGCGATTATTACAACCACCGTGTGCAAAAGAACAGTTCGTGGTTGTTGTCACATGCATAAGCCATAAGATACAGCGACTGGCGTCTGCCCTAACGCAGACCAAAGAGAAGACGACACGAGAGACTTATTCTACACTTTAACAGTCGAGTCTCCCGCCTGAGCAATGAGCAAACAGGTTTTCTCACCAGTTATGAGGACGCACTTTCCATCGGCTTTCACAAGTCCGTTGAAGAGGACTCTGCGACCATGCCATAGCAGCCAGTATCCGCAAAGCACTGTGAGCACGAGCAACCCGACATTGGTCGCAGTGTCCAGAAGCCAAGGTATTCGGGAAGAAAGCATCCACAGCAACGCAGACGCTAGCGGAGTCAGTCGAAACACGGTCAAGATTGGTTGCATGGTAGGTCCGGCCAAGACGCTCTAACAGCTCGCACGGAAGCTACGACAAGAACTGAGTGTATGCAGGAATAAACACCAGGGGTCGTCTGCTAACTCTGTCTGAAGAAAGAATTATCTTGAAAAGCAACAGGACTACAAAAGACAACGGCGAAAGTTTAAATAAAAAGCAGAGAATACGTATATAAAGATACAAATGCCTTGCAAGCGTGATGGTCGTTTTCAAGGCTAGCGTCTCTGAGAAGACGGTTCTCACTGATGGACAGCTCGCCGGTGGAACACATTGTACACATCTCCGTAGAAGGAAAGGCAGAAATGTGCGGGAGAAACAGCGAGTACAAATTACAGCGCCGAGTACCGACGAGCACTTTGGGCAGACCAAGATTAGCAGGAAATTAGTTATTAAGAGGATAGTTTTGTGCCAGTCAAGGTCGCGATGTCCACACTGCTCTTCGCGACCTTAGGTACCTCATGAAAAGCTTGTAGTCGCGAACAACCAAGGATAATAATATAGCTAGCGATCCATCAGTTCCTGTATGCGCTCCTAAGCTCGCCACTTAGCAAATTAAACAAACAAATAGAGATAATGCATGATTTGTGTGCGTTTTGTTGAGTTGCGCGAGAAGTCCAAAATGACACATAACATTTAAGCACGTCATGGTCCTGAACTGCTTACCTTGACCGTGGAAGGTTTACCGCGCTTAGCTGGCTACCTACTGAGATCTGCTTTTGAATGTTGTTAGCGGTAAGTTATGATAATTTCTTGCATTTAGTGATACCATGGTACGAAATTAACTAAAAAGTAGACGCACACGCTGAGATCTCAGGAAACACACACGACGAAAGACTGAAAACGTTGGGACAAACGCCTTTGCTACTGTTGCCTCGCCCAGTTTTTCTGCACATTCAGCCACCAGTGATATTTGTCGGCCGCCAGTAGCGAGCCGGAAGCAACAGACAGGGGTTATTTTAAGCCTATAATTTTCAGAAAACAAAAAGTCCCGAAAGATCCTGTTCGAACACCTTGACTACCACAGCCGACAGTTCCTAGTCGCTGCAAAATCTCGCCTGTAAAATGCTTCATGCGCTCGTACCATCTGCTTCCGATGATCATAAAATATCAGTGAAATGCACCAAACATTCTAAATTAACGAGCGAATTTTGAATGTACAGCGCCACGCAGCATGCTCTGGTAGCCGTGCAAACTGGATGAAATTGTCCAGGTTTCCAGGGCTTGCCATAGCATAGCCTGTAGTAGAATTTTCACATATTTTAATTGAAGTATCTAAGATTGAGAAGCTGTGTTCCAGCAGGCTGTCAACTCATGTACAACGTTGCTCCTCTAATGTCTTTACATGTGTTCTTAGGCATAAGTTCAAATCAAAGGCTCACTGCATCCAGGTGGCACAGAAGATCCACCTCGACATAAGCTAATAACGACAAAGGCTGAATTCCGGTTGGCAAGCTTAGGAGTTGAATTCAATTGAAAAACAGCGAGAGTTCACGTTAACGACCACTGGGCATATATTATCGGGTCCCGATAGGCGGAAATCACGAGTGCCATTTGGAGGCGTGAAAAAACCAGCATGATGGCAGTGCTACTAATACCATTGCTACTTCATATGCGTGTGAGTGAACGCGCATTCCCTGAAAATAAGAGCCATATATTTTGCTAGCTGCATCCCTGCCATTGTGTAACTGTCCCAGGGCGCTGCATGTGCACCTAGAGAAGGTACATAGCGTTGCTTGTCGCTCAACATAATATCAGTTACAATACAATACAATGGGTACAAGTTTCCCCAGGCCTGGTGCTCGGCTTAATCAGGGTGAAATGCTTGGGAAATGGGTCATTGACCCCACCTTGAGCAAAATAAAAATGCCTTGTGCCTGGACGCTCTTTGGTCGCTGATGCCCTTGCGCCATACAATTCATCATCATCATCAAGACTAAACAGAGCGCTCAGGAGCAATAGATATATGAACTCGCTCTGACATCTTCTACCTGTAAACTATAGTAAAGTATAAATACCTTCGGAGCTGTCGCTGAATATTTTGTTTGCTGTGGCAAGCGTCCTGTCATTTTTTCTTCTACTTTCTAACGAATTATCTTTGAGACAGAGAATGATTACTTTTTTTAGTCATTAACGCCAGAAATAAAAACAAATATTCTCCTATGTTTACTTTGGTTTCAGTGACTCATCGCTTTCTTGATATATATATAAATATATATATATATATATATATATATATATATATATATATATATATATATATATATATATATATATATATATATATATATATATATATATATATATATATATATCCCTACACTTGTCTGCTCAGCAGTCAAAGAGAGTCCTGTGTGGTCCTATCAAGTTCGGAAAGCGCCGCAGTACTGCAGAGGAGTTGTTTGCATTCTATTTTTGTCACTTATATGCGACATCGCGTATGAGGTTGCTGTATGAGCGAGACCATGCCAAGGACAGCCCACACAGTGTAAAATCACGTTTTAGCTGTGCTGCGTTAAGGCTGTGCTGTCACACGCTGAGAAGGCAGAGAAAACGGAGATGAGTTTGGCGGATCACGCATTACGAAGCAACACACCGCACGAGTTGCCCCACAGTGCTGCTGCCATGTGTCAGCCACAGTACGAGTACTGGTTGTCTTCGCTGTTCTTAAAGGTGCCCTAAAGAGGTATCTGAAATCGTCTTTTTGTCGCGGGAACTCGATCTACACTCTCCTAGCATTCTTAGAAAGTTCGAATTATTGTCCTGTTCGGCTGATTTTCCTATTAAACCGAATTAAACGCAACGGCTCTCGCTTTTTTTAACTCACCTCCGACAACAGAAGGAGTCAGCGAACGCTTGGGGTTCCTTTCATCCAATCAAATGGCGGCTTCGTTTCCGCTTTTATTTTTTTTTAGGTTTTGTGAATAAATAGATTGAGTCCAAGATTATATATCCGCTAATTAAGCCCACGGATATAAAAATACGCGTGGACTACTTGCTTTCGCTGATCGGTACGTATCACTCCGCCTGGCTGAAAGGCATTCCACGCGTTGGCTGACTCTTCCTCTTTTCGGAGGCGAGTTCATAAAAAATAGGCATTAGCCCGGACATTTAATTGGAGTTAAAATGAAAATCAGCCGCACAGCACAATATGTCGATGTTTCTAAGTTGCTCGGAGCGTGCAATCGAGTTCCCGCGGTAAAAAAAAAAAAAACGTGCTTAGAATCCTCATTAGTGCACCTCTTAACTTCATCGCCCAAAAACTGCACTGCAAGGCTGGCTGCTATTATCAGGATTTCGCTGATCTCCATTTATACGCCTTGAACCGAAAGCCCAGACCTTAATGTGAGCGTCTTCAAATCGCAATGTGGTGTCCCATTGCTCAGCGGGACGAAGAAGGAGCGGCGTACTCGCCAGTGATGAGAACGGCCTTCCCTTTGGGATCGACGAGTCCGTTGAAGACCGCTCGGGGAGCATGCATGCCATAGCACCCAATACCCGCAGCTCAGGGTGAATAGTGCTAGACCAAAGTTTGTCGCTGAGACAAGTAGTAATGGTATTCGTCTTGCTAGAAGTCATAGGAGAATGACAGCTGGAAGTGTTAGCTGCGACACTGTTAGAATACCTTCTGAAGGCGAACTGACGCTCTGCAAACTCTGAGCAAAAGTGGTGATTCACTTTGGACTGCCAGGGGGTGATGTGCATTGCTATTTCCTTGGAGAGGCGTCCGAGGTGATGATGTAATTGTACCTCGGCACAAAATTTCTGTTGTTTTCTTCACTTAGTGCAAGAAAAACAATGCAGTTGCGTGGCCATCGTTTTTGAGAATTAAGAACAAAAATAGACTGCACTCCGCAGTGCACCAGCGGTCATTGTTCGAATTGGGTGCCGTACAATTTGCAGCATGTCATTAAGGAATGCTTTGTTTGCAAGGGACTTCCTGCGCTCCTCAGGCGCTCTGTTGCTTCTGTTTTGTGCGCAAACATGCACTTTATGTGTTCATGCCGCAGGAATTGAGAGAACAATTTTTTCTTATTTTCAAAACCTGAAATTGCATCGTCTTCTCGGCAGCTGCGAAGTCGACATTGCCCGTAACCACCAGTGCGTGCTAATAAGCATTCATTAGTAAATTTAAGTTATTAAGCGGGCAATTAACATAGATTTTGAACTCACCGACTTCAGCCGTGGCCTTTGCTATGAGCTTTTCTGGACTGTCAACGTGGCAACATTGAAAAACGGCGGCATTCTTTCGGCTGCATCCACAGAGTCTCAGAGATCTTGGTGAACAGGGCAGTGAGTTTCTCATGAGCCTGACTTGCCTAGAAATTGGTTGCAGTGTGCCCTCAATGTCGCGGCAGACCGTCCGAAGAGCTCTAAGTCAAAGCATTCTTTGCCACGCCACAAAATCACAAAAAAATAAACGAACAAATCCGAAGTTAAAAATGCCCCACTTTTAATACTACTCTTAGCATTATAGACAGGAAGCACGAGTTCAATGAGCGGAATAGGGGAAAGAACAGATTGACAAAAGTTACTGGGCGGCGCACAATGAAAGCATGATCTTCGGCGAAAGGCCATTTAAAGATTATGCAGAGCCACAGTATTTTGTATCACTAATAATATTATAACACGCGAAAGGTTTCTCTTGCAGAACGCAGAGCTGCACTCACATTCGGAAAATAAATAAGGAAGAGTAAGTCAGTTTACAAAAAAAAAGACCCATAAAGAAAAACAATGAGAAATAAAATAGCAGCGAGGAGAACAATGTCATTTGAGAAAGATCAAAGGTCAAACTACGAATTTCCAGAGATAAGCTTGCTGTACATTTCAAATAAATAACTTAGAAAACAGAGCGCTGAGATTGGTGCTCCCTCTCGCCACTTTCTTCTCAATGGAATGGAAGCTTTGAGCATGTGGTGACAGCTTCCGCAGCTGTCTGGCTGGACAGAACGTGATGACACGCAATCTCGTGGAAGTCGTCGCCTCTCGCTCGAAGCACAAGTAACTCTAGCGCCAGTGCCAGCTTCAGGCAGCCGATGGCAGTGTGGCTCAGCTGAGCATAGCTGTAGCCTCGCTCCAGTGCCACTAACTGGCCGTTTCTAGGGGATCACAAATGCAAAGAATGATCACCCTGCCAAGACCGAAGATAAGTTGTCACGGTTCCTTTCACGTTGTCGTCATTCCTCCGACGCCACAAATTTGTCGTTGGACAACTTTATGCATCCAAAATTGCGAGTTTTAACGTCGCGAAGCGACCCATGTGCTATGAGGAACGGTGTTGTTGATGGCTCCTGATTAATTTGAGCATATGGAGTTCTTGAGTGTCACAGTTCACAGGCGCCTTTAGTGCCTCGCCTCCATCGAAAGACGGCGGCGCCGTTGGCATTGCACCGGGTCCTCTGTCTTACTAGCCACATTGTGTAGCTGCGTTGAGTATCGTTAAGCAAAAATCATACAGCAAACATCGTTTTACTGATTGTTTTGCTGATCGTTGTACTGGTCGCTGCCCCTCCTAATACTTGCGACCAGTATTACCGATGATCCTTTTCTTTTTCAGGTCACAGTGACCAGGCTTTTGCGACCGCACATGCGTACTGTTAGTTTTAAAATTCGGTTTCCTTGATTGAGTAGTCAGTCCCATATGCGCCCTTCTTGTCTGAGATTCCCCTTCATTCCACATATATTCGCGCTATGCTTTTTTAAAGGAGCTTTACATATTCTTGCGTCAGTACTTGATGTTCGCTTGCAACTTTGCCTGTCAATGACGCAAACGGCGCGTCTTGGCTCTACAGGCACAGAGCAAACATAAAGCCTATAAACAAGGATGGCAAATTTACTAAGGAAGCGAGCGATGAATTTGAAGTGAAGAAAACATGAAACAAGAGTCAGCTTTGAATGATTTGGACTATTATATTGGCGCTATCCAGGACTGGAAAGTCATAAGTCCGGAGAAAACCTTTTGTGTTCGCAATCGATTGGTTTGCATTAAAGCCACAGTAGTCGCAGAGCGTTTTGAAAGCGGGAACTGAATGGTCAAACGCAAAGACAGGAAGTGGAAGCTCATGTTCTTGTCAGGCATCATGGAATCCCAGCGCTTGCAGATGAGGACACAGAGGACGCAGCTGTGTGTGTGTGTGTCAGCGCAATTGTGTGCGTGTCCTCTCTGTGGCTTCATCTGCAAGCGACGTGGTTCCATGATGAGAGGAGCAACAAAATCATTCATCGACGGCTATTTCCAAAACCTTTGCGGGGAAAATGCATTGCATTTACTAGTGGGCCAACAAACTCCGTAGCAAGACTTATATTGATCGTGCGGTTCGCACACTTTGCACGCATTGTTGTCTTATGAGCTGCGCTCACAGAACTTTGTGGTAATGATCATCCTCTCGTGACCTACACTTTAAAGCGCAGATGCTAGCTTGGTCTGAGTTCTCTTGCCCTGCTCGTCGATTGCCCATCACTCAACCGAATCAGTCAGCCACTACGCGCGTCTGGCTTGGGTCAGTCCAGTGAATAGACCGTGATCATACTAGTCGGTAGTGGGCAGCACTGCAGTAAATGCAAAAACACGGGGTACTTCGCTGTGCCATTCTGACGCATAATATACAGATTTCTTGCGACAATCGACATTACTTGTTGACGACGAACTATTTATTACAAAGGAGCAGAGTTTTACATCCCCCTGAGCAGGAAATGTTCATTTCAGTCGTAACGAGGCTAGTATAACTGAAAACAAGATTGGAGGATCGAAATTTGGACTCATGTTGCATTCGTCGACACTTAGTACTGCAGTTCGAAACGCGACGCTCTTAGATACCCCTGAAAGCTACTTTCTTTCCATTAGCAAAGAAACCCTGCGAAGCGCGTCGATGACTTCGTCGGCGATCTCGATCGGCGCGATGTCGTGCAGCCATTGAAGAAGGCAGTCGCGGAGACCACCGGGACGATAGCAGGCCCGGGGAAGTCGTTCGCGGATGGCCAGCTTCATGGCGTCCACGGCATCCTGTGTCCGTTCGTTCATCATAAGCGAGTGGAGAACATCGGCTGTGTGCTTGCAGCGAACGACGGATCGCCCGTTGATGGCGCTGCGCACGCTTTCCGGTAGCAGCTGGATGTCGCGGTCGAAGATCTCCTCCAACTTGACATGGTCCACGATGGGCGTTCTGCAAGAGCGTTGTTTAGTCGCATCGATTTGAAGAGCACAGAGAAGTAATGGCATATATTTTTTTTCTAAAACATGAACTAGTTTTTGGTCGCTTTCTCAGAAAATTAAGGTGGACATCATCCGCAAAACGCGGAGAACCTGAGGCTGAACATGGTGACCAACCTGAAGATGAATCTATCCGAAACTGTCAGAGGGGTAACCAACTGATAAAGTCTCTGGAGGTTTGTAATCCAGACCTGAAATATGGGAATTTTTTAGAGTGCAGGTCTTACTTAGGACACCCGTCCATGCATGCCGTGTCGTAGTCGTCGCAGGCGTTGTCGGCCTGGTCGGCGTAGCACGCCACCTGATAACCGTGGCAGGTAGCAGCAAATCGAAACGCCACTTGCACTGGTGAAAGTGGTGGAATGGGCGACCGGAAGGTGGCTGCTACGGGAAAATCCCAGAGGGTGGCTGTAACACGCCACCTGCCTGTGGTGGCAGGTGGCCTCTGAAGAGCTACGCTAAAATTTCGCGCTACCGACTATATTAATCATCTGTCAAATTATTTTGTCGGTCACCTCATGAAAGGCATTTGGGAAAGGAGCATTATTGTACCAGCGATCCCCCTCTCCCCCTTCCTTCCACCCCCAACCTACATATGTCTTAGAGTTTGCTTCCTATTCGTAAGGTTCAGGTCCCTCTGCTAGCTTTAGATGCATTCTTATTTTTTGCTGAGATGCAATTATCAGCTTACCCGGTATCAATCTACTGATTGCCACTAGTAGCAACGCTTTCACCTGTGTGAATGTTATTTCGTTTTCTCGCTGGAGATCTAGGGTTTCTTCTTAACCTTTTATTCCCTTAGAACTCTGAAGAAAACCTGACGCTTTGCTTCTGTGCTGCTGCTGCACTTTGTTCTCTATTATCGAAATATCTGCAGTTTCCAAATTATGTTAAAGGTGACATCTATTCATGTAAGACAGAATTGAATAAAAACAAACCTGTAGCCTGATGGCTCAACGGTGCAGACGCGGACGCCTCTGTTGAAGTACTGACGACGCAGGCCGTCGGCTAGTGAGGTGCAAGCAACCTTAGACATGCAGTAGGTGAGGCACTCGGGCATCGTAATGCGACCTGGGAAGGAGAGCTGTATGAGAACTTGACTGACGCCACTGGCAGATCTTCATAACTGGCGCAATAAAAAGGACGCAGTTTTAGCAGGGAAACAAGGTGACAATGGTACCAAAATGGCTGCTATAGAAAAGCAATGCAAAAGCGATTAGGGGCTACCCCATCCGATAATGCAACAAGTTTAGAAAAAGCAAAGTTAACTTGCTTTCAATGTGAACAAATGTTGGCTTCGAAAGACAATAACTCATAATTTATTTCAAGGCAATGTTTTCAACTAAGTATATGAAACCTGTTCATAGAGAATAGATGAAATGAACAGAAAGAATTTGTTAAAATTTGCAACGCAGTACTCGCATTGTGCATCGCGCCGTAGCTTCCTTCCCGTATGCCTTGTGTTTGACGTTCAAGACGTCAGCTTGACTGTCTACAAAAAAGGCCCACAGTATTGCTCATAAAAATGCTACCAATATAACCTTTTACGTAAAAGCCAGCGCGTCTGAGTGCGCACAAGTTTTGGCGACTCAGTGAGGGGAACGACTGTTAGGGGAACGACTATAGAAACAGTGGCAATTCTTACATATAATGATGATAATCAAGCATGAATACCAGCAGTTTATCGCGGGCATAGGATTAGTGATGCTAGGAGCTGTTCCAGCAGAATTCAGGAAATACGAACGAAAAATTCTTGGAGCTGGATTTTTTAAACCGGGATCGCAGCCAATACCTGCTAAACCTAGATTATGTTTGGGTCCTTGCGTTTGAGTACTACAGCAGCTTTGGAGAAATCAACGTCATACCGTTTCCAGATACAGAATACTGTTTATTTGAAGTGTGCAAGTCTGTCGCAAAAATATCATGTTCTCATGATTGTGATGTCGCACTAAGGACACGGAATAGTGTTTACTGCCAGTAGATTTGGTTATTGAGGAGCCGTAGGCCTTTTATGGTGAATTCCGACACCCGTAATGCGAATGTGTAGATTCCCAAACGGGCTTGCCTATGACTAGCGGGACCACTCGCAAGAACACATAGCTACTGATCTCCAGAAAAGTAAGAGTGAGGACACTTATTGAAATAAGTTAGTGCTTTCGGCTGGCTTCATTACATGAATTCAGCTTCGTGTTTCACAGTGTTTTCAGAAATGCAAGAAGCCATTTGACATGCTTCCTCATCCCTGTGCCTTTGTGGTTCATAAGCACACCGCTACGTGGGCAGTTGCCATAAGTTTTTTAAAGCCTACTCATTAGGGCTACGACGGGAAGTAGGGCTCCACGGATGGATACCACCTGCGCTGTAAAATTTATACAAAGCCTGAAAGGCTGTACGTGACAGCAGTAGCGATAAGCACGGTGCTTATGTGTACTGCATGCAGTGAAGGCCTATCCTCATGGTACAATGATAAGAGTGTCGGTACATACCCATCTGACTGGTGACGAGGATGAGCCTGCCGCGAGCCTTCTTCACCAATGGTAAGAACGTGGTGCAGACCGAAAGGGTGCCGAATGTGTTGACGTCAAATACGGAGCGAATCCGGCTCATGGGCTGCCACTCGATGTAGCCCAGAGTGCCGACTCCGGCGTTGGCCACCACAGCCCAGAGCTCTGCGTTTTGAAAGAGACGTTGACTGTAGGAAAGCGTCCGCTTAATCATGTTTTCATTTCTGCATTCAGATCTAAATTGCGCTTTGCGTCCTGAAAAGACAAAAAAAAACATTTCGTGTTGTGCCTATGACCCGTTCGCCCAGGGCAGGATGCATCTTCAGCATACTTGACCTTACATCAAGTGCAGCAATTGATTTCAACGATACAAACAGGAAGCCAGTACAGCAACTAAGAATTGTCAGCGTAACGACGGGAACTACTGCGGAAAATAACTCTTTCATACAACTGCACTTAACTCGGTCCTTATGCAGAGATGGCGTATAGGTACAGAATTCTCCCCGCGCGCAATACGACCGCATTTAAAGGGGCTCTGAAACGCCTTCCGAGGAGAGCACATTAACTCACTTAATCACTGCACTGTGTTGCCATTAAAACCGGAGCCAAATAATACTCTTCTACACGCAGCAGACGACCGACAATCACGCGTCAAAGTTGGCGAGCCCTTCCCGGTGACTTTCTCATGCTCGCACCCTCCTCCGTCCCCCGCATCTGCGTAGACATGGTGAGAGGTGGCCATTGGTTAGATTCTTTCAGATGTCAGGCAGCTACCGTGGCCGCGGCCAATAAGCCGCTTAGCTCCGGCGGGTCGGGAAGCTCCGTTCGCCGAGAGGGGTCGGTGAAGGAGCGCCTACCTTCCAGCGTGCAAAAAGTGACGAGAGGAGAGGGAAAGGTGCGAAGGCGCTGAAATTCAAATTTTAACTACAGATAACTTAGCTTCTACAAAGCGCATTTAAAAAATTCTTGCTGCATACTATTCATAAAGCGGCGTGCTTCAATATCCCAGGCATGCCGCAACTTTATTAGAGCCCCCTTCACAGCCCCTTTAAAATCCTTTTCCAAAATTATTCTACACGGGATTAAAAAAAGACGTCCGAGTGTCGTTGAATTAAATTACCAGGCCTACTACCATCGATACGTTTCCACGAACAAACCGCGATCACGGCAAGACTAATTTACCCGCGGACTTCTGAGTTTACGTGACACCTTAATTTACTTCGAAACGACCGTCACGAAGTCTTTTTCTGGTCTTGAAGTCCGGAGTTTGAATCCATTGCCGGGAAAAATGTTACAAACATAAGTTTATCAGTAATAAATTGTTTTTTTTTTTTTGCTGGCGAACAAACGTCAACATTGACACAGAGAGGCAACAAGGAATTTTTACTGGGAGCGTGAAATTGATAGTTTACCTTCAAGAGTGCATTCAAGACGTTGTCCTCACTTTGTTTACCTTTCTCGCCAATGGTGTTTTCCACGGTTTGCAGAGCGCAGCCAACCTCCTCTTCTTTCGTCACGTCCATCTGCATCACGAGCATGTTCTCGGATCTTCGGAGCTGTTTCGCACCATCGCCACCTTCGTCCAAGCATCCAGCGTAGACGAAGAACCCTTCTTCGGCCAGCTGTGTGGCCAACATATGACCAAATCCGGTATCACACCCTGAGGAAGAAAATGGCAAGCATTTAACAAACGATGCCTGAGCTGTTCTCGCTATGGTAAATTCACGTGTCATAAGGTTGCCGTGGCGAAAGCAAATGCAGGTGGTAAAGAATATTTAAGAAGTGCTTGTGAATGGGCTAGTTGAAACATATTTTCGTTGAACCGTTCCTGTTTGTCTTCGCAAACTGTGTCAGTGGCAATCTATGTTGAAACAAAAAAAAAATCATCGAAAGACCGCGCCAGCCATATAGCGCCGTCAAATCCAGTCCGCTGGTGTCAAAGGGTGTAAAAGCCACTTTCGTCCCGGGTAATTCCCGGCGCCTCATTTACCAGGTGGAGCAAGGCGGAAGAGCCTCTCTCTTTTCTCCTGATTCGCTTTGAGCTTTTGACCCTTGGGAGTCGTTTTTGACGTTTTGTGAGTAGCGTCTGCTCGTTTCCTCGGGCGCTCTCTCCGGTTTCGGGGTACTGGTCACCTCGACCTTTTGGCGTCGTGCTCCTTCATGTGCTTGTAATGTCGGTGCAGCGACAGCCACGGTATTTTGTTTTGTGCTAGCGACATTCCAAATGGTGAACGGTGCAGTGAGAGTCTCACGGCTTACGACGAACACCGCTACCCATGTGCGCTTTTTCCGGTGCCGTAATCTTTTTCGGCGCCCGTTGACGAAGCAGGTATCTCCTTTGGTGTGCAGAAGAGTTTGCACATCGTGGCAATTCCGGTCATGCAACTGTTGCCTGAATTATTTTGCTGTTGCATATATTAGCATGGGCAATGAAGGCTGTTCCGTGATACTGGTTTGTTTTCAAGTGTTTGCAGAAATATCAATCAATTTTTGCAATTCATTTCTATTTTATGGTAGGCGGTGGACGCACTTTATTGCGTGCTTTCGTTTTGCACAAAATGTTGTATTGGAAATATGAGCTTCACCGTGTGAGCTTAATGTTTCCTCTGTTGCATGGACACACGCTTGTATTTGTATCGCACGGCAATTCTCTAGCATGTTGTGTATATGTGATCAAGAACGTATTTTTTCGAAGAAAAGTAACTTTGATGAGGACGGGATTGATATCAATTAAAAAAGTGCAAAGTATGATTTTTCTTCTACGTGGCTGAAAGTTGAGGTTAACATTTTTGAGCTGCAGGGCGACCAATGTCAACGTGCCACAGTAGGAAAGAAATAGTATACGAAAACCCTGCGCGCAGTGCAGGCAGACAACGATACATTCACCCACATCCACCAGCGGGTCCTTTTTTGGGCCAGTCCGTTACCATGACGAGATCTGTTACGAACACCCCTCGCGACCTCGTATTTCAGTAGTCCGTTTTCATGAAGATTAATACGTGATAATGCCGTACAATACCCGTTAGCAACGAAACTGAACGACGAAATGGCGCTAGCATCTAGTACGTACGTGGCCAAGGGTAGCTATCGAAGCTTTCACACCCGCGACCTCACCCCGCCAATTCGTTTTTGCACAAAACGTGGCGCCCTCTGACCACATTTGTCGGTTATTAAAAAAAAAACTAGCTGAAAATATTGAACGCAGCTGGGCGCCGCAGGCGTGGCCCACATCCGCGGTGGCCTAGTAATCTGAGCACCTCCTCGCTTGCAGGAGGTGCGGGGTTCGATCCCCTGATCCACCTTGTACCCACCGTTGCCGTAATCGGTTCAAGATTCCCTTTGGCCTTGTGCTCGGCTTGTCTTGGGTGAAATACTTACGAAATGAGGTCACGGAAGTGGTGGCCTTGTGGTAGAGCATCCGCCTCGCATTCAGAAGGTGATGCATCCGATCCCAGTGCCGTCGGGTACCCACCGGGCTTCTAACAGGTACAATATTTCCCCCAGCCTGATGCTTGGCTTTTCAGTATTGAAATGTGAAAAGGGCCTTGTACTAAACCGTTGCGTTAACGGGTCAGTGGTTCATTCCGCCGTCAAACAACCAGACTCAACATTTGTAGGGTAAAGCCCTCCTGTTAATTAATTCTCTAGATAATTTCGAAGCCGTAGATGGTTTGGTTTATGGAAGGTTTAACGTCCCAAAGCCGCTGAGGCTATGAGAGGCGCCGTAGTGAAGGGCTCCAGAAATTTCGACCACCTAGGGTTCTTTAACGTGCGCGGACATCGTGCAGTACACGGGCCTCTAGAATTTCGCCTCCATAGAAATTAGACCGCCGCGGCCGGGATCGAACCCGCGACACGTGGTGCTGACTACTACTACGCCGACGGCTTTTCGACCAAACGAGGTGTATACGCTATCGCGTGAAACGTTCTCGAAAATTACTACACTTACCATGTACAAAAGAACAGTTTGCACTTGCTGTCACGTTAGTATGTCATAAGTTGTAGAGATTAGCAAGTGCACAAACGCTGACCGAACACGAGACGGCACAGGAGGTTACTCCGTACTCGTACGAGCCAAAACTCGCGGCGTAACAATGCACAGAGCGCTTTCTCACCAGTTATGAGGACGCACTTTCCATCGGCTTTCACAAGTCCGTTGAAGAGGACTCTGCGACCATGCCAGAGCAGCCAGTATCCGCAAAGCACTGTGAGCACGAGCAACCCGACATTGGTCACTATGTCCAGAAGCCAGGGTGTTCGGGAAGCAAGCATCCACAGCAACGCAGACGCCAGCGGAGTCAGCCGAAACACGGTCAGTATTGGTTGCATGGTAGGTGCTGCAAGAATCTCCGAACAGTTCGCGCGGAAGCCACTAAGAGAACAGAGTGTATGCGGGAGTCCACACGAACGGTTGTATGCCTTTGTATCTGAAGAAAGAAGGATCCGGAATTGCAACAGCATTGTAAATGACAATGGGTACGAATAACAAAAAAGGTCATGAACGCTTGTAAGGAAACGGAAATGTCTTCAACGTACGAGGTCTTTTTAGACGCTGCCGCCTCCTAGGAGGCGTTTCACACTGATGAGCACGAGGTAGAACGAAATGAACGTCTTGTTTGAACAACAGGCGGAAAGACGTTAAGAAAAAAAAACAGCGAGCGGTAAACATAATGCCAAGACAAAAGAGCCGACAGATGCTTAAGAGAGGCCGAAATTTTAAAAACAAAGAAAATATTTGCGTACAAGATGAAGGCACGAGACTCGCAGCGCTTTGCAACCGACATGGACGTCCTTACACAATTGCTTGTACACACAAACAACCAAGCTTAATTACCGAGCAATCTTCCCCTCAGCATGTGTACGCACTCATAAACTGGCCACCATGAAAAGAAAATAAAGAAAAAATAAATGTGCGGTTCGAATTAGTTTTCCAGTGTCGTGACAAGAGGTTCAAAATAGAACAAAGTATAAAAATTATGTCAAATTACTCGAGTAGTATTCTCTGCATAACAAGCATGGATTGAAAGCTCTGTTTTTGTTTTCAACCGTGCAGTGTTTACCTGGATTATGTAACTATGAATTGCAACCAGGGGCCAGATTACGCAACTGTCAATTAGGAAAATTGTCAAAAACTTGTCAAAAAGGTGTCAATAAGCTTCGCTCCTATTGGTCGGTCGTGGCCGGCGGCCATTTTGCTTTTTTGCGTCACGGGTGGCAGCAGATTACGCCACGGATGTGGCAGAAGGGGTGACGTTGCACACCTAATTATGAAGGTGCTAATGAACAGTTTTTTGTGACAGTTTCGATGCGGTCAATTTGACCGTTGCGTTTGTGACAGAAAATGGCGGCGGTGTACGCGGCCATACGACTGAGGCGGCTGCGCTGGCGCGAGCAACGGCGAAGGAGGGCGCACGAAGACGCGTTTGACTTGCCGGACGAGCTGTTTCGACGCCTTTTTCGACTGGAGAAGCAGACTGTGGAGTGACTATGCGACGAACTCGCCGATGAACTGAGAGGTTTGCGTGCGAGTGCGCTGTCGGTGCGGCGGCAGGTGCTGTGTGCATTGCGGTTCTTTGCCACGGGCGGCTTTCAGGCTGCCGTTGGTAGCGAGGCGCACGTCTGCATCGCACAACCGACGGTGAGCAAATGCGTACAGCGGGTGTTGGAGGCAATTTGTAAAGTTAGTGCGCAGAAGGGGTGGGTTCCGTCGTCACCTCTGTGACACACAGCTACATATGAATAAGACACGCTTATACTGTCAAAGCACTTTATTTTTCCCAGCAAATGGCACTTCGTGGTTGTCTTTCTGTTTCCCAAGGGGGAAGAAACAAACAACCACACATCACATACTGCAACACCTCACCTTTTGGCATTTTTGTCATCGATCGAAGGAGTCTAACAACACAGACTTCAACAAGTTGTCTTCGTCGATTTCGTACCAAGCGCTTCTTGCAAGTTCGCTCGGTAGGCACGTAGCCTTCACTGCATTCGTTGAAATTTTTCTGCGCACTTAGGTCAACAGCACAGTAGCTCGACTCCAGACGCCGCGCAAAAAACAATAACACGGCGTGAAACAACTGCTTTCGTGCAAAGCGGCCTTTTTGCTGCCGTCAGCACACCACCGCGGCACCGAAATTTACCCTGCAGCCAATTTAATTGCACAACTTTGAACGCTTTTTGTTTTGGTTAATATTTTCGTTTAAACAGTATATTTTGGCAAAATAAAATATTAGTTATTTTCATCGTTGCTTATTTCTTATTTCTTTTTACAAAAAATTTAGCAGACGGCCCCTCGAATGCTTTCGGAGCGCCGCCCTGCTGTAATTGGCTTATTCCTCGTTGCGTCGCGTGGTGACGTCTCATCGTTTCGTCATTTTGACGTCACTGTCAATAACATTTGACAGAATTTCTCACAGTTGCGTAATCTGGCCTCAGGCTGACATTTTACCAATTTGGAACACGATGATTGTCGAAAATTCACGCGCTAGCACTAGGGGTGAAGCACTGTGTCCCTCTCTCTCCCCCCCCCCCCCCCCCCCCCTGTGTCTATTGGCTGCCGTGTGAATTTTGCACAATGCTATGTATATACCGAAATATGCTTTCCATGTCCCCTTTTGAATGTCTTCGGTTTTGCTTTTGTAGTTAGGCGGATTTAGCGGTACAGGGGCGCGTTAGTCCCTATAAGAAACAGAAGCAACAGAGCTAGTTGACATGCTGACATCCCAGGAAACCAATAGGCCGAAAGGCAGACAAAAACCAAAGGGACAAGCGTTTTGTTTTTAATTGCTGTCCTGTGGAAGTTTGTTCCTCAACTTGCACGTTTTTCGAGGCGCGCAAATCACTGTATCTAAATTAAGCATACTGTTTTCAAGGAAGATGCCAACTCAAGTACAACATCGTGTCTCTAATGTGCTTACAGGTGCTCTCAAATGCCAATTCATGTCCGGCTATACCTGCATTCAAACGGCGCAGAATATTCAGCAAGACATAGGCCAGCATCGGTCAAGGCTGAATACAGGTTGGGCAGCTGGCCAGCTGTAATCAGGTGAGGTAAAGCAATAGTTCTCGTTGAGAAAGATTGTAAAGAACATGACATTATCGGGCTCCAAAAGGGAGAAATCACTAGTGCTACTTAAGGGTATGAAATAGGCACCAAGACGTCAGTGCCGCATTACCTCTACCACTGTATATACGGGATAGTGAATGGTCATTATTTGAAAGTGAGAGCAATGTTGTTGTTTTTTTTGGCTCCATCCCGGACATTCTACCTTCTTTGGGTACACATTCATCTCTCTGGCAGAGTTAACTCTGAAAGAGAGATAAATGTGTACCCAAAGAAGGTACAAAGCGTTACATGTTGGTCAATTATACAGAAAATCTCAAAGGAAAAAACAAGGTAGGATCTGCAGCTTTAGTGTAAAATGGAATAGGTTCTACTTCAAGATTCGTGTGGGGTGGGAACACAAAGGGTATATGCCATGTTCTACTCATTTTGAAAGATTAAGCGTGATGCGCTATGAAATCAGATAAAATAGCCATATGTTATAAAAAAGAAAACAGTGTGGGGTTATTTAACTATGCTTTCTAATAGTGGTTTAAGGGTCGTTTTTTGCAGTCAGTGATGCCCGTTGTTCTTCATCACATGTTTTTCATCACTTATCGTTGAATAAGGTTTGTAGCTTTATTAACTCTTTCTTTTCTGTTCATTCATTTTGTCACGTGTAGATAGGTGCTTCAGGCTATGATTTTATTCGTTATTTTTAACCTTTGACACTAGCCACCTCCTCTGTCACAACAGTTGCCACCAATGCAGCCCTTGTATAGAAGAGCACCGGAAATTTATTTATTTACACCCGACCACAAACCTTTCTCCTTTTGTGCCTCAGAAGCGTTATGTAAGTGGCGCAATGGAATATCGTAGATAGCATGCGGCAGCATGGCATCTGCAGTCTTTAGACAAGCACTCCTGATACACCATGCCACGCATAGCGGCGTGTATCTTGAACGAAGCTTCAACATATCACGACTGGAGGTAATTACTCTGCTTGGTGTTCATTTATCCGAGTATGTGTTCAAACTGAGTGGAGATTTTATGTGATGCGAAGTGATGACACAATATTGGAGGTCAGTAGAGCCCAGTCTTTATGTTTATGTGCCCTGCTCCGGATTCAGTTGGCTTTTGTGAGTGGGGAGTGAGGGGAGCTTGGAGGGGCACGTACTGCCCTGAACATTAGACACCAAAGCTCAGAAGGACATAGTAATGTTCCGTTGATGTTCAGTAGTCTTCTCTGTTGGTCCGCTCGCGGATGAGAGCGGCTTCCTATAGGAGTTTCACAAGACGATTCAGGTGTTCAACAAGAGTTACATATTTTCTTGTTACATTTAATCGTAACACAGAAATATAAGAGATGCGGTTCGCCGCAGCGTCCCGGTTGTGGTCGCGCACGGCACACTAATGACCCGCAAGCCGTTATGAATCCCCCAGCCGCGCTGGACTGCCCGGAAATGCGCGGAGCCCTCGGGTGACCGCGGGAGCTCTGAACTTGCTACCGCGCAGTCACTGCTCCGTTCAAACTCAAACGGACTCGCCGCCGAACCTCTGTTCCTCCCGTGGGCAGCCCGCCTACGCTTTGTTTATCTCAGCAGTTTCGTGGCATTGCTTTACACGGCAAGTGGTTGCGACTCTTCCCTGGCCCCACGGGCGCGTCGCCCACACTCGGCAGGTGTTTACGTCCGCTGAGGCCAAACATCGCAACCCTTGCATAGCAGCGGAGGTGTGGGAAGTCCGGAGGTGACCGGGTTCCAGGACACCGCTGCTGTAGCCAGTCACGGGCTCTGTAAGCGGGTGCGAGTGCTGCGGGTCAGGGTTCGACCGGCGAGGAAATTCCCCTGGTGCCGACGTCGCTACAGACATCATGCGCATGCGTGCGATATCGACAGCTTGCCAGCTTCTACGATCACGAAAGAGACTAAATATTCACTTCCATCTTTGCTTTATCACCATGCAATGAACAAAAGGTTCTAGTGTCCGGGGGCACCGACAGATGGCACAGCTATACTACACAGCTGGCGACTGCTTTGTGCTGAGGTGTAGTACAAGAGTGATCAAAGTCCAGAGTGCAAAGCACCCGTCTGGAGCTCAAAACGAAGTCGCAGCTTGAACGTCCAACAAACGTCCCGAAATTGTCCTGAAATATTCGAACTGAAATTCGAGCCGAAACGCTACTTTCTCTTCACCAGCATCGATAGCCTGCGTATTTCGTGTATGACTTCGTCAGCCACTTCGTCCGGCGCGATGTTATACAACCATCGAACAACGGCCAGCAGAGGACCGCCTGGTTTGTAACAAGCTCGCGGAATCCGCTCCCGCACTGCCATCTTGATGGGGTCTATAGCTTCTTGCAAGTCTTCCCTCATAAATGCCATGTGCACCACGTCGGCACTGTGCTTTAAGTTGGCCACGGATTTGTCATTGACGCGTTCGCGAACTCTTTCGGGTAGTATCTTCAAGTCTTGATCGAACAACTGTTCCATCCGGGAGTGGTTTACCATGTCAGTTCTGCAAAATAAAGGAATGTGTGTGATAAACATATCCAAACGTCATATTACGAAAAAAAGTCACACCTTCGAATAGTTAAATTTGCTTGCGCAGGAACGTATGCAAATTAGCGATTAACAGCGTAGTATGAACTGGAAGAGAATTCGGAATCAGAACTTCTGTGAATGAAAATCAAGAAATGCAGATAACGCCGGTGGTTTCCTGTAACTGTTTAAAATCTAAAAAAATAGTGTGGCCAAAATAGGAAGGATTTTTTTTTCAAGAACAATTTAAAGCAGCGACGGGTGGCAGTAAGCTTGGAAACCATGCAAAGCATAGATATAAATAAAAATACAAATTAACTCTTAATTGGAGCAGTTTGGCGTTTTGTATCAATGGTGAGTTCGTAGCCATGGAGAAGACAAAGCAATTTCAGCCATTGAAACGAAAAGAAAGTTCTTCTCCAAAGCGCTTCAGTGCGAGGCGGAAAAGTGCAATTTTTTCGCACAAAATAGAAACAGAAGGGAGTAAACCCAGTCAAAAAACGGGACACAGCGAAGAGACGAGGCACACACACGACGACTGGACTAGCAACTGTGCTTGTTAGAAGAAAACAGACTCCCAGGAAAAGTGGCAAAGTTTGCGCAGCTCAGTTAACAGCAACCTACATCAAAAGATAAGCTGTAATCTAACGCCGTTGCGAAAGGAAGCTAAGTTCCTTCTGCATGAGGTAGATAGAAGGACTGCTGATACAATCATCTCCTTGAATACTAATGAAGAACGCTTCGAGGACCTCATGCAGAAGAAACTTAAGCTTCCTTTCGCAACGGCGTTAGATTACAGCTTATCTTTTGATGTGGGTTGCTGTTAACTGAGCTGCGCAAACTTTGCCACTTTTCCTGGGAGTCTGTTTTCTTCTAACAATCACAGTTGCTAGTCCAGTCGTCGTGTGTGTGCCTCGTCTCTTCGCTGTGTCCCGTTTTTTGACTGGTTTTACTCCTGAACATGTACCAACTGACCCAGATTTCAACACTCCTGAAACAGAAGGGTGCATGAAGTTCAGTGTAAATAGAATATCCCCTGGTGACGTGTGGCAATGCGTACTGCGATAATTTCGAACCGTTCATGCTGTTACATCGCGGAATGCAATTTCATTTGTTTCGTGTCTTAAGCGTACGTCATCAGCACACGCTTAATTTGTACTGAACTTTCTGCGCACCTTACGCGTTCAGTTTGTGTTTTGTGCGATAAAACGCACCTTATTTCCTTATTTCATAGAGCTCAAGGGATTCAGAGAAGAAGTTCGTTTCGAAAACTAATACGGCATCGTCTTCTCCGCGCCTAGGAACTTGACTTGAACTTGCTCAAAAAGTATCGGAAGAAAGTAAAATTTGAATTAAAAGTAAATTTAATCAGCAAATTTTAAGTTAATGACTAGCAAATCGCCTAGCTCTGCGAATATACGGAGCCCTCAGTGGTTGATAATTTATGATGAACTGCATTCATTTCTATTGCGTCCACCCCGTCTTTAGAAATGTTTGCAAGTATTGTGTGAAATATCCGGGATGATTTTGCAGAGCAGTTGGTCACAGACACAAAACCAAGTTGAGAAATGAATGAAAGGTGCAAAAACTAAATTAAATTTCAAAGACGCTCACAGAAGAATAAAACTCAATTCGTAGAAAATTATAGCGAGAAATTTTATAGAATCGGGTGCAATGCGCTTAAACCAAGCGGTAATTGTTGGCACGATATGAAAGGATCTAACGCAGAAATGTGAAAAATTCTCACTACTACTTGCGTGCATTGTCAATCAAACAGTGGAAGAAAGAAGGCTTATACGAAAGTTTTTTTTTTTAAATTCCTTGTGTGTTACAACGCTATGCTGGGCTACAGTATAGTTTGTACGAAACTTACCTCGACTTGGTTTGTAAGCATACTTGGTGCAGTAATAGGATTAACGATGCAGCACTCACGAACGACGCGAATCAAGGCGGAACGGGCTCACACTTGGAACTTATTTGGCAAGAGCAAATCTTTATTTTTAAGCTAATGAGGAGTCGATGTAGACTATCATTTCCCTGCACCATTACTTACTCTTTTGGCACGCTACTGCTGAATTTACGCCCACAACCAAAAACAGTACATTTCAACCGCCATGACGTTGAGCTGGCTTGTCATCCATGAAATTGCGTTTTTAGTTGCCCCTTTAAGGTGCTATATGCACAACTGTTAACAAGGCGAACTTGCAGCTTTGCTGAGAGCGGGCCAGACTTAGCAGTGTTTTTCTTTGTCAGGTGAATTAGCATCGTCGATTACGGATGTAGGATAACTAGCGTATCAACCTCTCTTACAATTGCTTTTTTTATGACGAATACTGAACACAGCAAGTGATTGCAGGAAGTGATTTTTCAATCGGTATTAATATCGGTGTTCTTGCCTAATTTTCAGCGTTAAGTACATTCTTGAAGCAGGGAGTAATGCCACGATCCATCGCGTGTTTATCTGAGAAATCCTTCGATTTTAATGTTGCAGTTGTCTAGCACTGTGGCACTTTGTACGAAATTTTGAAAGATGTCTTTAAATATTACCCATCGCTGTTTTGAGCTGTTAAACGAAATAATTCAGGACTGGAGATAAGATACAGTTTTAGTGAGATATTGCTTGTGTTGACTGGAAATATTGTGCCACGCCTTGAAGGGTTTGTTAGGTCAAGGGGTCTCCATGACTGCACGCGCTACTAAGTGATGGCTGGCATGCACCAAAGCAAGTTGCACTTTCTTTTTTGGGTTGTGAGGAACTAGCCACTAACCTTTTATAACATCCTCAAGCACACTTATACTGGCCCCGTTGTATTAGCGAAGATAATCTTCGCTTCAGGCGTGTGTGTTCTATATAGCCTTTTGTGCGCAAACCTGATTACATCACCACTCTTGGTCGGAACGAGAGATAAAGGAATGAAACGAAATGCCACTTCCGTTGCTTGCAATGCACTACATGTGAGAGTGAAGCATCACTGACGTGCAGATATACTTCACTTTGGCAGTTATAGAAAGCGTAGGAAATTTGTATCACGTCATGCGAATCGACGAGTAGCAAACCTGTAAGCTCCTGGTTCAACAATGCAGACGTGCAGGCCTCTGTTGAAGTATTGTCGCCGGAGGCCGTCAGCTAGTGAGGTGAGTGCGCTCTTAGACATGCAGTAGTTCACAAACTCCGGCATTGTCAGGCGACCTGCGTACGATAACATGCGACATGGTGACAGAGTGCGTCAGATTTCTGGCCCATGCCGCAGGGCTATATTCTATTGGCTTGTAAAAACATCAGTAGGGAAGAGCTTACCCCAAGAAGACGCGAACTAGGCATGAAAGCACACGGTAATAGAAGCTTGCGAACAGGCGTAGCCAAGACAAAGAGGAATTCATCAAAAATGCACCAGGACTACATTTAAGGCTTATCTGAGGTGGTATCAATGAGCTTCCTTTTTTTGCTGTTATCTTTTCACTGTTTGCACTTTCGCATGCCTATACGGTGCAGGTACTCGCCATGTGTGGCTGACTTCACCTGCTTTCTGCCCTTCCTTCTCTCCTTTATAACCGACCAGTTCTTGACGTCATTTGTTTCGTCTAACGCACCAAAAAGAAAACGGAGGACCATGAACATGCGTGTATTCATAAAAGTTCACATCCGCTGCTATGAACTCGCAGTAATGGCGCATTACTGCACAGTTGAACAGGAACGAAAATGACTACAAACCATAGTAGCTTGAGACGAGGACGAGTCTTCCGCGAGACTTCCGCAACAAAGGCAAGAATGTTGTTGAGACTGATAGGGCTCCAAACGTGTTGACGTCGAAGACAGATCGAACTCTGCTTATGGGCTGCCACTCGATGTAGCCCATCACAGCGATTCCAGCATTCGCAATTACCGCCCAGAGCTCTGAAATGAGCATTAAGCAAGAAAGCCCTAAGGGATGTGTGAACAGCGCAACCGTGCGGCTTTGCACGAAGGCTAGATTTACTAATCGCTGAAAGTACCTCACTGCGCTGACAGAAAATAATATGTATTCAAGCAAGACGTAGCTTACGATAAAATTCTTTTCTACAGTGTAAAATTAACAAGAGATACATAGCCGTGTATTACATATCATAGTGGTCACTAAGATCAGAGACGCTGCAATTCGCAACTGCTACTTGAAACTGACACAAAATATGTATTGAAGCAAGATGTAGCTTACGATAAAATTCTTTTCTACAGTGTAAAATTAACAAGAGATACATAGCCGTGTATTACATATCATAGTGGTCACTAAGATCAGAGACGCTGCAATTCGCAACTGCTACTTGAAACTGACACAAAATATGTATTGAAGCAAGATGTAGCTTACGATAAAATTCTTTTTTACAGTGTAATATTAACAAGAGATACATAGCCGTGTATTACATATCATAGTGGTCACTAAGATCAGAGACCCTGCAATTCGCCACTGCTACTTGAAACTGACACAAAATATGTATTCATCCAAGACGTAGCTTATGATAAAATTCTTTTCTACAGTTTAAAAATAAGAAGAGATACAAAGCCGTGTACTACATATCGTAGTGGCCACTAAGATCCAAGACCTTGCAATTCGCAACTGCTACTTGAAAGTGCTTACCCTTTCCATCCAAGCGGTCTTCGACTGTTTGGTAAGCTCGATCGATTTCTTGTTCTTTGGTGACGTCCATCTGAAGGACCAAAATATTCTCAACTTTTTTGAGGGCCTTTGCTCCGTCGCTGTTTTCATTCGAGCATCCCGCAAAGACGAAGAATCCATCGCTGGCCAGCTGCTTGGCCAGCATGTGACCGAATCCTCTGCCGCATCCTGCGTTGCCACATGCATCACATCCCTAATGAGCCGACGGAGTGTTGGACGGCAGCTTAAGAATGAAATGCTTTCCGAAGCTTTCTGTATCAGGGCTTTTTGTGGAAAAAACTTCGTTAGCTGACGGTGAAAATTATCGAAGGGTGTTTCCTCAGCGTAGCCTAAATTGGACTGCAAACGTTGCATATTGACAGCACTGACACGCTGTAAAAATTGTCATTTTCGCTGGTAGCTGTCTTCTACAAATACTATATAGCGGTGGCCGTAGTATGTGCTGTTGATGTTGAAGTATGCGTTAAATTTCGAATTCGGGCTACTTTCAATAGCAACCATGCACCATGCGCAGTACGTGCACTGTGCGTGATTGTACTGCGCATCCAGCCGGTGCGCGAAGACGTGAAAGAACAGCGTGACGTCATTCAAGAAGCGAAGGCCTGCGAGCTGATCGCTCATAGAAGCGAATCTGAGACATCCATCGAGTGTGGGCACCAGCAACACATAGCGCGCGTCTGTTAAATTTTGTAGGTTGTTTGCGAACAGCGCGTTTCAAAGCGCTTTGTGTGTGCTACTTCGTTAAAGAATAGGGGCAGCAGTGAAATATGCCTATGATCGACAAATGATGATTTGCATGTGACAAACTGGAAAAAAATGTACTGCTGGATATGGCGCCATAGTATTGCATAATTACTTTTCCAATTAAAAAGCACTTATGATTTTGTCTCCCAACTAAAGAGATAAATAGTTGGAAAGTTTTCTTGGGAGCACTAAGCTCAGCTCACAGCGTCTATATGAAGCCTGATTCGCCTCTGCGGACTGTGTAGGACCCTAGTTCAATGCTATAGACAAAACGAAAACGTAGTATTGCTCGTATCATTTAGCTCCATGAAACTGTGAGTTGTAAGTCCAGATATCACTGTCATGTAGTGGTTTTCCGCGTCATCTATAGTCACCGTTCTCCTTGTAGTGCAAATTTTTGACTTCCATTTGGTTGCTGTGACTGCTCCTAATTGTGTAATTAGCCCTGTGTTTGAAAGCGTTCAGAAACGCAATAAAATCATGTCATTCTCAAAACCTGCTTTCTGTTGCTTCCCGCTTGAGTGCTGTGCTAAATTCAAAATTACACGTAGAACGTGACACTAAATTCCGTCGCGAATATCGACGTAAAGCATTATCAGAAATAATGGTCAACGGTTGCTTGCCGATATTACGAAAGATTTGTGCTTCAAATGCCATATTTTTAGGAATTATTATACCTACTTCAATTATCCTGTTTGCAGAGAAAGCTGACATACCACAGTAACAACATGCGCAGATTCGTTGCATGTCATTACATGACGGTAGAGATGGAATGGCGACTGAAATCTACACAAAGCACTTTTTCTCTCGAGCTCATTTAGTTTCGAAGAGGAAAGTCCAGCTGAAGATAAAAGAACGTAGCTTGTTTTATTTTTCTTGTGACTTCTTAAGGGTATCATATCTCAGATCCATTTTAGGACAGCTCCTTAACTACAATTCGCCGCTATTTGAAAGAGAGTGACGTCCTGATTAGGAGCCCCACAGAGCAACCAGTTCAGATAAGTGCGCGCAGTCCCTCTATTTTTGAAGAAATGGCACGAGAGTAGAGAGGCTGTAAATGAGAGATCATACACAGAGCAGGTGTGAATCTCATGATTTACTCTTGAATGCTAGTGCATTAAGCCTGCACGAACAGCTGTAATCGTTTTCATTTGTCATTTCTTAACCCCTTTTTTCTGGCAGTTGCGTCGCATAAAACTGAGCTCTCATTAGGCTAGCGCTGCGGAGTATTTCCCGACCGTAAACCAAAACCTCAGACTTCAATGCGCATGTCGCTTGTGAGCATCGTGCAACAATACGATGAAACACAAGCAGCGCACTCACCCGTGATGAGAACGGCCTTTCCTTTGGCATCGATGAGTCCGTTGAAGAGCGCTCGACGAGCATGCCACAGTAACCAGTATGCGCCGCTCAGCGTCAACAGCGCTAGGCCCACGTTTGTCGCAGCGGAAAGCAATAGAGGAGATTGTGACGCCAGCAGCCATAGTGTAATAGCTGCTGGGATCGTTACCCGGGACACAGTGACCATGTCTTCCGCGCACGACGGTCTGCAAACTTCCCGCAGAACCAGCTACTTGCTTTGAGCGTTCGTGGGCGGTGCGCATTATTTCCTTGAATAGGTGTCCTATGTGATGAGGAAGTTAAACGCGCACCGGGCGGGTTCACCGCATACTAGGCGTCGTGGCAAAACGAGATCTTCTGAGGTCGTACTTGGCACACTGCCTGCGCTTTGCCTTTTGTTGTCTGAACAAAAGAAGGCGGAGACCTCGTCAACTTTTTATTTCGCACACGTAGGAGGAGATGGCAGCGCGGTACTTAAAGTTTGCTCTATTTTGAAGCTTAATCGCCGCAAGCGTCATGCGAAACAATGCACAGAAAACGTGCGCCAGCTTTCCAGGGGCTGCATTCTATATATGCTGTCCATTTTCCATTGTCAATTTCGCGTCCATTTGCTCCTGTTTCAGTGGTCACTCAGATATACCCGAAGCTTTCAAGCGTTTGTGGCAAGCAACAGGGTCATTGGGTGGTTGGTGACTGGACCTTACCATTGGCTGAAACTGGATGCAATATGCAGTCAATAGTAAGATGCATCGCAGAGCTCTGTCAACAAGCGACCGGATTTGATCACTGGCTGGCATTGGCTGCTATGTGCAGCCGATAGTGAGGTCAGGTCGCCAATCACCCAATGGCCGGGTCGCTTGCTGCAGACGCTGCAAAGGAGCAGGTGTAACTAACTGACCACTTAGAGAAGGCGAATGGACGCGAAATAGACAAAAAGACAAAAGAGAACGGGACAGTTTTTAGAATACGGCCCCCGGTGATATGGGAGCCGTAGTTCAACCATGTGGTCTGAGTTATCCAAGTACATGCATTGATGACCGATATGTCAAGTTGCCTGGTGCTTTTTAAGAGCCTTCGAAGCAGGTTCGTTCAAAACGGTCGATGTACGAAATGAGAAATAAAGGAGCCATGAAACGATAATCTATGGTGCCACATCCCAAGGGTGGCGGCTTCACACCCACGGACTCACGAACTCACAAGCCTTTTTCGTCGTCGCTTTCTCGTTCCGTTGCTTCGTGAGCTACCGGTGGGGGAACCTTCTGAAGGGTTGAGGTAGGCGGTGGTGGCGTCCTGGATTTTCTAGGAGGGTGCATGGGTGGGGGTGGGGGGGGGGGGTGGGGTGGGGGGGGTAGTAGGTCCACGCATGTAGGAGGGGATGCATTTTTATCGGCGTGTGCCTCCTCCGGCGAGTACTTCCGGAGGATTGGGGCTCAGAAACCTACCATTCGTCCTGCCCCTTCTGTGGAGCAGTTGGCACACTCTTTCACGCGGTTTGGGAATGTCAAGAAAACCCAGACTTGGACAGCAATCCCGATCCGACTCATGAGCGCTGGGAGGCAACCCTTCATAGCCACAGCCCCCTCGACCAGAAATCGCTGGTTGAGAGGGGCCGGAATATGATGGCAACCAATGGGTTCTCGTACTGAACCCACGCAGTTTTTATGCTCTGAATAAATGTTTTTCCTCCTCCTCCTGGGGCTGCACACATGTTGTTTCTTGAGGGGAAGAGGATTATACTGCTATCACAGTAAGAAAAAAACTAAGATCTGGCCGGCGAAAAAACTACGTGCAGAAGAAAACGACTCGTGAACAAGGAAAAATTAGGAAAATTTCCTTTCAAGCGTGCATGTATTACATCCACATAGCAGTATCAGGTACACTCAAACAGAACAAACGGTCTAATGGTTTTCCTTACTTTTTACTACAAGATCGCCAAATTTGTTCTACAGAAGTCGACGATGAAAGAAAGTGCAGGGTAAAAAAAGCGGACCCTCTCTAATAAATTTTTGTTGCGGTAAAAATGCTTCTCCCACTTATGAGCCTTCACCAACCGAGCGGCATCCGCCATCCAAGAACACCGTCTAGCATCACCCACCAACCTTTACCTTGCAGAAGCCTTTCACCTATTACTTAACCCACCCAGGTGTACCCATCAGAAGCCCATTCAGCACCGGAAGTAAAAAGCGACGGCGATATTCTATAAAAATACCCAATAGGAATGTTCGAGGTCTGTACAGGGTAATGAAACCCAGATCGTCGAAATTAATCCGGAGCCCTTCGCTACAGCGTTCTTCTTATAGCCCTCGTGCCGCTGTGGGACGGTAAACCACTCCATGCCTGCCCACCGAACTTTTAACCAGCGAGTTCCAACGAATATATGCAGGCAGTGCTCAGCTTTTAGTTTCTCGCGTCTGTTGTAGAAACTTAACAAATGCTCTCGTTATAGAGATTTGTCTAGTATTACAAATGGTTTGGAAAACGAGGAAGGCATCTCAGAGTTTTACCACTCTCATATGACGCTCTATATTAGTAATAAACTGCTCACTGGTACATTTTCACAAATAAGAAACTATGATTTTTATCAGTGCGACTTTGTGAAAAAAATATCTCGGAACACTTGTCGATGGCGGATTCCGTTATCCTCATGTACGGAGAGTTTTGATGCACAAAAATTTTAAGCCACGCGTGAGAATCAAGTATACGTTGCAGCGGAACAACTAACTATTGCGCAACTCAAAGTGCTGTTTAAGAATGCTGGATTTCTCATTTCTTGCTTGCTTAAATAATGTATTTTAATGCTAAATGGCGCAGTGTTCTAATATTTATTGCGCGTAAAATCTCTGCTAAATATGAACATTTTACTGTGTGTGAAACTTGCCGTTTCAAAATTGGCAAATTTGGGCTTCCTTTTCCGTCAGTGCAACAGGATTATTTGTGGATATGATTTGTGTTTCTGAAAAGAAACATTTAAATATAATCGCCAGTTATGCCGAAGTGAGCAATATTTGCACAGGACCGGCTTCGCAACATTGCATCAGTTCTAAGCGCGCATACACAATGTTTTAGCTATTGACCGCAGTCAGTCTGATACTGTAGTGTATAACTTGATAAGCTGGAGACGTATATCTAAACAGCTCAAATAACCCGACAAACGACGAAAGAAAACAGCACAAGCGGCTACGCGGCCATGAATAATAATCGTAACCGCAGCGGTGGCCTTGAGGTTTAAGCATGCGCCTCGCATATCGGGAGATGCGGGGTTCGATCCCCGGTGCCGCCGGGTACCCACCGGTGATGCAATGGGTACAAGCTTTCCCCTGCATGGTCTCGGCTTCTTTAGGGTGAAATCCTTGGGAAATGGATCTTTGACCCCACCTTAAGCAATCGAAAATACATTGTGGCATGGCGCTCTTTGGCCGCAGATGCCCTTGCGCGATAAAAATTCACTATCAATCATCATGAACAAGCATCGCGAGCCGGCTATCTTGACTACATAACTCTTACCCGAAGAGCTGATGCCAAAGCCGTCCAATGTATTAAGTAGTTGTAGCACCAGCGTACAAGCCAGTCAGCAGTGAATGGAGCATATTTATTCAACTGTTCCTTTTACAGCTTTAACAGTGCATAACCGCGTTGCAAAATAAAGTAGTATAGCCAAATAGAAATAAATAAATGAAACATAGATGAAGTGCGAGCAGTATATTACAGCAATAGTTGTAGCAATGGCGCAAATGTGTGACACAATACGACGTCTTCACGCTTGTGATCATTTGTAGGGCTTGATGTAATGGTTTGGGAAACGTATAGGTGAGTGCGTAACTATAGAAGGCGAGAGAAATCGCTGTTTTTTAGAGAGCAAATGGCATTACATCAAGCAAGTTTGTTATTTAGAAACCGCTTGAAGCTTCAGATTTTATGAGCAAGTCATAATGTTCACGGTTTTTGACTTGAAATATGAAAAGATGAAAGATTTTATGCGCGTTAAACTAAACAACGAGAGGAATGGGCTGATTTATTATCAGCGATACAGCGGCTTCAAGTTGTGAGTAAAAACTATTCATTTTGGAAACTACATATTCTATATTAAGCCGAATAGGGCGCCTTAGACCAAGGCCTACAGTGAGGGAAGCACCCTTGGCAAGGGCCCAATAAACATTATGAAGGCATCAGTATCTTTAAATAAATGGTTGGGATGCTCTGTCACGCTGTTTTATTGAAGACGGAGCAATTTTACTGGACGTCGTGTCGGCCGCTTGAAACATTAAAGCGGGGCTGAGAGCAGCAGCTGGGAGACAAATTTAAAACATCATACAGTCTTGAAAACGATAACTAGCACAGGGAAGGACGCAAGCACACACAACGAAGTGCTCCGTCATGAATATGATGAAATGGCAAGTAGCCCAAGTAGTAGTTCTTATAGTCTAAAACAGTGCGTACTGCGCAACGAAATGCTTTGGCAGCGATATCTGTCACAAATCACACTGACGGGCTGCGCAAGGAGAGCGATCTCGGTGCTCTGAGCACAAATGCGAAGCTACATTTGAATAGACGGTTCAACATCACACTGGAAGTTTAATATTTGCACGAGTGTATCTCAGCTGTGTCAGCTTCACATTTTTCTGTTCCGAGACTTTTGTTCCTATACGCGATTTCTTTTCCTTATAAAGTTTTCAGACAAGTCGCTTTCTTAATTGTGCTGCATTTCTGTTCAAGTGCTTGCCTCACTGCTCTATGGACGCTGTAAGGATTCTGGCGACAGCCCGTCTGGTTCAGCGGCGTAGTGTGCCCGGGACACCTGCAGCCGGGGTCTCTGCACGGCGATAGGCATCTTCGTTCCCCCGGCCTGTCCCCGCTTGGGTTGTTGGATTCGAGACGGAGGACTCTGCTACCGTTTGTAAACATTGTTCCCGGAGGATCGACCGTGCGGTACGGAGGCAGTTAGTGACCGCCGAACCGAGCAGGAGTGGCTCACCCCTTCAATTGTGCCGGCTCGTTGGCGCCTCGCCCATTCGGACTTCCCGGAAGACGTGTTCGGCTTGTCAGCGTGATAGCTGTCGTTCGGACGCGAAGACAACACTCTCTCTGGTGGGGGCGATTGTCCAGCGGCACCCTCTCTCTCCGGCGAGGCATGTGACGGGGGCGTGTCCCTATGTGAAGTGGTGTGTGTGTACGACAGCGCAAGTTAGGCCACGCCCAACCTGGCGAAGACCTCCTCAAACCTGGGGAATCCTAGGGACCGGACCCTTTTAAAACCGGACGACGAGTGCCATGAGAAGGAATCCTCGATCATCCTCAGATCTTCTCAGATCCTCCGACCTTCCCCCATCACCCTCCAATGGGTTCCTAAATCTTGTAAATAATGTAAAACAAACCCCCTGTACAGTTTCCTTCATAACCAAGTCCGACAACGTCATTCGTAGAAGGGACCTGCGGCTCTGAAAGAGTCAGCTCACTCAAGGACCCCTCATCTCTAGTAACGCTTTACCCTTTTGTTTCTCAGCAAAACGTGGCGCCCTTCTCTGACGCAGTTTTTAAAGCAATGTGATGAAGAGTACGCATTTTCGAGACATTTGATTTAAAGCCTAGCTATATGCTGCTATGTGACAAAAGAATGGGCATAATAAATTAGTCTAGGCTTTACGCCTTGCCGCCCGGGCAACCTGGCGGATCATGTGCACGACTTCATCCGTCACTTCGGCCGGAGCTACGTCATACAGACGGCGCAGCAGAATGTCCTTCACACCACCTGCCCTGTAATAGGCCTTGGGGATCAGGTCTTTCACTGCTGACTTCATTACATCCACTGCTTCCTGCAGGTCGTCCCGCATGATTGAGGCATAGAGCGTGTCCGATGATTTTCTGATACTGCTCAGAGAGTGGTCACTGATTGTGCTGCGAACCCGAGGCGGCAGGAGGCTTAGGTCTTGCCGTAGGGTCTGTGCCAGGGTGTCGTGGTTGGCCATAGGAGTTCTGAGAAGAACAGTAACAAACAGACGGAAGTGGCTGTCAGGGTCGACTCGAAGCTTTTAGTCTCTCCAGATTGATCTTAGATGCGAGATGTACCACATCGTTTTCCAGTACACGATGTCGTTTTTTTTTTAGTTTTTAGTTACGTTCAGAACGCGACAGAACACGATGATCACGCTGAAGACTTTCACCTGTGAGAAATTTGCTCGTGCCCCTAACGCTGTAAACAACGTGTATCCTTATTCATGTCAAAAAGGGATGTAAACATGGCTTTGTCCCCAAACCGCTGTTTGTATGGTCAGCCGAACAGCTTTTGGCGATCAATTGATGTTTGTAACATATAAATATTAGCATTTTTGCTTAAAATCTTTGTCACTTACAAAAATAAAAGCAAAAGTTGGTTTCTTAAATGGCCTCTAATATGAGTGTAAGTGTACCTACATGGCTAGTATAGAATCCACGCGACTGCTTCGAAAGTGAGTTACTGCAAAGCGAACTGTTGGATTGTTGGTTTGGTTGTAATAAATGAATGTTGGCTAGTTTTGTAGCGAAAGCTACATTGGCCACGAACTCGTATTCCCAACGTGGTCGCACCGCACCACGTGACCAACCACATGACTGGTCACGTGACCAACCGCGCGACGAACCCCGTGACAACAACTAGCCAGACTAACCTCGACTTGCACTCAAGATTAACCAAGGTTAACCAAGCTATGCCTTAGCTTTCGCTACGTATATCCTGGCATAGCCGAGCTAATCCACTGCCAACTTTTTCCTATGAGAGTGAAAACCTACATACATGGATTTTTTTTATAGAATGCCCTCATGATCACCACCGACTGCAATGGTTGAAGCCGCTGCTGTGCTCTCAATGGGGCATCGTTATTTCGCGCGGTACGTCTTGCCACTCGAAAGGCAAGTAAATATATGGTCTCCTCGATTTGGCTGCACTTTCTGCACTAGTTCACAAACGTGCCGTGTTTGTGTAGTGCCAGTTCTTGCGGCGCGAGTGTAGCCCGACACTAGTGATGTCGGTGCAGCGGCCAAATCGAGTGCAAAAGTGCAGAAACTTTCGTCTGCTGCGGCAATGTACGTGACGGTGTTTGTCGAGTGTTTTCACATATGCGCGAGATTGTGCTAGCTGCACTGAACACTGTGCATTTGCTCCAAGTGGCACATCTCGTGGAGCGGCTATGAAATTTGTTAATTCCAAAAGTGGTGAAGAATCTGACACCGTTCTTTCCGTTGCGTTGTGCAAAGGGGCGCAGGCCGGTCGACCGTCACTAATTCAACTGGTACTTCGAAGAGGCAACAATTAATTACACAGGTTATTCAGAGTACCGCTCGAGACGATCTTTTAGAGTCCATACGCGTGATTAAGGCTGCTTCCGTTCTACCGAAAAGTGACTGCGGCTGTCCGCCAAGATTTGCCTGATCTATATTTGAACTCAATCACGTTCACTTTCAGCGGACGGTGACTTCAACGTGACTGTCAGAGGCTAACTGGCAGGCGAAGGTGTGGGCTGACGGCGACCTCAAGCCCAGTCGCTGTCGTAAGCGGAGGTACTGATGTCGCAGCGGGCCACAAACGTTGCGATCGCCCACGTATTATAAAACATCTCACAATCTGCCTCTTATGGAAGCGCTCCATCGTGCTGCGTTTATAATAATAATTGCACACGAAAGAGAAATGGTGTAAGCAACGTGCCAGGCTGGACAGAAAGACGAGAACCCGTACGCAGTACGTACTTACGTACGTGCGCCATGCCAGCCAGTCGCTTACGCGCGTACACAGACACGCGCACACACGCGCGCATACACACACGTATACGCGCACTGTCATTTCAGCTGTTTGGTGAGGGCCCGCCGCAGATGCCGCGTCTTTCACGGGTACGCGGCCGTCTCAACGATGGTCTCAACGCCGCTCACAAAACAAGTGGCCGCGGAGCTGTCTGCTACGGAGCGCGCCAAGCACCTTGCACTACTTGCACGAGAAGAGAACTCGCCGGGAGGCTAGTGCAGCAGTGCAGAAGAACTCGTGCAGCACGAGGCCAAATCGAGTGCCGGAGTGCAGGTGGCACTAGCTGCACTGTCAAATCGAGTGCGAGAGTGCCGCACTTCCTGAACTGGTGCAGAAAGTGCAGCCAAATCGAGGAGACCTCTATACGCGCCTGGTTAGCAGTGCGTACGGCGATGTCCTGCAGGGTCCGACGTCTCGAGTTCGATTCCCGGAAGCGGCTGTCACATTTCGAAAAACGAGAAAAGATATAGCTCCCGCATTAAAAGGTTCAAATGCAAGTTGAGGCCTCACATAAGACCGTCATAGCCACTGATTTGTGAAGAATTAGATCACTGAAACCTCTAGTGTCTTGGTCACATATAAAACCGACAGTATCCCGTTTTTTAACCTGGCTCATATGATACACTCAGATGCGCCGTGCTGAGTGCATAGTGAGGAATTCAGGAATATTTTCTCACCTGTAGGCGCCTGGCTCGACGGTGCAGACATGCACCCCTCTTGTGTAATACTGGCGCCGTAGACCGTCTACCAAGGACGTGGATGCGTGCTTGGACATGCAGTAAGTCATGGATGCCGGCATCGTCATTCGTCCTGCAATAGATGTGAAGAATCTCTTGAGTACCAGTAGCCGTCAGTCGGCAGAACGTGGAACACGGGCTATAAAGAAGCTACGGCAATTACGAAGTAATCGCCGGGCCACTTCTACTTCGCAATAACGAGTTTCAAGTGCACTTGGAACAGCATTCAAAAATGAGAACTTGCATCAATATGATCAGCCGTGAGTGATAATTGTGCGCGTTTTCTAACCCGGGAAGGGTGCAGAACCACAACTTAAAATCGGACTTGTTTTTTGCCAAAGAATTCGGCTATCAAGGGTTTGTGAAACGTAGTTTATGCTCTCTCGAATGCGCACAGGCCCGTCACCGCTGCCGAAAGCACGTTTTTCAGCGTGATACAGCACGTACCTAAGAGACTAGTGACTACGATGAGCCTGCTTCCGGGTGACCTTCGCAGAAGTGGCAGGAATGCCCTGGATACGCGGATAACCCCAAACGTGTTCACTTCGAACACCGAGCGTATCCGGCTCATGGGCTGCCATTCGATGTAGCCTAGACTTGGGACGCCGGCGTTTGCCACCACGGCCCAGAGCTCTGCGAACAGAAATTGAGGCGCGAGAAATGATCATTCCAATTCAGTCGAGACAAATACTGATTGAAAAACTGTTATTAGCACCTGCAGTGCAGAACTGCAATTATTTAAACTAAGAACGAAGAACGGACTGATTTCACGCGGGAAGAGAATTACGCATTTTCCAGAGCTTATATTCAAGGCTTATTGGAAGTAAGAGAATAAACGTCTCTTTAGAAAATTCATTGAGTTGTGGCTTCAACACTTAAAAGAGTTTTACTTTATGTTTGTGCCGATTTTGAACTCGGCGTGTCTTAGACTTATAATGTAAGCAGTGCAACAGATTATGTGGAACAGATTATGTGCAACTCAGGTTATGTGCACCTACTTTTTTTTCTTCGAATCTTGTTTTCTATAGATGAAAGCGGTTTTTCAATAAAAGAAAGCATTCAAATAAGCGTAATTCAGATAATTAATACAGCAGCTTTGGCGATCTACTTCATGAAGAAAACGCCGGCAATATTCATAGCAGCGAAATGAATAAATATCAGTTCTGCGAAAGTGATGACACTGCCTTATAGGCTACCTTCAAAAAAAGCACTGTATGATGTCTGATTGTCGTAAGACCGTCAAAGTCACGCTCTAAAATGTTTACAAGCAAATTTGCTCTTCTCTCAGTCAGTGCTAAGCCACAAATTGTTTACTTTTTCCCCTTTCCGGTGTATTGAAATGTTAGAGTCACTAAAACGCCTGTTCAATGAACCTAGAACCATTACGTCGCAGTGGGAAACCTACCTTTTTTACCGAGGGTCTTCTCTACTGCTTCGAAGGCGTTCTCGATGTGGTCGTCTTTCGTGACGTCCATCTGCAACACCTCTATGTTGGCCCTCCCTCGAAGGATCTTGGCCCCTTCGCCGGCAGCGTCTAAGCAGCCCGCATAAACGAAGAATCCTTCCGCAGCCAACTGCTTAGCTAGTAAGTGGCCAAGGCCGGTGTCACAACCTACAAGAAAAGTGGAACAGTTTTACTGAAGCGGACAGAGTCAGCTGGTATGTGAATAAAACGAGGCGCTTGTTACATCTCTCGGAGATTTATGAAAGGTTGCCCTTTAGTTCCTGTTTGGATACTTTACTAAAAGCGTACGTTTCTAGTCCTAAAGCAGAAGCTTCTCTCGTTAAGAGAAGGTACGAATGCTTAAATCTAAAGGAATTACTTTTTTTTTGTACAGAAACTTCGGTGCGCAGTACTGACTTTCTAACACGGTTTCATGCCATCTTAGGAGCATTTATTTCTTTGTGATTGTTTATTTATTTTCTACTTAAGATTTCGTTAATATCACACGAAGAATCTGCTTTTATTCACAAGCTAGAATTGCGTGGCACCGGTCTTTAAAAACCAGTGTTTGCTGGTGGTTCGTGAAGGCTTTATCAACTAGAACAGGATATATTCGAATAGTAAAACAAGTTACTAATTCACGCTAGTTGATCTCAGTTTGACCTTCGTGTCCGTTAGAAGTCGAGCACACTGAAGAATAAGCTTAAAAAAAGAAATTGAGCACCCGGTTTTCAGCACTGTTAGTTATAAGTTGAATAAGAAAACAGCAAGAAAAACGCCTTATACTGCTGCGTACCGTCTTTGCCAAAAGCAACCAGTCGGCTCTAACCTCTTCTGGGTACCGGGTGTTACAAGGAAGATTTTCAAGTAATTTTCAAAGATATAATTTTTGAGGTAAAAATATGGCTTTTGCGGCATGGTATTGCCAGGCTTCACGGACGCAAGAGAACTTGTGGGTCATCTTAACTATAGCTCTTTAACTAATTTCCAATAATTAACTTTTTAACTATTAGAGTTAGGAACCTAGTGGCAATTAGAGATTTGTAGCCGGTCGTTAGCAACAGCCATATCAGTTTTTTGAATTTTGAAAAAGCGATTATCCTCGGTGCTGTGGCTCGACAAAATTTGGCTTTTTCGACTAGTTAGTTACGTGCACTGGAGGGGTTGCGTTACTTGCATGCTGTCGAAAGCGCATGTATTTTCGCACGATGCAGCCATATTTTGTCATGCCACAGCGGCGAGGGTAATCGCGTTTTCGAATTAAAAAAACTGATTTGGCGGTTACTAACGGCCGGCTAGGAATATCTAATTGCAACTAGACGCCTAACTCCAATAGTTAAAAAGTTAACTATTCTAACATCAGTTACCATCTTACTAAGATGGTTCACCGATTTTCTGGCGTCCGTCAACCATGACAATACCATGCCTCAAAAGCCATAGTTTTGCCTCAAAATCCTATTTTTGAAAATTACTTAGTCTTCCGTGTAATAACCGGTATATAAGTAGTGTTATTGTCATTCAGGGGATGATTGCGATAGTTAGATAGTTCCCCGCTCTTAAAATGCTGCGCTTGCTACAAAGGCCACTTTTTTCGTGATTTGGCAAAGTAGGTACATCAAAGTAGGTACATCAAGCTTCATACATTGCCTGGACGCAGGGGCCGTACCATCGTTCTCTACTGGACTTCATCAAATCAGCTAACCTTTTTTCCATTCATTTAATCTCTATTACATCATTCATCACACCTTCACCCATCATTGATGTCCTGGGGCAATAAATTTCGCTTAAAAAAGGGTACATCAAAGTTCCAGAAATTTGCTAGGGCCGCTGCAAAACTGGCGGCGGTATTACTTCTGAAGGACACGTGTAGGGGCCCTGCCTTTAACTTGGCCTAAATATCCCGCAAAACGCCCAACCTGCCCATAATCGCAAGGACAATGCTATAGCGAAACACTAACTCAGAAATGAAGGAAAAGAATCCACTCACCGGTTACTAAAACGCTCTTCCCTTGTGGATTGATGAATCCATTAAAGAACAGTCTTCGTATGTGCCACAGCGTCCAATACGACGCAAACACTGCGAGCGCTGCAAGTCCTACCGCCGTAGCGATTTCCAACGCTGTTTCCGGTAATCTCCAAGCGGCGAGCCAAACCAGGACAGTCAATGGAACGGCCATTTGAGTAACGGTTGGCATCTTCACAGCTGAAGCAATGGATTCTGGACCTTCTAGAATGCAGAGGATTGGAGGAAGTTGAGAACTAGCAGTCTGCCTCGGCACTTCCGACCTGAAGATTACTGTTGCTGCAGCAACGGCAGACTAGAAAGACATCGGCTTTGCCTTTTCACAAGTATGTAAACTGTTTTCAACGAAACTACGGTCTTCGATATGAATTCGGCAGCCGCTCTTTTTCGCGTGGTCAGTCCCTCGTCCTGGCACAAAGTGCCTCAGCGGGACATATAGCAGACGGAGACATTTGAATGGTACGTTAACTATGTAGACTACAGAGGAGATTTCAACGCGCCGCTATCTTGACTCAAAATCATCAATGTGCAAGTGTAACAACAATTCCTAGTTCCTTGAATTCTGATAATCTTCTACTGGTTTATGTCTGGTAGCCTGAGCTGGTCTTCCAAGCGACGTTTCTGCAGCGCCTTTTATCTGGAATGAATAGAACACGCGCACAGAAGGGTGGTCGAAAGAACCAGTCGGTGAAGTACCCCACGGGGTTTTATGTGAGGCCCAGAAAGTAATTACGAGCTTTTTTTCTCTTCACATCTCTTGCTTTTCTTGCACAAAACTTCCTTCCACTTTCTTTGATATCTTCCCGGTATCATTTCTTTTGTCGGCTTCTAGACACTATTTAGTAAATCAACAGTGCGGGATGTCCGAATAGTATTGTTTCTGTTCATTGCCTTTCTAATGAGACTGTTGAAATTTAGGCGGAAGATAAAGGCATGACGACCCTCGTCGAGCATACAGATGATGCGGCGAGCAACACTGGTGCAACTTAACGTCCTTGGCGAATCCACGTGTCCTGAAGGAAGTGATCTGGGTTTATATGAGGGTGGGATGCATTTTCCGAGCGGTGTATTTTGTATCCGGCATTACTTTGCGGTAGGAGTGTCACTACTTAGGAGAGGCAGATATCAGAATTCGTTGTAGAGAAGAACGCGACGCTATGGACTTCAGTAAAATGAACTGAAAGCATTTAAGTATCGAAGTTTATGAAATATATAGCCATCACACATAATTGTGCTGTAATAAGCGTTGTGCCCAAAAGCTTAAAATGTGTTCTGCCTCAACAATTCTCTTTCACGCTTTCCCGTCCACAGTGATGGTTAGGGCTGTGAGCAATTCCGTAAGATATTACAAGAACGGCATGTCATTCACGCTAAACTAATCGAGGGATGTTTATTGCCTCAGTAAATTTCACACAGCAGCCGCTCAGCAAACTGCGGTGAAACAATATTAGATTTAATTGGCACTTCCACTACAACACTGGTTGTTCTTTTTGTCTGATGTGGTGTACTACCTGTATTAATTACATTTCTATGCTTTCGCCTCCTACAATTAAGCCTTCTTTAATGGCGCTGCAGGTACCAGAATAAATGAATAAATGTAAGAGTGTGAATCCGACTTGGAGCGGTGTCATGTCCAGAGGGACTGCACCGCACTTACGCTAAAAATTTTGGAGATGGTTTTAAGGTTGAGTTTGAGGAAGATTTTTTACCCATTTATTTATTTACTTATTTATTTATTTATTTATACAAGTACCTGCAGCACCACAAGGACATTATTGCAGGGGGGACAATTGAAGGAAAATGAACATGTGACAAAAACCTAAAACAGCCAAGCACAGTTGGTAAAAGCAGGAAAGTAACAAATTACGTAACATCGATAAGTCACCTTGACTGCAAACGGTCTTCACTGTACCGCGATGCAAAATTACAACACAGAAGTGGAAAGGGTACACTATCGCATGAAGCGCAATGCCAGTCAAAATACATGAAGTAAACGGGATGATATTAATCTACGGCAGACTGCATGCCAATAAAGACAGAAACTCTGAACACGTTCTAAATTCACCAATGCCCTTTCGAATCCTATTCCAGTGTGCGGAAGCATGCGGAAAAAATGAATTACGGTAGACATTAGTACGACAGCGCATTTCAAAAGCTTTCAATTAATTTCTAATGAATAATTCGAAAGTCACTTCGAGACTTCCGCCGTAGTGCTAAATTTGTAATAGTGTAACGGAAATCAGGAGCTGAACGTGATTCGGTTTTAATAAGCTAAGAATGCTGAAAGGAAGGACAAATGCTTGTTTTGGTTTTGGATGGTCCGTGCTTAGCACGCGTGTATACATGAATAGTCTTAAAAACATTTTTTTCCCCTTCTGCGTTAGCACGCATGCGCATAGCCGCTTTTTCGCTACTACCACTTCGTCGCTATCGATCCTTCCGACATGCTTTTTCTACTTGCACATCGTTCGGTTCCGCGCACTATTAGTCATCCCGTTCGCAGTGGACGGCCTTCACCTGCTGTCATCCTTTTCTGCCATTCTTCGCGCCAAATATGGTGAACGCTCGTGGTCTGTCAGCGCTTGACCTTGGTTCTCTGGCAGGGACAATGAACGGCGTTGAGTAGAGGATATAATGGAAGTAAGAGGCCCGTGGAAACAATGCAATCTCCTAACTCGTCTACGTGGTGAGACTGCGATGTGACGTCTAAGAAGGAAGGAAAGCTCTGAGCGCGGAAGGCAGTAAGTCTGAAGTCACGTAGTCCTCGAAGCGTTCTTGGTGAGCTACCACATCTAAGGTAACTTTGCTGCGAGAAGGCACTAGGAGCCTGTAAAGGGCATGCGTGCATTATGTGCACTTACGTGTGAAAGAACGTGCGTACGTGCGTACGTGTGAAAGAACGTGTTTGCCGTCATTCAATGAAGATTGCAAGTGCGCACTAAGCATTCTCGTTGGGAAGTTAAAATCGTTGTTTTTTCGGGTGGTTCTAGCGCATGATAAGTAAATGTTGCTGAATATAGACGTTCATAACTTTACGACCACGCCTTTTATCCGATGGTAGCGTCACTATAAGCCCTAGATAGCCGAAAGCGCCCAGATAGTCACTTAGATAGAGATACGCGCACAGTAAGAAAACTTTCCTATTAGCGTGGAACACATTTGCACAACATCGCCAACACATTGGTAGATGTCTGCATATACTAGTAGCTCGCATCCTTGTCTTTGGTTTTCCTTTTTTAAGGATGAAATGGTTTTAGCTCAAATTCTCGGCAAATTCAGGTGAGTATCAACCGGAAACTGCTGGGAACATGAGGTCGAACTTGAGGCAGAATTTACCCGAAAACTTCCGTACATTTCCGCCCGTTGTAACGGTTAAAAAGTGCTAATACGACCATGTGTCCGTCTTTTGTTGTCCTCTTCTCTTTTTGTGTGGTTTAATCTTCACCGTTACAATGCATAACGAATTGGCTTAGAGGTTACAGGTTGCACCAGTTACCTTGATGCAACCTGTAAAATGAAAGGCATCCTGACTACATGCTCTGTGTTTTCACATGCCTTGTTTCCCGAGACCCAAGTAGATACAGTGGAAGCGGAAAGAGCATCGATATCATTTCCTTGTATCATTTCCTTGTATGGATTGTTGCAGGAAACAGAATCTAAGGGCTAACTTGAGAACAGAACTGTCAAAAAACAGTCAAGTAAAATGTTCCTGCGTAAATCACTGCAAATAATGGCGCTCGGTAAAATATGAAGAAAGCAATAAATTGGGAAGCAGGTTCATGATGCTAGGTTGAGAATGCTGTAAATAATCGGCAGATAGCAATCACAAAAAAAAGTGGAAACTTTCTCGCACAGAAGTGCCCTAAGATGTGTCCGCGTGCACATACAAGCCAGGAAATGTTATCAAAGAGCATCGGGTCTAACCCGGCTCTTAATAAACATCGTTAATATTTTATGAAAGAGTCGGTTACGGTGTTTAGTGGCGTTAAGCACTTGCAGTACATAAAATAAATTTAGATGCTAAAAAGATGTTACAGGTGTGGGCACAACTTGTAACGGGCAAAATATAACCTGTAACCAGAGTGCAACCTGTAAAATGAAAGGCAGTGCGGAACAAAGGACTGAGCATAGCGATAAACGGCCGTGACTCGCTTCCTTCATTAATGTGCGCTGGAGGTGACTGTGTGAGATTGAATGTCAAGGTATTCATACGGCGGGCACTATTCTCTTCCAGCATAATGGGGCTGTGTTTAGCTTTGTGAAACAGGTCGCATTATATTACTGGCCGCACTGACCATTGTTTCAAGATTCTGGAGTGCACTGCCAGAACAGACATGTTTGCCATTTTTTTTGTTCTATCAGTGAATAGAATCGGCTTTCAGTCAGTAAGTGTGTTGTGTAAATGATGTGTTTTTTTCAACTCTGTAAGCCCCCTTTGTAGCACCCTCGGGCTAAGTGCTGTAATCATTGAGTAAAGGATAAAGAAAGTAAACCTCAGTTCAGAAATTCTGGAGCGATTCCTCCGGTGGCCATAGACGATGACGAACTGATCTAATATGGATGCTGATTTGTCAATGCTTGGTTTGTCAATAGAGAAAAGGGAAGATCGTTAGCTTATGTAATCACATTGACTTGGTCATCAAAGCAGAGAAGCCATTGATATTAATTTTATGCAGAACACTGAAACAAAGCGGCACCAAGAAAAAGGGCAAATTGAAGCGGGGACGATAGAGAGCATTTTTTCACCGTAGAGCGGATTGGCACGGGCTCTGATAGATGACCACAACGATCAAGCGAGTTGAACAGTTTCTCTAGAGAAATTGCATCTTTAGGTAGAGAAGATCTAGTATTGGGAAGCTTTAGAGGAGAGAATAAAATTAAACAGGGAACTCGGTCAGATGCCTTCTCAATGTCGATCTGAAGAAAAGAAAAATGCTGATGACAGCATGAGCAAATTTCTAGAATTCGTACAATGTGTAAGTGGGCTGATGAACAGCAATGGGAGCATGTCCGGTGAGGGCCAGTGATAACTGACCTTGCGAATCGTGAGCGATCTCATTAACCTTTAGCAAACATTTTGTAGACCACATCTGTCAACGTAACTGACCCGTGTATTATATATAGTTTTGTTCGTTACTCGGTTTGAAGACCGCATTGCAAACGCTTCTTTCGTGACGGAATATACAGGTGCGGCGTCTGCCCAAGGAGGGGGTGGTAGTGGTTGTTTATTAAAATAATAGTAAAATGGAAGGAAAATATTTTTGCTAGCCCCGGCATCTGCCATCGATACTGAAGCACCTAAGCTGGGGCAGCGGAAATAAAGAATAGCCGGCAGAATGGAGAAATGAAATGAAAGAGGTGAGGGGACAGGAAGAGAGGATAGGGGGAGAAGTATTATGTAAAAACTATTTACACAATAAGAAATGTGTCCAGATTGTGCGCCTGATTAGTTCATTTGAGAGGAATTAAATCACACACGCGCACAGCACTGTTTTGGATACAAATGGAGTGAGGCGTCCAGTTATTAATCGTTAAAGGTAGAACTCGCGGAGCGTTCGCTCACTGCGTGTAACTACCTGACGGAGAACAGACGGGACGTCAAGCCCGTGTGTTCGAGGTATGCACAGAGGCTCACCAAAGTTCGTTCACGAGTGCGCGCACTGCCCTGCGGCCACAATAGCGTCTTGATGGAGTCTGGTAGTATGCCCTGCGCCCTATAGGCCGTGAGAATATCGCGACGAGCATCGGCGAACGCGGCACAGTGAAGGAGCAGGTGGTCTAGTGTTTCCACAGCACCGCATCCGTCACACACAACACTCGTCGCGATTCCGTGACACACCCGTCGTTCCCATTTTATAATGTCCAAAAAACCAGTGATCAAATATTTGCGGCTAATTTGCGATGAAGCAAGAAAAGAGCCTGTGGGAATCCACATTTGTAGCGAGAGCTACATTACGGTAGCATTTCGAGCCTTCAGCGTGGCTGCGCCGTGGCTGGTCACGTGGTTTGTCCCGTGACGCGGAGCAGCTGCTGCGGCCGACGGCGCTGAGCGGCGGGGAAACCGAGCTGCAACAGCTGTGCGCATGCGCCGTGTTAAGTTGGACGAAGACGAAGGTGAAGAAGGAACGCCCAGCGAAACGGAGCGGCGAAAGACTGACTTGACAATTCAAGTGAGCAGGTTCCACTCGGCCAGCTGTAGCTATCGCATCACTCCAGGTTTAAGCAGAGCTAAACCATCGCCAATGTTTTCCTTCGCTCGCCCGAGGCGGCGAGCCGCCTCTCGACTTTACTATCTCCCGTGGCCTACTGCGAACACCCCTCCCCTCTGGCCTTTATCCCTGCACCTGTCAGAGCGGCAGCGGAGAACGCGGAGAATACAGGAGAGTTAAAAGAGATGCACGAACCATATAGCGGACGAATGGGGTTCTCGTCTTCGGTGGCAGGGTGGGTCGGCGTGGAAAGTTGGAGAGCGGAGCGACGTTGCAGCGGCGGCGATGCGTGCGGATAGGTGTGAACCATGCTGGCAGCCACAGCTGTCGAGATGACCCCACTCCATTTGCGTTGCTCCCCTAACAACACGCCTGTGCTGCCGACTGAGGCCAACATTTGGCAGATCTTAATAAACAGTTCTGAGAGCTTTCTATTGCTCTGTGTGCTGTTCTTCGCGACCGCAGTTGTGGTTGGAGCAAGCGTTGCGGTCTTTTTCCTTACTGCGGTAGAGACACCAAAGCCTTAGTCCAGGTAGCTATTCAGATTTTTAATCTCGCATCTAGCCAGTTGAAAAAAAAGGGGGAGGGAGATTTGCATGTCTGTATGCTTTTTATGTCGGGACAACCCCTGTACGTCAGAAACGCAGCGAAGCTCGGTCCGCTGCTGCAGTCGAGACAAGTTACTGGACTAGTTGGTAACGGTTTTCTATACCTATACGGCCCCGCGGATATATGAGAAGAAAGGACACGGCACAGTTGCATGTCAGCGCTGCGTTGGGTTTTTTTCTTCCGTGTCTCGTTGCCCCACCACGGTGGCTCAGTGGTTAGGGCGCTCGACTACTGATCCGGAGTTCACGGGTTCGAACCCGACCGCGGCGGCTGCGTTTTTATGGAGGAAAAACGTTAAGGCGCCCGTGTGCTGTGCGATGTCAGTGCACGTTAAAGATCCCAAGGTGGTCGAAATTATTCCGGAGCCCTCCACTACGGCACCTCTTCTTCCTTTCTTCTTTCACTCCCTCCTTTATCCCTTCCCTTACGGCGCGGTTCAGGTGTCCAACGATATATGAGACAGATACCGCGTCTTTTCCTTTCCCCAAAAAAAACCAATTATTCCGTGTCTCGTGCGTCGCGCTGTAGTCATGGGGCACTGCTGTATACGACACTGAAACAAAGCGCTACTCAATTGCAGCATGGTGTGAGCTGCGAGTGACATCAGTAATATCTGCCGGCTTTAAAATGTGAACGCCGTTGTAAGGCAGCGCATCGTTAACTACCTCCCTAGCTTTGTTTTCATTACATTGGCTAGAGGTCACTGTAGCGCTCCGCACTCCGCAAAACTTTACCAAAGCTCCCTGCACGCATGGCCTGTACAGCCGTACTCAAAAAGAGCTGCGCATACCGAAGTCATTGTCGGCTTAACGGCGGGAAAGGTGGAGTTGCCATTGCACATTAAAAGCGAGTTCGGCGTTGGCACCAAGGAAGGCACGCACATGAAACGTAACGAAAGTTGGCTGCTGACCATAGTGTGTGTCCTAACGGACCCGTTACCCCTTCCAAACCACTTATCGGCGGCTTCGTCGTCGGAACTACGAATAACTGCGAAGTATACGCAAGGCTTCTCTCTTTCCTCGTGGCATTCTCGCGACGTCTTGCCTGTTAGACACGCCGCAAACCCACTGTCGCACGGCGGCATCCTTCATAGCCCCGCGCCCATAGGTGCTGAAGTAGCTAATTAGTTAACAGGTCCAGCCCCCGCTAGCCCAAAGTCTCAAAACACGTTTACAGCCGGGGAGGAGCAGTGACTGCATGTCTGAACCCTTACAAAATGGCCTATGGATAGTCTATAGACTTTTTAGAGCCTCTATTGCCTTCCTATAGATATTTCTTTTTGTCTATTCATAGTCTAAAGAATGCCTATAGACAAATATCTACTGAAAGTGAGTGGCCATAAATCTATAGACTGTCTATAAACTGTCTGAGATTTGTATTGAATATAGACGGTTCTTTAGGAATTGTCCATACGTGGTCTATAGACTTTATAGACAGAAGTGTATGGACAGTCTATAGACTGTCTAATGAAATTTTTGCAAGGGCACAGGCCAGGGTATCCGGCAGCAAAGTAGAAAGGAAAAAACTCACGCCTGGAAAGGGATTTCAAGTGTTTTGGGCATTTGTTTCTTTTTTAGCACAGCCGTTGGTTCAAGGTTTGTGCGAGACTCAAAGGGGCTAGGTAAGAATTTCATTGGTTTATTGAAGCCGGTGGTGGGTCTCCGGGAACGACCACCCCAACTTCTTATTAACAGAACCTCTGGTTAAACCTGGAGTTACGAGACAGCTACATCTGCCTGGCTACGTTTAGGTTCGGCTTGAAAGTGAAGACACAATGGTTTTGCATACATAGTGGTCACGTGACGGCTTGAACCACGTGACCAGCCACGGCACCGCCACTGAGCTCAAGGGGTGCCACGGAGCTTAAGGGTGCCACGCTAGAGGATCGAAGAGCTGGCGTAGTGTAGCTCTCGCTACAAAAGCATCAAACAGGAGAATAAGTAAAGGCTCCATACTTAGAAGAATGGTGAGTTGGGCGAGTTGGATGTAGTTTATTTAGGCGGTAAATTCAGCGCGGAGAGTGAAAAGACACTGGAAGGGGAACAAAACAAGCGCATGTTTTGTCCCCCTTCCAGTGTCTTTCGTCCCTCCGCGCTGAATTTACCGCCAAAATGAGCTCCTTATCTAGCACGTACTTCAAGAGTACCTATAGGCTTTAACCGAAACCTTCGGTCGATATTTAATGTCTTCGAGTGTTGTTTCTCTGTGTGAAGTCAGTTATTTTAAGTTGCAGTTATCAAAATTGCTGTATGGCTTCGCTTCTGTAGCTTGCAGTTTGCCTTTCTAAATTTTGTAAATGCATTTTTTAAACTTCGTCGTCTGCATCATCGTGTACTACTTAGTCACATCCGAATCACCACGTTTGGAGAAACCTCAGAACCTCCGAAGAAAGGAAACGAACCATCTAAAATTTACTGACATTATTGGGTAGAACTTCAGGAAACAGTGCCGAAAAACGCTGTCCAGTGGAACGTGATCTCTTCAAGGTTGGAGCGGTCACATTTACTGGAACAATTTTTTTCTTAGCCTCGAAACTTTCCTGACTCAGTAAATTACATCACAACAATACCTCAAAATATTACTCAAGACATTACCTTCTGTCTACACTGGGTGCACACCTCAATATGCATTCAAGGACTTTATGAATCATTTTGTCTTTTGGATAGCGCGGCGTGGGAGGGGAAAATTAAGATAATAAAATTCTACCCTTGGACTTTTCCTTCTTATATCACTCAAGAACTCCAGCGCTAAATACAGAATATATATTAACGTCTTCATTTATCTGAAGAAAGAACTAATAAAAATAAAAGAATATTTCTTTTTCGTATTTGGCGAGGAAGCGCTGAATATATTGCAAATAATGAGTTCAATTCCATACTGCTTCTGCCTTTGCGTCGTGGACGCGCAGTGATCAGTTGAAAGAAACTGCGCGGAAAACAGTGTATATGAAGCGCACTGAGGTGGTAAGCAGTACATATGGAGAAATCGATATGGCGGTTTAGGAACGCAATCTAGGCCTCCTAAGTGTTTCCGCTTATTTACCCTGACCTGACGGTAGTTGTGAGTAGGCAAGATGTTGCGAGTCCTACTCCTCTCTTAAGAAATTGAAAAATTGAAGGTGTAGCTCTACGCTCGAGACATTGAAAAGCACCAGCCAGGGTGAAACAACGTTCGAACGAGGGTCCTCTTCAAACTTCCAGGCCTGTTAGGAGCTCCGCAAAAAACTTGTGCATTCCTTTCGCTGACATCAGTTTTTTTTTTTTCGCTCATAGCAATACAAAGTATGAAAAGATTCTTCGTGTTTTTTTTTTTTTAAGTATAGCATCTAACGCAGCCGATAATATCTAGCAGGCCTTATCTTACTCATCGCTCTAAATGAAGGTAGATATTTGCCCTTGCGATCGACCTTGGAGAGAGTTGCATCCAGCATCGGCATCGCATTACACAGTCCTTTCGTTCTTCGTTCGGTGCGGCAGAACCGGAGAGTGAGGACGCACAAAGAAGGAAGTCGGCAAGGTTAACCAAAGCCGCCATTCGCTTTGATATCCTCCAAAGATGGAGTGGCAGGGGAGATTTTTGACAAAGATAAGAGGAAAACACGCGACGGCGTTGCACAAAGGCCAGGTGCGCACACTGTGAAAAAGAATAAACTTAAAAAGCGCCAAAGGAGAGATCACAGGTCGCTTGACCTCACGAAGCTTAATGGGATTTTGACTTCCTTCTTCTGCAGCTACCGGCGAAGACAGTGCTGCAAAAGTATCCTCGCGGCCATGATTAGTTGCCGAGCGGAACGTCGTCATCTCAACTAGGACCACTGCAGGACGAGTGTATCTCCCATATCCTCCCAATTAAGCCTGTCCTGTACAAGCTGTCGTCACCCTATCCACGGGTATGGCTTCATCTCATCCGCACAACAGACTCTGTCAGCCCCTGCTGCGCTTGATATCTCTTTGAATCCGTTCCGGAACGCTAAGGCAGCATCTATTGTATTCATTTCGCATCAGATACCCTGCCCAAGTTCATTTCCTCGCATTACTTTGAGTTACAACATTATTATACAGCGCTTTGTTCTCAGCACCACTCTTTCTTCCAATATCTGAACATGGCAACTATCGTTTTAGTTTCCATATATCGCTGCGTTGTCCTCAGTTTAAGGTGAACCCCTTTTGTTAACGAAGTCAATGCGGACTATTGCGAAATACATTATTACGAAATATATCTAGCACAGTTTGATGTCTTTGGAGTTGTTATGCATGGCGGTAAAAGCAAGTATACAATCATGGAGTAATTACTCATTTCTCTATTGCCCTACCGCCTTCTAACACAAAGAAAACTGGTCCCTAGTACTCGTACCAGCTACTTGAAAGAGAAGATAGACCAACTACCGAGCACCAACCGCCTTAAATAGTTTACCATGTGGACACTTATAAAGAAATTACCAAGCGCTCTTTGATGCAGACCAACGTGTAAAACGGTAATTTTGAGGGCTCTGATGTGCTGGAATGTAAATATTATAACGGTCACATACTATCCTCCTTTCTTTTCAGTTGCAGTATATTTCGCACCTATTCTTCTTCGTGCATACAATATGGTTTTATTTTGTGCTTTGTTGCTCTATTGTGACTGCGTTTCATGCAATCTGCCACCCCTTTTTTATGAAGCATGTTCCCTTTTTTGTTGCACTATACTGCAGACTGCACAAGGGAGGTAAGGCCTCGTCAGGCTAACAGGCCCTTTGCCACAGCTTCCTCTTTCTTCTTTGGAAAGAAAGAAAATAAAGTCTTTTCTTTCATTTCAGTCATCAGCCACCCTAGCACAGTTATGCATATACAAAGGTTCGATCCCCGGCTTTGATCCTCGGACTAGGAATAATTTTTCAGTCACCAAGTTTCTGTGAAACCTTTATAGCTTTACTCTGTAGCCGCAAAGCTGCGCTTGGGTTGGTGCTTATAAGTAATTACTCACTTCTTACAAAGCTACTCTACACTGTACACTGAGGAATTCCCCTAAATTTTAGAGTCGCAACAAGTACTTCATCAAAACTTCTTTCTAGGTGACTTTGTGGATATCGATCTTGCAAAAGGTTTTATTGTTTGTATGTGTGTGTGTAACATTCCTTGCTGTCTGTGCCTGTTTTGCTCTAAAACTTTTTTCAAGATCGCAGCAATGAATACTGGCCTGTAGGGCGGAGCCCAGGAAGCCACACCGCCGATGACTCCTCGCCACCTTCTGGTCGCCGTCGGCGCCAAGAAAACTTTTTGTTCCTGATAAGTGGCCACACGTGGAGCGGTAATTACAGCGCAAACCACTTAAGCCGCCTCGACCATCAACCATTGTTCTCTGCAAGAGAGCCCGGTTGCTCAACTGCTGCACCGCAGCAGACCACTTTGCGGCGTGATAAGCACGGAATGTCCGTGACGTGCCTCCTATTAACAGCTGTGCCAGTGCTAAGTCATAAGAGTTACCAGGAAATCTCAGTTTCACAAATCTCCGGGGGGGCCTAGGAGAGTATCCGTGTCAACCGAGTTCAATGCAATCCGAAGTGAAGCTAAGCACAAGCACCAAACTGAAGAAATTTTCCGGATTACTTACCGTGTGTACGGCCCACACTAATAATCCTGTAGTCCATATCGTGATCTGTGCATTCAATGTCTTTCAGGATGCAACAAAATGCTCACACTCTAAAAACTGGCAGACTCTGAAAAAGGACTACACCACCTGCTGTATTCTGTCCAGCATCTGCTTACTGCTCCTAAATTACCTGAGGATTGGAACGCCTTGTTGGGTACAGAATAAAACTCCCTACGCCTTACCTCGAAGAACGAAACAGTTGGAAGGTGGTTCGATTTTTTTTTTTTGCTTGATTAGTGCAGCACAACAGTGTCGTGACCTGCGAACTGCCTCTCTTGCGCAAATTACTTCTTTCGTTGATTCCGGTGATTGAAACCTCATTTTCAGGGGCATGCAGCAACTGATGTGCATACAGTCGAGGACAAAAGTTAACGGGATGCGCTCACACGTCAAACACATTGTTGCGAGGTAAGGCTAGGCAGAGCAATGCAATGCGCAGAGGCATAAGGGGACATGCGTCCTCTATCCGCTGGAACAAATACCATCTGGCTGGCTAGCGTGCTACTACTTTTTATTTCTGAGCTCTGTCGCAAGAAGAGGAAAAAAAACAATCTTCTTCGAAAAAAGCTACCTCGCAAACGGGAACAGTACTAGATAGGAGGAACACGAAGCGCTTCGTCCTATGTGTGTTCCTGCCATCTTGTACTGTCCCCGTTTAGTACTGTCCATGTTCTAATAGGTAGCGATATTGGAACAGGAAGAATTGTACTGTCCCATTTTAGTACGGTTCATGTTCCAAAAGGTACCGGTTTAGGGACAGGAAAAATTGTACTGTCCCCTTTTAGTACGGTTCATGTTCCAAAAGGTAGCGGTTTTGGGACAGGAAAAAATGTCAACTAGCCCCAGGCTAGGCATTTTGGACCAATAATATATTTTAGTTGGAATATAGAGCTGCCCACCATTGAACGAATGTATGTTGCACTAGTATGTACTTTTCACAACTTTTTGCTGCATTTGATGGGACAGCAAGCCCCATAACGACCGCAGTAACGCTAGTTACGGTTGCGTTATTGTTTGAAATTTAGTGAATATAGTAGGAGGCCACTAGAGAGTGTCTTCTTGCATACTTCGCATAGCTCACGAAAAGGGAATGATTCATAGAATGGACCATTTCTTAGGTGCTTAAACATTTTCAAATATAAATCTATTAGAGGAAATATCAATTCCTCAGTCATAAAAATGACTCGTTTATTTTTAATGATCTAACGGACTTGCTACCGCTAGCGAACCAGCCGACTAAACGACACACAGGAGATAAATTTAGCTGGCGAACGCTGAAATTTTGCGTACGCAGCGTTCATCACCGCGCATGTGCGCGCGCCGCGCATCTAAATATCACTGAGCGCTATCATGTGGTGCGATCACGTGGGGGCCACCTCTCTCCTTTTTACTTTTTATGACTTGGCTTCAAGGCTATCGCCGGACGCTCCGTCCTGAGTTTTTTTCCTCCACGATGTAAATGACGAAACCACGACCTTTTTTTTGCTGTCAAATAGAGTGCCTCACGTCTGTGCACGCACCGTGGCGCCATCTAGCGACAAGAAGTCAAAGCACGTCAGCACTTCGCCGAGGAAACCTTTTCGCAATTGTTTTTTATTACTTGCTCTTTTTTATTCTTTTTTTCTACAGCGGGGTTGCGTACGTACCAGACTTTCTTCAAGGGGAAGAAATGGAAATAGAAGAACACGAAAAAGCTGACACAAAGGAGCAGAACTGCGTCGCCGGGTGCTATTGCTATGACGGTAACATAATCTTCATGTAGTCCGGTTTAACAGCTTGAAAACCACCAAATTATGTGACAAACAAGGAATACCCTGAGCCATTGGTAAGAGAGTGCTGATTGCACCAAAAGCGAATTGCACCATTTACAGCGAGATATCGCTTCGAAGAACGTAAAGATGACATGTATTTAGTCCGAAGCAGGCGAGGAACTCGCCTCTGTGTTATCAGCTCAACCCGTAACATATCCGTGACTTGCGCACGCTACGTTTTGTACCGTGTGTATGCCCGCTTGACCCAGTTAGATACGTAACGTTCGGCATATGCTCATTTGTTATCCGCAATCTCACCATGTACGCATGATCAATGCATGTGTACGAACGGCTAAATGTGTCTAATAATGACACACATGACGCGTTCAGTTCCTTTAGAAGTTCTAAGACCTTTGTTCAAGAGCGGACGTAGTTGGGCTGCTGCTGCTCCTGATGCTTATTATGACGAAGCTTCCAATTCATCCTGCAGATAAAAAAAAATGCAGTCATCCAGACCGCCGTTCTCCGACAAAACTCGCCGTTCTCTTGAACAGCTCCGCAGCCAGGCCAGCCACTTCCGTCGGAAGCAGTTCCAAGAGCAGCAACATAAACTTATCCCTCGCGCCCACCCTCTAGTGCGCCTTTGGCAAAGTGTCTCGAACGGCGAGCGCCATGACGTCGACGACTTCTCACGGATCGTCACGGACGACCCACGAACAGAGGACCGTTGACCGCTGCTTGAAGTCTTCCGCGAAACGTTCGTCGACCAGGGCCCAAAGCCTGGACGGGGGCGACTGAAGGTCGGCGTCCATAGCATCTTTCATTGTGCCCAGGTCCGCGAAAGCAGTCCTGCAGTGAAAATGCAGTATCAATCATCAGCCGACCAACAATCAATCAATCAATCAATCAATCAATCAATCAATCAATCAATCAATCAATCAGTGAATCAATCGAATGTCTTGCTACTTTAGAATGCATGGCTAATGAATATTTGAATTCATTATCGGTTTACGAATAAGCTAAATTTAAACGCATTAAAAGTAATATTATTTTTGTCAGAGTATTCAAGCCTTTCAGAATAAACGCAACTATACTGTTTAATGATATTATAATAGAACAAGTGGTTACTCGGAAGTCTGCAGGTGTGTGTTTTCAGAGTGATTTGCAGTGGAACACCTTTGTGGATAAATTATGTACCGAATTAAGTGAAGAATTAAGTTAAGTTAATTTTCATTAAATAAACTGTTATATCTTACGTATTAATTCAAGGCTATCATACTGTGGTGCACGGTGAGGAAAAAATGAAAAATAAACCAAGTTAAATGCTCAGCAGAAAGAGCTCATCGGAAGTACTGAAAAACATCTGTTTATTTCAAATTTTACGGACGCATTTCTTGTTTTGCGAACAATAAATCCTTGATGGTAACTAAATATACTGTTAAGACAAATAAAATACCTGTAAAATAAACTATATCGCAACAACGCGCCTAAGTGCTGAGTGGCTACTGCCTGCCCAAAGAGGCTTTAAAAGCGCCACGAATGGCACTAACTATGCTATTGAACTTAAATATGATTAGATTCAACTCTTCTTGAACAATTCAAAATTTGTATAAAACTTTATCTCGCCTGTATCATCAGCTAACCGAGAAAGTGGTCGTTAGAAACTGGTTCTAGAAATATCTGTCTCCATAGATATTTGTATGCAGAGTGCGTATTCATAGAGTTTTGAAAGCTGTTCCTCATACTGACTCATCTTCTGTGACTCAATCTTAATACAACATGTGCTTACGAATACCTGTTTATTTCATATACGCTCTGGTATTGTGCTTTTGTGTATACTATATGCTTCTCTTTAGCCTTGGCTACCGGATGAAGCAAGAGTCCTTGTCAGGCTACGCTTTTAGCTCTTGCTTTATGTTTCCGTTCGCATGTGCTGAAAAGATGAATAAGCCTCAAACGTGGCGCGCCCCGCTGCCACAATTGCGCAAGTAGCGTGAGTCGGCAAGTATGACGGTCTTTCGCACCCCTTGTGGAGCAGTTGTTTGATTTCAAGTCCTGTAAGTAGTAGGAACGAGCGTCGGCCGCCTTCAAATGGAGGTAGATGCAAGTGCTGCAGTTTCGGTGTTTGTGAACAATCTGCACATTTAGAAGGTACATTTAGAAGGTACATTTAGAAGGTACGTATAGAAGGCACATTTAGAAGGTACATTTATAAGGTGCATTTAGAAGGTACATTTATAAGGTACATATAGAAAGTAGATTTAAAAGAAAATATACAAAGCCGTACATGACTGTTATGCTCGTGGTAGCTTTTGCTGCGTCTTGCTCCATATTTTCAGTGTTGCGTCAAGACAGCAAAATCTATTAATTTTGTCGATCGGTGTATAGTTCGATACATATGAGCATTGGCCACTCACTTGTAGCCCGCCGGCTCTACGGTGAAGATGTGGACGCCCGTGCCATAGTACTGGCGCCGAAGCTCAATCGCCAGATCCAGACAGGCCCACTTGCTCATGCCGCATGCAAGTGTTCAGGGACCAGCTATCCTCGCTGTGTAGGGAACAGGAAAGAAAACGCTAATTTAACTTCATCCTCATGTGTAATGGACGTTACGGTAGACACTGCGCTACTGGAAGCACTGAAGCCTTATAGACCTAAACGGAGTGCAAGCAACGTTGAGAGAGAGGGTGCTATACGAGGGGTGCTCGGTAAATTATACAGTTGACTCAGAAACTAAATTTTTGCAAGAAAGTTTGAACTTTCACTTTTAAACTTTTCGGAGCAATCCCGTTTGGCTTTTAACACACTTATTCTACTTCGCCTTCACTGATGGGATGCTCTCAGTATCGAATCATACTTTTTAGAAAGGTGATGGGCTCGGGCAAGTTGGTAAAAAGAGAAATATTTGAGGAATCCGCAATGCAAACAGCTGAGATTGAAACCTGTGCAAACAGTTTTTGTATTGTCAAGAAACGACATCGCCGTCATGAATGCGCGGCAATGCGCGAACCTGTGAAACGTACTTTCCTTTTGTCGTTTGGTCTTGTATTGATTTTTGTAATTGTTTCCAAACTTCTTACGGTCAGCGTGATAACCATTTAAATGATCTCCTCCTGGCACACTCCTTGTTCCTTTATAAATCCTTGAGCGTTAAAGAAAGAGTTTAATAGGAGTTAGCGCTTGGGCATTGTTTGGCCCTATGCAACCTCGTGTGTACTTGCCGGCAAAAGGGCCCTGCCACCGCCTCATTAACTGCATTGTCGTCAGGAAATTGTTGTTCGTGCGGAAATTTCTTCACGTTACGAAAACAAAAGTAAGCAATCGGAGCCAAGTCAAGAATGTAGGGTGCATGCTTTGATAGCAGGTTTTGATTCACAAGAGTTGTAAGCTCGCGCGTTGTGGAGTAGGAAGACACCTGCCGCCAACTTCACACGACATTCCTCTTTGAGGAATTCATGCAAATTTATTCTATACTGAAGCATAGGAGTCGACAGTAATCGTATTGCGTGGTATTATTTTAAGAATAAAAATCCTTCTGCATCCCCCAAAATGTCATGATATTTCCAGCTGACTGCTGCATACCAAATTTATTTGTAAATGGAGTGCTTTCGTGCTTTCATCTGATAGAAGCTCGTATTACTAAGAGAGGTATGTAGGCTGGCTTTAGTTATTCTCTGGCCCGCTACTCTCTACTGAGGGAGGAGGTTCGAGAAAAAAAAATAGAAGGTTATGCCCAACAATTCTGGGCAAAAGTCTTTTTGAACGGGAAAGAGTTTATGACAGCATTTTTTTTTTCATATTTTGTAGGATTTCATCATACAATAAATATATCCGCAGATCTCCCTGCGGCAGGATTGCATTTTTTGTTATTAACGTTATTGATATCGTCAAAAGCATTCCCCATTGGTTTTCTATGGCAGTCTTAACTGTTCAATGCGAGCGATGGAAACACTATAAAAGAAGGGTTGTCCTACATATCGGAAGAAGAGACCATTGCCTCCAATATTTCTATACCAGTACCTTACATTTTTTCAATATTTAGTATTTTTGTCCAATAATGTTGGACATGTATGCCGACAATGTCGGCAAAGTGTATACCGACATGTATGCCGACAATGACGACAAAGAAGATGATGTCGACAGAAGATAAGTGCATAAACATACGTTATCTTCTCTCCGCAGAATTTACTTGGAGATCCCCCTCGCTCGACTAGGGCTTCCTCTATCTCCTCCGATTCTCCTCTCCTTCGCAGCAAGAGCGAATGGATATGCCCTGAAACTAATCTGCGATTATATTCGCGACTATATAATTACATCAGGTAGATTCCTCTGCTATGATGAGGATTCACTGCTTTATCTTTTTCCCATTTTTTGGTACAAATTCTAGTCTAAGACTCAAAATTATCCAAATACTCCACTCATTTTCCACGAGTGTGTTTGTATCCGCAATGCACCCTGTCCAATACGTACAAATTCTAGTCTAAGACACAAAATTATCCAAATACCCCACTCATTTTCCACGAGTGTGTTTGTATCCGCAATGCACCCTGTCCAATACCCCGCCGTGGGTATGTGGAATTAAGCCTGAAGACATCAACATGTTCGGCATCAAATGTACAAGAGCCGGTACTGCAAAATAAGTTTAGAAACTTTTTACTAACCGAGCAAACTGGAGACAATCACAAGCCTTCCTCGTGACTACTTGAGCTGCAGTAGAAAAGCCGCGGAGACAGCGAGGCCGCCAAAGGTGTTGACCTCGAAGAGCCGTCGAACCCTGCTTTGTTGCTGGGGGCCTATAAAGCCCATGCTAGAGATGTCAGCGTTGCACACCACTGCCCATAGCTCTGCATGGCGAGGGAAATGCCGGGGAGCATCTGAGATACCGATCCACCCTTTTACGCGGAGCGAACAACGAGGGCACGTCTGCCTGAAGTAAAGTTTCCACCAGTTCACAGCAATGTTGAAAATGTGCTTATTTTCGCTTCCTTTGGAAAAACGTGATGCCTCGGCCTCGCGGGTTTACTCCCCGCGTTTTTCGTAATAGTCTAGGTGCGGTTAGAACATAATGAGGAGCGAATATCGGCTGCTCAGAAGCCCTGTAGGGATGAAAGCTTTTGGTTAGCGTACTCCAGGAAACCAGTATGAGGCAGTCATCTGGATCGAAGATAAATGCAGCAAAATGCATGAGGCGTTAGAGAGCAATATTACGTCACTCGGTAGGATATTGACAAGTATTTCGTTTATAGATTAGTTTATGGGGTTTAAAGTCCCAAAATGACTCAGGATAGGAGGAACGCTGTAGTGCAGGGCTCCTGAAATTTCAACCACCTGGGGTTCTTTAACTTGCCCTGACATCGGACAGTACACGGGCCTCTAGAACTTCGCCTACATAGAAATTCGACCGCCGCTGCCGGGATTCAATCCGCGTCTTTTGGATCAGCAGCCGAGCGCCATAACCTCAGAGCCACCGCGGCGGCCACAAGTAATTCATTATGATCTGTAAAGTAGTGGGGAAGCGCCTCGTTTAGAAGTGGAGAAGGAAGCATAACGTATCACTTTCGGCCTCATGGGGGTAACGCGAAGGGTTTACGCGATCGGGGTAACGGAGTCAGTCATTGGCTAAGCGGGTTTGATTTTCTGTAAATGAATAGTGAAACGCATAGTATGAAGTCGATTTCATTTTTAGTTTCACCATTGGGGCTCTTCCAGGTCCACTTCCTGTTTTCTCGTTTGCGGGAGAAGGTATTCATGATCCGTAAATTATTTCTATCCGCGAATTCGACTAATAACTCTCCCCTGCTATTTCTAGAGCCTATCCCATAGTCACCTACCGCGTTGTCGTCAGCCTGCTTCTTGCCCACCTTCGCATTGAAGTCGTCCATCAGTACAGTGTACTGCGATTTTACTTTATTCATTGCCGATTCCACGTCCTCAGATTCTTCGTCCTTCGAAGTTTGCGGGCAACTAAATTATGTCATTATAATTAAAAATAAAACGTCACGTGATAGGCACGTCATTTTTGGCGGGAGAGGTGAATCCTCGAACATGTCGAGGTTCAGCGCTACACACGTGACAATGACGAAGAAAGAAAACACGATGCCCGCAGACTACCGACGTTATTTTTAGTACTCCGCGCTTGTTGTGTCTTCTTCCTTCGTCTTTGTCTCGTGTGTCATGCTGAAGCTCAAGGTGTTAACCTACGAACAGGCCGAGCTATTTCTCTTTATGCCCGAGAGACAGCTACAGGCACAGTTATAGCTCCTTGTTCAAAAGCTGTTCTTGAGCACCCGGGCTTGCTAGCAATGGGTTGTGACATAATTGTGCCCATTGAGTTTAGCTCGCACAAAAAAAAAGACAACAGCGCAATTTTTTTTACGAAAGTCAATTCAATAGTTCAAATCCGTAACACACACAACTTCGAATAGTGACACAAAACGTGGTTGCTTAACTAACCCGCGATACAAGTTTAAACTTCGCGCGAGCATCAAACAAGATAGTTGCCTGTGAATAAATGGCACAAGAGTGTTGCAATATGCGCTGCACTTTCCCGCTGAAATGAAGGCTGTTGTTTGGAATACATGGAGGAGAGACAATTTCGACTTCTATAGACACTCCGTGGAAACGGCATACCACAGCACCAAAGCGACTGCAAAATCCTACCGTTGCAGTGTGATGCTAGCAGAGCAGTTCTTACTTTGACACTTTCCTACGCAGCACCAGCTCTTCGTGTGCTGTAGACTGCTCGTCACGAATCACACCGTCCTTCCGAAGGCAGCAGCATCAAAATCGTACGATTAGAACTGTGGCTTGTTTGGAAGATAACAAGCGCACACGTAGCCGACGAGAACGTAGGACGAGGACAAAAAATAACCAAGTTCTTGAAATCAACTCCGATAAAGGGCGAGCAGCCGCACGCAACAAAGTCGCGAGATGAGGAGATACGCCGGACAAGGCCGGCAGTAGCGGCAGCTTGTGGCAAGCAAGCCGCCGAGTTGTCAGGGCGGATGGCATAAGAGCTGCTGGCGCTAGTGTGAGGGAACGTGGACATAGATATTGAATTGAATTTTATTTCTTAACATTTATACAAAGCATGTTCAATACATCTGGATCCCTAGATAAAAGCTAGTTGGGACCCCTGCAAATCATATCTAGAGAAACTAAGTGCTGGCATGAGAACGAATTATTTACGTTACACATGATGAAGGCTCTTGCATTCGAATAGAAAGTTGAAATCTACTTAATCAACAAAGGTACGAACTGAACAAATATGTATAAACATACTGTGGGGACCTTCCTTGCTGCCCCCGTTGTAGGCTTCCCGCGATGCACCCATGCAGCAACAGCATCGCCTCAAGGGAGGGGCGCATTCCCTGGTTGGTTACCGTAACTAACAGGGGAGGGCGGCACAGAGACTAGAGACATTTAGTATAGCGTAGGCAGACATACTAAAGGCATAGCGTACGCCATAAAATAGCGTGCTTCGTACTGGGCATGCGCTAAACGCTATTCCAAACCGAGGTTTAGCGTACGTGCGCGTTACGTACGCTATTTCTCGAATTTGGCGTGCGTGCTCATGCGTACGCTAGGAAAAATAGCGTTGTCAAGATGGCGGCGCCCACGTCCCCCGCTTCGGAGAGAATTAGTCAGTGTTATTGGGTTTTTAGGCATATTCATTGCTTTAAATGGCACACGTGATATTCGCTTTGCCTCGCCTCGCCAAGAGCATAAAGAAAGAGGGATAAACTTTCCCAATTTTCGATTCTGTGTAACGATTCCGCAGCTCTTAACCCTAACAAGACAGAACCGACTGCGGATTGCCTTGATTTGGATTCTTAAGGAAATGTAGTCACAGCCTTGCCAAAAGTAGCCGTTTCGGCGGTTAGCTGGTCCATCTAAGGTCTCCTCGATTTGGCGGCACTTTCTGCACCAGTTCAGGAAGTGCGGCACTCTCGCACTCGATTTGACAGTGCAGCTAGTGCCACCTGCACTTCGGCACTCGATTTGGCCTCGTGCTGCACGAGTTCTTCTGCACTGCTGCACTAGCCTCCCGGCGAGTTCTCTTCTCGTGCAAGTAGTGCAAGGTGCTTGGCGCGCTCCGTAGCAGACAGCTCCGCGGCCACTTGTTTTGTGAGCGGCGTTGAGACCATGTTTGACACGGCCGCGTACCCGTGATAGACGCGGCATCTGCGCCGGGCCCTCACCAAACAGCTGAAATGACAGTGCGCGTATACGTGTGTGTATGCGCGCGCGTGTGCGCGTGTCTGTGTACGCGCGTAAGCGACTGGCTGGCATGGCGCACGTACGGAAGTACGTACTGCGTATGGGTTCGCATCTTTCTGTCCAGCCTCGCACGTTGCTTACATCATTTCTCTTTTGTGTGCAATTATTATTATAGACGCAGCACGATGGAGCGCTTCCATAAGAGGCAGATTGTGAGATGTTTTATAATACGTGGGCGATCGCAACGTTTGTGGCTCGCTGCGACATCTGTACCTCCGCTTACGACAGCGACTGGGCTTGAGGTCGCCGTCAGCCCACACCTTCGCCTGCCTCTGACAGTCGCCTCTGACAGTCACGTCGCCGTCACCGTGCGCCGGAAGTGAACGCGATTGAGTTCAAATATAGATCAGGCAACTCTTGGCGGACAACCGTAGTCACTTTTCGATAGGACGGGAGCAGCCTGAATCACGCATATGGACTGTAAAATATCGTCTCGAGCGGTAGTCTGAATAACCTGTCTAATTAATTGTTGCCTCTTCGAAGTATCCGTTGAATCAGTGACGGTCGACCGGCCTGCGCCCCATTAAACAACGCAACGGAATGAACGGTGTCAAATTCTTCACCACTTTTGGAATTAACAAAGTTCATAGCCGCTCCACGAGATGTGGCACTTGGAGCAAATACACAGCGCGCAATGCAGCTAGCACAATCTCGTGCATATGTAAAAACCGCGACAAACACCAACACGTACATGGCCGCAGCAGACGAAAGTTTCTGCACTTTTGCACTCGATTTGGCCGCTGCACCGACAGCACTAGTGTCGGGCTACACTCGCGCCGCAAGAACTGGCACTACACTGACACGGCACTTTTGTGAGCTAGTGCGGAAAGTGCAGCCAAATCGAGGAGACCTCTATAGGCTAGCCACCAAGCGCGTCGCAGCAACGCTGCGTCGCATCATCACGGCTTCGATGTCGTCCCAGCTTAAAAACGCTACGCAGTAGGGGTCCGAAGGGATGCTAGTACGCACCATGACGTTATTAAGAACCTCGCTCGGTTCGGTTACCTAAAAAAAGTCTGGCCCTACCTCCACTGTGCAGAGCACGAACCATTTGGCCACGCAACCGGCTATCTGCGTGATGCGACTTGGATAACCTTGGCCATGCCTTGGCTAAATAGAAAAAACTTGCCGCAACATATTTTCACAATTTAACACCAGATGGCGCCACTGCAACCTACGCTATCGTTGCGTTCAGGTTGGCATGTGCGTACGCAAAACGCTACGGCGTTGCGTACGTTACGCTGTCCGCTCCGAAGTATAGTTTTAGCTGGCCGAGCCGTAGCGTCCCTCAGGCGCACGTAGCGCCATCTAGTGACAAGACGTTAAACCACATCAACGCTCGGTTGAAGAAAATTTCATCCGTGATTACTGCCCGAGCAGCACAGGTAACTGGCCCAACATTGGAACCGCACTGGCAAAGGCCGGACCCACAAAGGACCAGGATGGAACCATCCTGTTGCAATATTGGGCCGATTACCTGTGCTGCTTGGGTGATAACTAGTGTGAGTGCACTGGGAGCATTTTTTTGTTCCAAGAAGAAAAACTATGCAAACCGAATAAAATGTAGGAATTGGCTAAAAGCTAGAAAACTGCTTCGCCAGGTGTCGTTGCTACGAGGAAAACACACTGCATTTAGTTAGGCCTAGGAGCTTGAAAATCGCCAAATAATCTGAAAAACACGGCTAGTTATCGCTTATACCGCTGCGTGTGGGCAAGAGTAGGCGAAATAAAAGCGAACCGCTACCATTTGAGCGAGCTATTGCGTCGGAGAATCCAGCGGCGACATGTATTTATTCCGAAGCGGGCGAGCAGGGCGCCGCCATCTTGTCAACGTTAGCGCACGCAAGCGACGCAACGCAAAGTCCGCTGGCTAGCGTACGCACGCAAGACGCAGGGCTTGCGTTCCGCGCATGCACACTACCGTCCCCGCAAACTCCTTGCGTACGCTAAGCCGCTGCGTACGCACAGCTAAAACTGTCTACTGCTTGCGCGCGCGCGCGCGCGGGACGTAGCTTACAACATTGCTCTCTTGGGCTGGGATCGTCGGCACAAGCGGACGTGTCGCTCGTGGCTCCGCTCTTCGCCAGCGGGGCGAGGAAGCGGCGGGGAGACTTGCTCCCGTATCTCTTCCCGTCCGGCCTCGGAGTATCCCTTGCCCTAGCGTGGGTGAACGTTCGCTCGTAACCTTGCTGGTGAGTCGGACGATCTCGACTCCCTAGCATGTTTTGTTGCTAGCTGGTGTTATTGTTGTAGAAATAAATGCCTGTTTGTGTGAGCCAATGTGTCATTCCTTTGTTCCCTCAGAGCAAGGCCCGCCGTGGTCGGCGTGCGCTCGTGGCGTACACGACCACGGGGTGGGGTCCTGACGGTTTTGAACTGTGTCAGCCGTGGTTAAAGGGGGAAAACGTATTTATCCCCACAATACAAATACGAAGTCTGCACGCAACCCGGGTTACAAAGAAAGAACAAATTGCAGAGAAAGTACACTCTCATCACTGATAATATTACTTTAATAAACAAGCGCTGTACTTGCCAACCAAAAGTAGACAATTAAGAGATTTTTTTAAACGAGCAATTCAAATTAAGTCTTGAATCATTACATATTACAAATATGTAACCAACTAATTTCTCCTTATTTTAATAAGTCCGCACACTTCATGTTGGTGCTTAAGCTCCGCAGTCTTACTGATGTCGCTGGCACTTTGTTCTAGACCTCAATAGAGCTCCGCCTTCGTGACCTATGCGAATTTATCTTGCCCGCATTGCAAGCAACCACGCTGACTGCTCAAATAGAAAGACGCAATGAGCTATCGCGGTCTTCTATTATTTGCTGCGCTTTGAGTTCGCTGTCTTTCATCCAGCGCTCTTCCCTCGTTCGCTAGCTTAGGCCGAGGGGCGACGGCAATGCCACGCAACGCAGGAACGGACGCTTAAGAACGGCGCTACAAAAAAAATGCAGCTTTGCGGCGTTTTATAACAGCGTGGCATACGCCGCTAAGCGGACCACTTTGTCGAGCTCATCCTGTAGGCCGCTTCTAGCACTAAGAGCAGACGCTTAGAGTCGAGCATCCCTCGGCGAGCAAAATATATCCGCCATTCTCGACTACTAGAGGACGCTGAAGACGCAGCGACACCTTCGAGCTAGCGGCGGCGCGTCCTAGGCACTTCTGTCCCCGATATTACACTTTTCCACAGGTGCAGTGGAACCTCGTAAACGAGCCCTTCGTCATCATCACCACCGGCCTGACTACGCTCACAGCAGGACAAAGATCTCTGCCATGTCTGTGCAATTAACCCTGATCGATTAACCCCTTGCTGCAATCTAAAAATCTGTTATGGTTTTTCATCTCACATGCACAGCTTGGCTTCATTATTTACTATACAATAGTACATTTAAGCATAGAAACCTTACATAGAGCGGAAAAAAAACTACTCGAACCTGTGAACTTTGCGCTGCCTTCTTTCATGATTCACAACAGCGCAGCAAACACGAACAACAGGTAGCCTGGAGAAAACAACCGCTGACTTCAAGTGAAATTTATCCCATCATAAATTTCAGTTGAAGACAGCGCTTGTTTTGTCTAGTGTCCCTTTTGTCCATGTTTGCTGCGCTCTTGTGAATCATGAATGTGTACCGACTCTCCCAACTTTCTTCTCTTGCCTTCTTTAGGCTGTTGGACAATGTTGTACGCAGGAAATGACTTGCTTTTCCGCTTTTCGCACTTTGATTCTATGTTACGGCCGTTTCTCTTCCTGCTTGAGCAACCGTTCAGGAACACATAACTTCCATCGTGAAGAGCAAAACCGCAAAACAGGACGGGACTGAGGCAGGCGACAACACAGGGCCTCGGTCCCGTCCTGTTTTGCGGTTTTGCTCTTCACGATGGCATACTAACTGGCCTACACCAAAGTCCTTCTAAGACACATAACTGCACGTGCTTTGGATTTCCTGCCTGTGTTAGTCTGCACGATTGTTGAGCTTAACTATTATCCAGTAGTAGCTCGCACCTTTCTTTAGGGCACTATTGAAACATGAATTGGCAATTACTGTGTTGACTAGTTTGGAATGGTCCGAATCAAACTGTAAGTGGAGTTTATTAGAGAGAACTTTATGTGGTCCAGACATATGGTTGTCAGTTCGTACATTTTTGAAATGTATAAAGCGAACTGTTCTACCTGCCGGAAGTTCGTGCGTCAGGGTTAGTGAATTAAGACACTCGCGAAAAATGGTGTGGGTCCCCTTGTGACATCGTCCGCATCCGTATGCTCCATTTTGAAAAGCATTAATAAGCAACCAGCCTGCACCTCTACCCTTGAAAGTGCGTACATCATTGTTAAGAGCAATTTGTCCTACATTAAGCATGCGGTCTGCGTTGTCTCAGATATATAGTGCTTATTTTTTTTTTATCTGTACCGGCACCACAACTCCATAATGCCTGCAACAACATTAATAACAACTTACGTCTACATTCTTCGAGGTGTCCCAACGCAGTGCTTTTTGCACTCTTTCTGCTCAAATATCGCTCCAGTAAAAGTAAGTGGGAAAGTGTCTTTGTCCTCTTCCACATTTACGAGGCCTTTGGACGTAAACCTGCTGGTGATGGTGACTGCTTGAACTAGACAGGCCCGTGTTTTACTATTCTAGGACGAGCATAATGAATAGCTTACCTTGAGTTCACAGCGAATTATTGCCTTTCATCGCAGCTAGGCTTTCCTAGTGCTAAAGGTTTGCCTCCCGGAAGTCTATATCTTAGCATCGGGTACACATTCAGCAGAAAATGACGTGCGTTTTCATGGCAGGAACCTTAAGTGTGTCATCGAAAGAAGAATAAAAGTGACCTAACGAGCTCACTAGTGACCTTCAAGGCGGCAAGGTAGTTACTAGGTCGCACACGTGTTGAACCAAACGCCTGCAAGCTCCCGTGTTGGCCGCAGCCCCTCCAAATGAATTGTAAGCACACGCACCGCTTTAGTTAGGCAAGCGATGTTCGCGATACCAGCGACGACTGCTTTCAGATACGCATTTATACGCCCGTAGGAACACGCGTGAAGGACAAGGCCGACTTATCATGATGCATGATGATATGTGCTCCGGGGTCAGAAGCCCGTCTTCTGACCTGAAAAAGGGCCGCACTTTTCGCTGTGCCTAGGCTGCCGTTATTATCAGTCTTTTTAAAGTAAACGTAGAGGGAGGCGAAATGGAAATCAGCAAGTCCGACAAGAAAATTGGAGGTGGTAAAAGTTTAAGAAATAGAAAGTCCCATTCGGAGAGCTCGCGTACTTGACGGCAGTGATCGTGAAGGCAAACGGGTTTCACACCGACTGCAGGACGGAAGGACCTTACGCTGTCTGCGGGATGGGGTTGGATTGGGCAGACTACAGGTAGATTCATTTTCCCAAATTTAAGGCCTTGAAATTTTTTGTTCTCACAAACGCAAAATCAGACTCAAAAACCGTAGTGCATCTCGTCTTGGAGAGTAGATGCACCATCATAGTCATCACCATCAGCCTGACCACGTCCACTGCAGGGAAAAGGCCTCTCTCAAGTCTCAGATGTACGCCCCTCGTCAAAAGTATACGGCCCAAGGGGTTTGCTTGTGAGGCCTGGTGTATGCCTCGTTATCAGAGTTGTGCGTAATCGATTACTTGTAATTAATTACATTTTTGTGTAATTTTTAGTCGATTACTTTTTCAGACGGTAGCGTTTCGGGTAATTCGTTAAATTGTTTTTCTGTCAAGGGTGGAAAGTTGGGCGACTCGGTATTGATTCATGAGTAAAGGAGCGCGAAAACAAGACGACGGACGAGCTGTGCTGTGTGTTCTTTCTTCGTCCGTCATCTTGTTTTCGAGCTCCTTTTCTCGTGGATGTTTTTTTCTGTAATCGATTACCGGTAATGAATTGCTTATTTGCCAAAAAGGCTACCTGCCGAAGCGTCCACGATGATGTGATTGCGACAAATAGTTCGGCCACGCACGAAGGTGCGCATGGCTGCCTGACGTGTTGCGCTTTCCGCGGTATTCGTTCATGGTGCAGCTGGCGCCATCTATGGATGCTTCTGCCAGTTTGTCGCGCTTAGTGAACTGATTGCATAAAAAAAACTGCTTTTTCCTTGAACCGATAGAAATAGCGCGATGATGCCGTGGGCAGTGAGAAGGACAAGACGGGTGCTGACTACCAACTGATTCATTTAGCTTCAAAGAAACACACTGTACAACCATCGCCCATGCACAGCATGTATCACACGATCATGCGATAAACCCATATTTCTCCGTGCAGACATTGCTTGCCAACAGCACACTCGGCAGTTCTAGACAGCAAAAAACAAGAAAAGTGACATAAAACCGGCTTATAACCTGGAACAAAAAAGGCTTTGTCAAAAGAGAAAAGGAGGTGAAGGCGAAAACAAGGAACCAGTGTTGACAGTTAAAACCATTCGTACCAAAACAGTGTTAAAAATGAAAAAGCCAGCCCAGTCAATGTGTTATTTATTTATTTATTTATTTATTTATTTATTTATTTATTTATTTATTTATTTATTTATTTATTTATTTATCAAGTACTGCGGCCCTCAGGGCGAGGACTTGATCAGGAGTGGGCTTTTTTTGGTAGTTACAACATGGGACAATTCATTTTTGAATAAAAGAAGACAACAAAAAGCACAAAACCGTATAAACAATGCAAGCGCAAAACATAAATTCAAATCTGCAGTTTACAATACCGAAATAAGCGAACAATGACTGCAGACTGTGCAGAGGTTTGGTACAAAAGTAATAAAATTTGTGACTTTAATACCGACAAGAGGAAGAGCGAAAGACGTCATTGTACGGAACTAGCACCCACAGAAGAACGAAACAGCGTTCACAGCAGTGATTCAAAGGTTAAGGGAAGCGCAAACAATGATGACGGCATGTACGCTCGTGTAACGGATAACAAAAACTGTAAATACGTGGTTGGTCAGGAATTCAGCTGACGGTTAAAGGATCGCTGGTAGCTTCACTGTCGCTTTGACGAACGAAGCAACGTTGGGGTATAGCGCACCGTCAGAGGGTAGTGCGTTCCAACTACGTGTTGTGCAAGGAAAGAATGATATTTGAAAAGAAGTTGTGTTGTTCGAGAATTGTCTTACTTTTTTTTTTTTGCTATGGTGTGACCTTGTTGATCGTGCGTTCACACGTTCGATACAGAAGTCTTTATTTATTCCTAGATTATTGTGCAAGAGCTGATAGAATCCTTTTTAGCCTTTCTTGAGAGCACATGAATTCTAGGGGTTCCAAGCTAGAGCTTTTTATGAAGGCTGAAGAGGATGTCTGCCTGCTGTAGGCGTTGTGAATGAACCTAATGGATTTTTTTGCAACCTTTCTAGCTGAGTAATATTTTTTTAATGTGTGCGTGTCTCAGGCAGGAGTCGCGTATTCTAGTATGTGCCGGACATAAGTTTTGTATGCTAAGAGTTTAATTTCTCTCATGCACCTTCCAAATCTGTGTTGAAACCCAATCGTGCGCATTGCCTTTTTTGTATGTACTCTATGTGTTCATTCCACCTTAACTCAGACGTGATTATAACTCCCAAGGACTTGTAACGATCAACGAGGGATATGCAGTTGTTAGTGATACAATACGTGAAGGGTTGGCAAGTTTTTTGCGTGTAACTTTCATTGAGAAGTTTTTTTTAGGATTAATGCTCATCTGCCAAGTGCAACACCATGAGTGTATCTCATCTAAGGAACTGTTTAAAATTACCTGGTCGCTATGGTTTGGTTTGGTTTGGTTTATAGGGCTTTAACGTCCGAAAGCGACTCAGGCTATGAGAGACGCCGTAGTGAAGGGCTCCGGAAATTTCGACCACCTGAGGTTCTTTAAGGTGCACTGACATCGCACAATACACGGGCCTCTTGAATTTCGCCTCCATCGAAATTCGACCGCCGCGGCCGGGATCAAACCTGCGTCTTTCGGGCCGGCAGCCGAGCGCCGTAACCACTCAGCCACCACGGCGGCTGGTGGTCGTTATGGCTATCGATGACTTGATATAGGATGCAGTCATCTGCAAAAAGTCTTATCTTAACGGGTATGTCACACACTATTATTAACGAATACCAAAAAAAGAATAGGACCAAGGATGGAACCTTGAGGCATACCGGAGGAAACTGAAGTTGGAGTGGAGCTTGAGCCGTCTGCAGAAACGCTCTGGTACCTATCCGAAAGATATGCCTGAAGGCATACAAGTAAAGAATTGTTTGTTACGATCGGTGTCATTTTTCCAAGCAACTTCTGATTAGAGGCTTTTTCGAAGTTAGAAATGTAATGTCGATTTGACTACGATCGTCAAGAGCGCTTGCTAGATCGTGAACTGTCTCCTGTAGCTGTGGGGTGGCTGAGAGTCCTTTTCGCAAACCGTGTTGCCGTGGGTGAGTTAGGTTGTTGGCTTCTAGAAATGTCGAGATGTGTTTAAAGATCATGTGTTCAAGTACAACTAAATAGGCCTGTATGAGGTATCGAAATTATTTTTGCACATTTCCAATCATTCGAGATTTGGCCGCATGGCAGTGACCTAGTGAATATACGTGTTAAATACTTAGAGCGCCATTCCCCATACCGAAAAACAAAAGTGTTTGGAGAGGTATCAGTTCCGGGGGATAGAACACGTTATTCTGAAATATGGACGTCCTGTAAATGTAGTGTCCCCTCAAACGATGGAATGGATGGAGTGATTCATCATCGCTAGTGAACATCGAGCTAAAGTAGCGGTTGAATGCGTGTGCTATTTCTTCTCTGATGGTGACGTTTGTGTCGTTTACGGAAACGCTAAAAGAACGCTTGGCCTCAGGCGCGATGTGACGCCAAACATTGCAGGATATGAAAGAAGAAAATTCTTTTCGGACTCACTTTGATAATATTGTTTGGCTTTTGTGATTTTGTTTCGTGACCCTAGTCAAAGTGTAATCAAGACATATAAAGCACGAAGAAAATACGGCATGAGTAACCTTCCACAAAAAATGATAAGCCTGCACTGACCGTCCAGAAATCGCGGGTCTAGATATTAAAAATGCTTGGATAATCTCTTCCACCAGTTTGCATCTGGCGTATGCAAGAAACTTGGTTTCGTTGAAGATCTTTTTGCAACCATGGCTGTTACAATGCAATGCAATGAAACTGCCGGATTAATTTTTTACGTTCAAGTTGTGTTCATAGCCCTCATCTTTATAGCATCTTACCGTTTGTCCATTGTAAACACTATTTTACGTGACCGGGAACTGATAGATAAGTTTGCGTCTGCATTTTGTGTACTTGGTGCCGTGCTTCTCAAAGCATGATTCGTGCTTTCGATCACCAAGCATTGCACAGACTTTGCCAAGCTTGTACGGGGCACAGAAACCCACGGTGATGTTTCATCTTTCTGCCACGTAACATTTTGCCCGCGGAAATACGGAATAACCTTGCTGTTTGCTTCGTGCTTCACTTTTCTGTCTTTGTTGTTTTGTAGCGCAGGCTCTCGCAAATGCTGGAACTAAATGTACTCCGATAACCAACACTAATTAGGCGAGCCACTTGGTCATCAATGCTTTGACTTCGATGACCAAGTAAAAATGATGAAAAGTAACGGAATAGTAATCGATTACTGTTCTGTAATTGCTCAGTTACTTTTCTGGGGCTACAAATGACCACTCTAATCAGTTACATTTGAGATGGAGTAATTATAAATGTAATTATAATTACTCCATCTCAAATGTAACTGATTATAATTGTAGGATAGGGTTAATTGGAGAGACATGGGAGAGACCTTTGACCTGCAGTGGGTGTAGTAAGGCTGATGATGATGATGATGATGATGATGATGATGATGATGATGATGATGATGATGATGATGATGATGATGATGATGATGATGAATTATAATTGTACTCATACTCATTTTCTGTAACGTATACAAGACTGCTCTGTATCCTCAGCTACAGTAACCTCTCGAAAGAGGAATGGCTTCGTCCTCAATCCTCCCAAGATTTGGACTGCTATATGTGCTTGGGAGCCCCGCTAAACAGCTTAGAAGCAAACCCTTTGGGCTATACATATTTCACGGGGGTGTACACCCGGGATGAATTGCAGTAAAGGCGTTGCGTTTTCTTGGACGGCGCATACACAGTGGTATCTGTAGTCTGGTTTTGGTCAGTCCGCGATGGATGATGGCAGTGCATTCGGCAGGCGCGATTTTGCCACACGTCAGGCGCTCATCTTTGCACTGCAGTCTCAACCTACTGCTGCCCTTCTTTTGCCGACGTGGCGTTGTGAACGCTTTCCTCCCTGAAGATGGATGGATGGATAAGGCTGGACTCTTTAAAACGGGCGGTGGCTCAAGCTGCCTAGCCATGACTCGTGAAATTTCACTCTTGTCTTCATATTAGCCACCGATCAGACAACTTTCGCTTGGTCACTTCTATCCGCTTGAAATCTAGTTTGTAGGAGAGCTACACTACGCTAGCACTGCGAGCCTTCAGCGTGGCATTCCTTGAGCTCCGTGGCGGCGCCGTGGCTGGTCACGTGGTGTGGGCGCTGCGCGCCTTCGAAACGGATTGACGGGGGGGGGGGGGGGGGGGGAGTGAATCAACGTTCAGGGACGAAGGTGAGAAGGAACGCCCAGCGAAACGGAGCGGCGAAAGACTGACTTTGCAATTCGACTGAGCGAGTTCCACTCGGCCAGCTGTAGCTATCGCGTCACTCCAGGTTTAGCCAGAGTTAAACCACAACCAATTTTTTCCTTCACTGCCCCTAAGGTGGATTTAGAGGTGAATTTACTAAGGTGAATTTAGAGGGGTAGCGCTACTTGCACAGAAGCCCGTACGCTCGAATCATGGCGGCATATGGTGCGGAGCCAGCGCCCTCTTCGAAGTGTGCGGAAAAATGAGTTATGATGCCATAATTTATAAAAACAAACACGTGACGTCATTCCCACGTGATTTATGGCGGGAGAAGTAAATCTTCGAACGTCTCGAGGTTCAGCGCGACACACGACGAAAGAAGAAACGACGAGCCCAGACTACCGACGCTATTTTAGTAGTTCAGTTTAGTAGTTTAGTTTTAGTGATATTATTTTAGGAGTTCAAGGTGTTAACGTACGAACAGGTCCAACTATTTGTCTTCATGTCACGGAGGTACAGTTATAGGTAGTACAGCTTTAGCTCCTGGTTTGAGAGCTGTTCTTGAGCCCCCGAGTTCGTGTTGTGACAGAATTGTGCCCATTGAGTTTAGCTCCTATAAAAAGAGACAACAGCGAAAATTCTTAACTCGTCAATTTACTAGTCGAAAACCACAACACACGCAACTTGGAATAGTGACACAACTTAAGAGGTTGCTTAACTAACGCGCGAGGCATATTTAAACTTTGCGCGAGCAGAGAACGAGCTAGTTGCCTCCTGTGCATAAATTGCGCATGAGTGCTGTAAATTGCGCTGCACTATCCCCGGTGAAATTACGGCTGCTTTTTGAACGCATGGAGGACAGATTTTTTTTTTTTTTGCTGGTCTAGGCACTCAGTGGAAGCAGCATACCATAGTACCAAGGCGACTGTAAAACCGTACCGTTGCAATGCGATACCAGCAGAGCAGTTCTCACTTTCACACTATCCTACGTAGCACCAGTCCTTCGGGTGCTGCTCACTCCGTCTCCAACCACATCGTCTTTCCGAAGGCAGCAGCATCAAAATCGCACGATTAGAACTGTGGCTGGTAGGGCAAAAAACGAGCGCGCACACTTACCCGAAAAGAGCGTAGCACGAGGGGAAAAAAGTAATCAAGCGCTTGGAATCAACGCTGATAAGAGGCGAGCAGCCACACGGAACGAGATGACCAGATATGCCTGCCAAGGCCGGCAGCTGGCGGCAAGCAAGGAGCAGAACAGTCAAGGTGGATGGCATAATAGTCGCCGGCCTCTACTGTAAGGGAACGCGAACAGACGTACTGTTTTATTAGAGCGAAAGTTTTACGGGGGCGATGTCGACAAGGTCGTGCCTGCAAAACGTGTCCGCAGCAGTTGTGAGGAACTTGGAAGAGTTAGCACCAAACGAATGGTTGTAATCAAAAGAGGATGATGTGAGGATGCTGCGCAAAAAAATTATGTCGATAGATAGATTAGTTAATTTAGTAGAGCCAAAAATAGCCAAAAGTGGGCTCAACCAGGGAAACTCGTGGCGCCAAATATTAAAACGAAGCGTGGCGCCAAGATTGAAAACTCAAAATGGGCAGTTGATGAAACTTGATTAAGTTAGGCAATTAATTGTGGTAATTGGGAAGCTGGATGTATTTACATCAGCGCTTAATCGAGTAAATGCAAGGAGAAGGGAGAAGTGGAGCAGACAGGCGACGAGTGCAGCAGAGGCAAATAGGGGCAAGGAGAGGCAAAGAGAAATGATGAGGCGTCAGTGCTTTCGCATTCCTCCAGTGCGGGTTACCGCGGTGACCCCAACCCCTTTATAAAACAGCGTTCTACTTTTCAGCTAACTGGACACAAGTAAAGCATTTTAAGAAAAAGAGTGATTGAATTTGCCTTTTAGATGGTTATAAATTACATATCTGTGTCCAATTACTTTTAGTGCAAAAGCACTCATCCGGAGGTTTCGATTCTAGCAAAATCATCTCTCGTTGATTGTTCATTCGAGAATCGCGAGTGCTCCGTCGCTCGGCACTAAATGCTCATGGTCGCCTTCTACGTAGCACAAATCCGTGCTTTCGCACTGATTCGGATGTAGTAAACAGTGTCTGACATTTTTTAGGGGTGTTATTTGCGTTTTTCCGCACACTTCAATTTGGCGCTTCAATTTCGCAGCCTTGCTGATGTCGCTGGCGGTTGGTTCTAGACAGCCTTCGAACTCCGCTTTCGTGGCATATGTATAATGACCGTAGAACTTTCTGACGGGCTTTGCGCTTCTTTCCTCTGTCTCCAAGTTTCCTGTGTACGTCCTGTTAGCGCACGCTGTTTAATAGAGATGTATAATGACTTTGCCCTCATTGGCAGCGGCCACGCCGACTGTCCGAACGCAATGACGTCATACATGACGTGACTACAATGCTCCATAAGAACACGAAGAAGCGCAATAAGAGGGAAGGAAAGGAGCAATGCTTTTTTTCTCTTTTCCCAGGCCAGCTAACGCTGGAGAACATTTGCGCCACTGACTCGTAACAGTCCCGCATATTTTTCCTGGCCTCGCATTTGAGCTTTGTGGCGTAAGTTTTCCGTATCTGCGTTTCTTATTAGTTTTCCGTATCTGCGTAGTTTTCCGTATCCTTTCATTGCTGCTGAGGACAGAGCACGGTGATAGGCCATCGGCGATTCCTTCACCTGTACCTTCGAGCTAGGATACCGTTGATGCCTACGAATGCGGAGTCATGGGAAGGATGGCCGATTCCAGGAACGCATCGATAAAGATCAGGTCGTACTTGTCAACAAGAGATTTAAGCGAGCCACTTCTATATGAATCGTTGCATGAAGCGTCTGCCCTAGTGCCCTGCGAACTTTTTGTGTCTATTTTGTTTTGATCTCACAACTATTAGGGCAGTTTTGCTTTAAAATCTCAGTGTGCATTGCAACCTCTTCTCCTTACGCGCTCTAAGAAAGTCGGGTACAGAGTGTGTAACAGGTACTGCGAACTCTGAGACAGAAATAATTTTTTATGCAGTTTTCGCCCTGCACTGGCAGGATTTACACAAGTATTTTGGCATGCAAAGGCTGACACCGCGGGCACCATTGATTTCAGGTAAAAAAAAGAAAACAAACGGATTACTGCGCTAGCCAGTCAGTTACAAGGCTGACGACTGAGAGAGCTGGTACTGAGTTATTTTAAAACCACTCTAACGACGCACACGAAAAGAACACGAGACAAGACTGGACTAGCAAGTGATGTTTTAACTTTTATATCTTATTTTTTATTAAAATTTCAGTCGCTAGTCCAGCCTTGTCTCGTGTTCTTCTTTTCTCCCATTGTGCGTCTTTAGACCGGTTTTAAGTTGATTAATTCAGTTACAGCAGCAAAAAACTAGGTCCGGTCAATTTCAGTTGCTAGTACAGCATTGCCTCGGGTTCTTTTATCCTATTTTTCGCCGTTAGGCTGGTTTTAACTCGATTCAGTTACAGCAGCAAAAAATTAAGCCTGGTTAATTTCAGTTGCTAGTACAGCATTGCCTCGTGTTCTTTTCTCTTATTTTGCGCCTTTAGGCCGGTTTTAACTCGATTCAGTTACAGCAGCAAAAAACTAGTTCAGGTTAATTTCAGTTGCTAGTACAGCATTGCCTCGTGTTCTTTTCTCTTATTTTGCGCCTTTAGGCCGGTTTTTACTTGATTGAGTTAGAGCAGCAAAAAACTAGTTCAGGTTCATTTCAGTTGCTAGTACAGCATTGCCTCGTGCTCTTTTCTCCTATTTTGCGCCTTTAGGCCGGTTTTAGCTTGATGCAGTTACAGCGGCAAAAAACTAGGTCAGGTTTAAACAGCCATCCGGATTGAGAGAGACCGCGTACCGAAGCTCGTTACTGCTCGAGAAGTTTCGCAGGCAGTAGAAAAGGAGAAGCTCAATTTCGTTACCCTCCAGCAAAATGAAAAAAAAAACAGGAACAAGAAAAAAAAAGAAATCACCAGTGGCAAAACGAAAGTCAGCGCAGCAAAGCCCGCAGCATGCGAACTGTACGCTTCCACGGGAATGCAAAGTGGGAAGTGCCTAAAGATGAACAATCTTATGCCTGAGTAGCTTCGGTCTCTGAGCCGACAGGGCGCGCCATATCTCTTCGTATAATGCATAAATACGGCGTTAAACAGCTCCATAAACTTGGGACATCACGCTGCCATACCCCTGAATGCGGCCTTCGGTGACGCCTAGAGATCCCTTGTTAACTAATAGAAACGTACCAGTACAATCCTGGCTCGAGGCCAGGTTATTATCTTCATAGTTCATTAGGGAGGGCCTCTATTTATCAGAGCCAGGTATACCTTACGTATTAGGCGCAACGAGGCGTCCAACGCATATTGGTCGTAAAACCATAGTCCTCGTCCTTAGCCGAAGGGCAACTGTAGTAAAATAGTCGTTGGGATGATACAACGCCCGAGGTATGGCCGTTGTTTTAGAAAGCAATGATGAGTAACGTCATAAACTTCTACAGAGTTGAGCCTCCGCACCTTTATCTTTTTTTCTTTATTTTCTTACACCTATATTCGTCTGTAAGAACAAGAAAATGGGAATAAGGGAATGGGAGTCATGAATCGTTTGTAAAAAAAAAAAAAAACCTAGTGAGGCGCAAAACAGAAATAAAAAAGTTGAAAGGGCATAGCAAGCGTCCTGTAAACTTTAGTTCTTGGGTTCTGCGTCGTCTTAATGCTGTTTTTCCTAAATATAAATAAGCACTGAAGACCACGTGTTTCCACTGTGTGCAAGCGAAGCATTTTTATTGATTAGTTCATGCGTAAGGAAGGGTGGGAGTGAAAAAATACGGACGTAAGAGCAACATGCGCTCTTCTATTGAGCCGCTGTGGGCGAAGTTGTGCCCGACTACGGTCCGGCTCCCATCTGAGAGCGTATGGCGGTTTTTGAATCCTAACATGTTCTGATATATTTGAACTGTCAAAGGTGACGCAGCAGCATTGTTGCGTCTCGTTTCTAGCAGAAGCGCACTATTTTAATTTCAAGTAGCTGCTGTCTCATTAATGCAAGAGGAAGTCAAGCAGAAAGTAAGCCTTGTATACCACACCAATCTATGTACACTTAAGACACCCGCCATGCATTGATTCATACCGTAAGATAAAGAATGAACGTAAAAGGTATGTTTACGTCAGAGCCAATCAAACATCCACCTCCAACCTTTTGCCATTTTTCCGTCTTGAACTGCAATTAAGCCTTTGTGAAAATGCTTTTGCTGATTCATTTCCCGAGCCTTCGACACGAAATGCTTTGCAAGACGTGTAGACACACAAACACACGCAAAAAAAAACAGAAAACGTTCCTCGTATGGGGAGAAGGAGGGGGGGTTGTAGGTGCAATTCGAGAAAGAAGGGTGCCAGGAATTTCTTTCGACCATTAGTGCCAAAGGTGCTGACACTTCAGCCTTAGCCTTGGGCGTCCCAGCTCTTATGCGAGCAGAGTGCGATCGCTCCAGGCAGATAACAGTGTAATAGATATCGGCACAATGGACCAAGAATAACCTTAAGGGCTACGCCGTGCGCCCACCTCTACCCTTATCTAGAAGAAAGAATTCTGTCTCCCTCATTCTGCTCTCCCTCTCCAACTCACTTTCCCAAAAATGCTTGAACCGACAGTCTTTTCTGCTATCATCGCTGCAAATCAACAACCGCCCCAACCATCTGTCCGCCCAGCGAACGGCCATTTCTTTTCTGCCTAGCACGCGTGCAAGCTCGTTATGCAGAGCACCCGTTGACGCCAAGGTCGATCGCTTGGGTTACTTCTCCACTTTCGCTCTTTCACGTAAACGTCGGTGCTCTCCCTCCCTCCCTTTTTCCCTCCCTCTTCTTCGGTGTGCTTCTTACTCGCGTCCGCCCACCTTCTCAGGGGTGGCTACCCTCTCAATGGCAGCCTTGACGTTTTCCTATATGCCGAAGCACGGCCGAAGACTTTCGCTGTCGTAAGAAGCGAGCACAAGTCGCAGCGTCGCAGCACCCGTTGTGCAGCTAGGGAAGTACCCCGAACGAAAGCCCATCCACCGGCTGTGCTAACCATGCAGTCTGCACTGCTGATTTGCGCTGGGCTGCTGTTTCCGGTACGGCTCCTGTGTCTCCGTGTTCCAGTCCTGAGCGAAGCTGCCGCTTTTCTAGGCACCTGGATACTGACGCTAGTGTGCAGCTACTGGCTGGCCTGCTTCATATGGAGCAAGACGCTGAGGAAAGCTGTCTCGACCGAAGGCAAAGCAGTGCTGGTGACCGGTGAGTTTCCCTGTGGAGTTCATTAGCACGCTTTTGCACACAGAAGGGCGTCGAAACATCCCGGCCGTGGCGGTCGAATTTCGATGGAGGTGAAATTCTAGAAGCCCATGTGCTGTGTGATGTCAGTGCACGTTAAAGAACCCCAGGTGGTCGAAATTTCCGGAGCCCTTCACTACGGCATCCCTCATAGCCTGAGTCGCTTTGGGACGTTAAACCCCCATAAACCATAAACCATAAACCATAGAAGGGCGTCGAAAAAAGTTCAGTGAATTCCCATAACCACCAAACTACCGTGTGCAGAGAGCATGACGTCCTGAACACGTTGCATCACCAAAAGCAGTATTTAACGCTCTTAGCCTTCAAGTTGCATCGAATCCTGATTACCATCTAAAGCTATCGGAACGACATAGGTGTGAAAGGAAGCTCACAAGCGGGATTGCTGATTGTTGTGGTAGCATGCTATGTCGCACGGGAAGTTCTTAAACATGTGAACGCCTCAGAGTCTTCAACGGCGTTAATTTTTCACGGTTCAAGTACCACAACGATAAGCTGAAGTTGTAATATTAGTGAGCGAACACAAAGCTCCGAAATATCTGTTCTGGCGGTACCAACGGGCTTGTGTGTGTGCCTCCTTGTTGTTGCATTATGAACCTGTACTAGCGCACGGTGAAGCCCACGAACGTTTTGGACCCATTACAAGCTTCCTGGCGTTGACGTCATGGTTTTTTATTGCTCAGTGACGGTTGCGCAGTTATATGGCATTGCCTAGAAGGAAGGCTAGCTGTTGTGGCCTCTGTAGAACGAATACGGATTGCTCAATTTCTGGTAGCTTGCTCGGCCACTTGATGGCAGCAGCTGCAGTCGTTAAGCCAGACACTTACATAGATCGCTTTACTCACGAAACACCCTTATATAGCGCTTTCATAAAGAGAATGGTGTCGGACAAGGAGGGAAGGTATTGAAACTCGCCTAAGCAGCTGATGCGAAGGCAGGTTAGCAAAAGCATCAGTCAGAAAAAGCAAAGAGACCAAGTGAACAGCGGCAGGGCTGCTACATGCAGTTGTGCGGCATGTGTCAAGAAACGCCGGACTGTAGGGAACATATGGCCTGACGCTGTTCAATAATAGGCGACGTGTCGCAACGACAGCCACCGTGGCCAGCTTTTCTATCATGTCCGCGCGGCGAGTGATGAAGACCGTGAGTTTTGCCAGGAACACTGCTTCCTAGCTGTTCCGGCATCGATTTATCGACGTTAACTTTAGCAGGGTCGCTTTGATCGAATGCGTCACGGCGACTACAGATGCAGCGATTTGAGATAAATTTTCTAGTTTGGGACTTCAAAGTTTCCAGAGAACTGGAATGCGAGCAGCGCTCTTCCGACATCTGCTACACCGGCTGACGTCGCGGTGTTGTCAGTCGCGCGGTTCATGTATGTGTAGGTTTCTCACCTAAGACTACACAATTCTTAAAAATGGGCTTTTTGAGTTAGAAGACCGCTTTTTTTCGGCATAGCATTGTCAGCGGTGTAGTACCTCAGAATATAGCTAAGATGTGCTAACCATACTATGATGGTTAAGTTCTATGGAGTAGTTAACTTTTGAACTGTTACTTTCAGGCTCTTTAATTACTAAGAGCCATGTAGCTCACCGTTAGTAATGCCCATATCAGTTTTTAGAACCTCCGAAATGTGCTTACCCTCGGCCCGGTGGCCAAACAAATTATAGCTACATCGCGCCAAAATACACGCGCTTTCGACAAGCTTGCACGCAAAACCACCAAGGCTTAATCAGACTGTCATTCTTTGTAAAAGTCATAAACTAGTCTAAGTTGTTCCTAAGCTTAAGACAAGAATCGTCGCTGAATAGCACATGTCGAAATACTTTTATCGATGTCGAATGAAAAGTAACGCGTTTGGCTATTTTCATAGGGTTAAGACTGCACAGCTATATATAACAAAACTTGTGGACGAACCGCAGCCCCCGCCTGGCTTGAGGCTTAGCAAGTGGGGCAGGTCGAAAACTGAGCAATTCGAATGTGAGCGGTGTCAGTAATTTTTTCATGCCCTATTTAAGGTAGAGGATGCCAGCTGCTCCACGTAACATGGGCTGCAGAATATTTGAGATTATCAAAATTATGCGACTTCACCTGAGCTGGAGACGTTACATATATGCAGCGGCAATGCGTGTTAAGGTACTGTGCCAGAGACAATAATTAGAATCCACTGCGCATGAACTGACAAAATACGAAAGAAAATTACAGAAAGGAGCAAATTTTAGCACGAATCATCACTGTGAATAGCTGGCCGCTACTCGTGACACTAGGCGGGCCATGCTGTGAGATTGTACTATAACATTTACCAAGTTAGAGTAACATGCCATGAAAATTGGCTAATTTTGCAAAAACATCAATAAAGCGTATCTGTTTAAAGTCGCACAATTTTTGCAGTGCAAATTATGAGTGCCGTTTTTTTCTTGATCGATATACTGTCTAAGGAAAGAATTAACACTAGAAAGAAGGCAATACCTTGGAAGATTGTAGTAAAATTGCAAACGAACCATAATGATGAAAATGAGCTGATATTAATGGAGCTAGAGCAGCTTTGGCCATAGAGTGCCATGAGATAGAAAATGTGCATCTATTCAAGGTGGGTCAAAGACCCATTTTCCAGGGTTTTTAGCCCGGGGATGCCGAGAACCAGGCTAGAGAAAAACGTGTACCCATTTAAAACTGGTCTCTACCCATCGGCACCGGGGATCGAACCGCGCACCTTCCGAATACGAGGCCCGATGCTCGAACGACTACACCATCGCTGCGGCCAAGAAGTATAATTATACTGGTGAATATAACTACCGTATATATGCGAGTAAGTGACGCACTTTTTTTTCAAAAATTTTGGCGGGTGTTGCTCTTGCCCGAAAGCGCCATTTTTCAAGTCAATTTTCAACCTGTATTCTGGGGAAACTGCTTTATTCTCCAGTACAGTTCGGCGATATATCTAGCGCATAGTTTTGTTTGTATCTAGCGTATAGTACCTGATTCCGCGAAATGTCTTACCGCTTTTGTTTGTTGCCGCGAGGTCTTTCTTCTGGCAGCACTACAGGTGCACGTACTTATCGACGCCGAAATTTCGGCCCGCTGCCCGCTTTCCGTGCACTTCGGTGCATGCGAGAGGTTGAAGCTTGAAAGCTGCATTGTACACGGTTAACCGTCTTTTTCTCCATCGGAAACTGCCACCTGTGGCAGAGTGGCAAAGCGGACGGTTCATGATGCAGCACAAATGAAAAGGATGTCTAAATTCGCGGACGAAACTTTGACCCTCACAGATAACAGTGAGCATGCTCGAAGATGATGATAAAAGAAAGCAGCTGCTCGGGGAACGCGAGCGCCCTTGTAGATTAGCTGATTTCAGCCGATGTACTATTTTTTTTGCAGATTATCGGCTCGCAAGTTTGGGGGAGCGGCCCATACACGAGGGCGGCCCTTAGCCGCATATATACGGTATACTGATAATTATAATTAAAGATAACTACAAAGATGACGTCACAAATTACTGCCTGAGAAATGGCAGAAAGCCCGCTGTAAGAAACAAAGGGGAAATGCTAGGGAAAATGTTTGTAACTAATAAGCGATTGCATACCACTATCTTTCTTAGCGATAGTTCGTGTCCAGTTCAAGAGCAGCCGCCTGTAAAAACCACTAAGGCGATGACACCAGAAAGTTGCTCTTACGTTCTCGGTTCAAAGCCGTTATCGGGAATCCATTCCTTCTAACCTGCCACTGTGGTTAAATCTTTGCGCATCATTTTTCGAAAAATGTAAAGGCCTGTACACATACCTCAGCGGAGCTAGTTCCGAGCCTTGTTGTCGAACTGCTGCTTTATCGGTGAAGCCTCATGATTGCAGAGGCCTCGGAATCCAGCCCGGTGACGTAATAGGGGTGTGCTTGAAACCATGCACGTGTCAGATAAGAGAAGCTGAAAACCGACTGCGCTAAATGACTGGCACAGCTGGCGTATTCCTTTGCAATGACACGTTCTGCACATACTGCGACAGTTGTCGCACTGCAATTTCTGGTGTTATGAGCCACAATCACAAGTGCTGTCCAGAATCGTTCAATGCTCGTCTGCTGTTATATACACTTGCTTTTCCGTAGTTAATGTGCGCCGAACACAGGTGTATCGAGGTGGCTTTTGTGCTGATATGGTTGTCTCATTCACGCATATAGGCGCTGTTTGGATCAAATAATTGTGAAGAAAACTTTGCAATCTATACAGTAATGCTTGGGCTGACGAACGTTGCATATACAAGACGCATGAACACTTCCCCCCCCCCCCCCTCCACCCCTTTTGTGCCATTGATGCTTTGCATATTTCGTAAGAAAAAAAACAGCTTCCACAAAAATGTCTAACACTAAACTTTGGGTGTTCCATGATTTTTTGGCAGTTTTCTGGTTCATTGTTTTTTGCTGCGTGTTTCTCACAAAATTCGTGGGACCAGATGAGCCGGCAGCCTTTGTTATACGAAACTTAGTAACTAAACTTCTACGACTTTGACTCCTTCCGTTTCCTTGCATCCAGTTTTCATTTTCCGGCTTGTGGTCTCCACATTTCCTGTCAACGTAAGTCTTTAAATCATTGTTGCGATATTTAAGCCGGTTGATTGTTTTTCTTTTTCGTTTGCTTTGTTTTTTTTCTTGCAGTTCACTGTCACATACCATTTAAAACCCCACTGCTTCCAAAGTGCTTTCGGGCACTTAATTAAATATTAACGGAATAGAAAAATTGTAGGAAGATAAACTGCACTGTTTTTCGTTCTTCCGATGGAAAAATTTGGCCGCATGTTTGAAATAACCCAGACTATTTTTATTTGCACTGTTAAAATGCTCAATTAAAATGATTAGGAACCACTCAAAAAAGACAACGCGTAAAGCTGATACCTGTTCGAAATTTTTCAGGGCATGGGGGGGGGGGGGGGGTTTAATTTTAGTGTCTTGTTTGTAACGCTAATGGCTTTGGCGAGGCAGCTGCTTGCTGCTTCGGTTGTCCAAAGAGCTCTGAACTATTCAAGATGCATCAAAAGAGACGGATACCTCGAAAGCATATGATATAATGCGCTCATGGCACCAACAGTGTCATCACTTACAGTGCCTACACGTAGTATTTCAAACACGCACGTGAACTCCGCTGTGTGCATCGTGCGAGACATTCACAAAGCTGACGCAGCTTCTCAATCGATGGTCCACATGCGTCAAAATTTAAAACATCCAAACAATCTCGATGAAATCGGGCTTTATGGACACGGCATAGCCTCTACAGAGCACTCTACTCATTTTCGAGACAGTCATTTAAGCGCCGTGTATTATTTGGGTTTGAGCATTTTGTTTTTTTTTCTGGTCAGTGGTCGTGATTGAGTGTGAAAAAGCATTGCTGAAGAAATGACACATGCTTTCAGAGAGATCAAGAAAAATTTGCTTCCTTAGAGTGGCGAAATTTGAGCAAATTGCAAGCCTCGTTCCGATCACGAACGTTTCAGCAAAATGACCTCTGTTTGTCAGGGCCCAGATACAAATGAAGACTTCTTGACACATTGGCCAGCTTACTGAGGCGTTGTTCTCAACTCTTAATAATGTTTGTGCTGGGGTGCGAAGTGCTTTAATTTATTTTCATATACTGCAGTCAGCAGTGCTGCCTTGGCAGGAGAAGGCCATGAAAATTCATGCCGCAAATAATGCTTCTAAGCATTATTGGCAGCAGGTCATGCAGCAAACAATGCTTTTAAGCATTATTAGCAGCAGGTCATGCAGAAAACAATGCTTCTAAGCACAATTGACAGCAGAAGGCAATGAAATGATGCAGCAAACAATGCTTTTAAGTGTTATTGGCAGCAGAAGACAATGAAGTCACGGAGCAAACATTGCTAAGTATTTTTGACCGGAGAAGGCAATCAAAACTCATGAAGGAAACAATGCTTCTAAGTGTTATTGGCAGGAGAAACCCATGAAAAGTCACGCAGTCAACAATGCTTCTAAGCATTAGTGGCAGCAGGCCATGCAGCAAACAATGCTTGTAAGTATTATTGGCAGCAGAAGGCAATGAAAGGTCATGCAGTAGACAATGCTTCTAAGTGTTATTGACAGGAGAATGCAATGAAAACTCATGCAGCAAACAATGCTTCTAACCATTATTGGCAGCAGGTCATGCAGCAAACAGAGCTTCTAACCATTATTGGCAGGAGAAGGCAATGAAAAGTCCTGCAGTAAACAACGCTTCTAAGAGTTACAATTTTTTCTGCTCCACAATCATAACAGGCAGGTTGTTTGCATTGTTCAATATAGTGAAGGAAGAAATATATTTAAGTGCTTCGCTTTCATTTTTATGAGCGGATGATGCCAGTTTCAAGTACGATCCAGATGATAGGGTTTCGCGTGTTACAGAACGAAAAACAGTTCAGAGAATAAAATGCTCCAGCGTCATATCCGCTAGCGTACTAACGCGCCCATGCCTGCGGAGGTTGCTCGCGTCTCCGGCAAATGCAGCCTCGGCTGCCCGACCGTATCGGCTCCATCAGCCGCCGCTCGCTGCGAGCGGTCTGGTCGCGATAGCATCTGCGGACGAGCGCGCGCTGGCTGCATGGCGGTGGGAACCTCACCTCCAGGCAGCTGGCGCGCTCATTTCGCGGCCACCGCTGAAGAGCTAGCCTTCGCCAACTGAGCGCTCGATAACCTCACGGAGCTGCTCGGCGTTCGGGTCCTTCGGACCCGGCATCACGAGTGGCCAAGCTCAGCGTTTAGGAGAAATCAGCTCGAGGACGGCGTCAGCGAAGGTGCCGTAGTTTTCTTTGTTTAATGAAGTTATGCAGTACAGAGGAATGGTCAGAACGAATTCGCTTTTCGTCCTTATGCAAATGCTGTCTCACCTTTCGGAGCAGCGCTTAGAAAGGTGTTACCTTCGATGAAAGTATCCGCAATTTCCGCGTGCGTGCTTAAGGTTAACCTTCTGGAAATTCTCGACATCCGGCTTTCTTTTTCGAGGGGGGAGGGGGGAGGGAAGTGCTACTTCAGACCGATAACTTGTAATATAGAAAGCACAGTAACCTTAGCGTTTCGTGGTTCAAGTTCTCGAAGTGGTTTTATTTGAGGATGTAATTTGGTAGTATATTGTAATGCAGACAGCTGGGAGAGTTCATAGATAGATAGATAGATAAAGTGGAGGAGGGAAAGGCAGGGATGTTAACCAGAAAGGGGTTCCGGTTGGCTACCCTAGTCCATAAACACTCAGAAAAGTTATCCCCTGCAAAAGAAGCAAAAGAGCAAGAAAGCTCAACTATCTCATTTGTTAGTTTTCGTATTTTCTTTTCCCGGCATTCTTTCTCCGTGCTTTTCATTTGCGATAGTGCATGCTGCCAACACAATGTCAGCTTCGCACTTTCATTATACGGTTGTGGAGACTCGGCAGCGATCACAGTAGTTAATCTCATTCGAACCAGGATATACCGAACTCCAAGGGGATGGCCGAAAGGTTCAATATATCGATAATTCGATACATAAAAACGGCAACGCTTAAGGCTATTTGTACCCTAGACGCAAGGATACATTGCCGTATGCTTGTGACGCGTCGCTTGATGTGCATTAAAGGGGCCCTGGAACGGTGACTACTAGGGTAAGAAAAGACAAATCATCCCGTCCACGGAGGTTTTCGATCTAGCATACATAGCATCGGTGATATCGGCGATTGAAAACAGTATTTTGCTTTTTTCTCTGAACGCATACGTCTAAGATAGCAAGCATAAATAAGGGTTAGATTTACAGAGCATGACCTCACTCCATCCACGAAAGTAGCAGCCAGCAAACTTGCTCTGTTGCTTGCTTTTTTTCCGTTTGCCGCTCACTTCTCCGCCACGGCTAGACAGAGTGAAAGGGATACATGCGCATCCGTGTGCTGTGCCTACCAATATAGTCGCCATCGCTTCAGAGGCAACAACAGCACATTGTTGTCGTGGTTTTTGGAGAGCCAATGACAGCTCCTTACAGCTGACGTCACTCGTTCCTTACGATCTTGAAAGGGGAAATTAGAGCTAGAGAGCGACACCAGACTTCCCCGCGAAAAAAGGGAATGAGAGTTTAAAAATGTGTATTTCTAATATGTCGGCTTGCTTTTGAGATTTGCACCTGGCATGAATGTGCAACAGCCTTTAATCTACGTAATTCATGCATTTAAGTCACTTTCGAAACAGTTTCTCGGGCCTGTTAAAGGGTTGATGCACAGATCATATTAATGGTAGATATTTGAGAAGTGACTGTACGTTTTGAAGTACAAACTTTTGTATGCCCCTAACGGTTAACTCGCTCTGATGTCCATTACAAGTTACCGTGGATGTTGAGAAGAAAGTTATCTTAAATATAAGACGTCAAGCGAAATAAAGCGCGAATGACACCTCTGAAGCGGGGATTATTTCCGCAAGTTTATGCAATGTTAGAGCACTTTGAACACATTGTTTACAGTGAACTATTCGAATTACACCGCACGCGGAAGGTACGCAGTTCGATTCCCAGTGCAGCCGGTGATAGAAAGGGTCCTGGCTCTCGGCTTTGTTGAGGAGAAATGCTTCTAAATCGGTCTTTCACCCCACCTTCAGTAGTCTAAAACACCTTGCGCCTTTGCGCTTTTTGGCTAGAGATGTCCTTGCGCCATATAAAATCATTATCATCATCAAGTGAACAACTCGTGCTAAGTGGGCTTAACTTGGATCAGGCTGGCTCAGGCGGAGATGAGGAGAGAGAACAGGCAGTGAGTGAAAGCACTCGCTTATCTGATGCGACCCTTATCTGTTCGGCCTCGAATACTTCTACGTCCGCGTCTGGGTTTTGTGCTTATCTGAAATCACCAGTAACTGAGACAAGGTTGAATTCCGCCTCGACATGAGAGTTAGAGGATCTGATAAAATTAGAAGGTAAAAAGAGATGGTTAACCATGATAACGAGCTTAAAGAAATGCAAAAAAAAAGTAGGCTATGTAATAGATGTGCTGAAAATTCTGGTCGTTGATGTGGGCATGAGATGGCATTTGAGATTAGACGTGATAGCCTTTTGTTTAATGAGAATGCACCTTTGTAAGCTAGGCCGCCCACTACTGACTGCATTTAGTCACTCGAAACTCAAAATGATAACGACGGGACATAAGGTAACGGACAAAATTTTTAAAAAAATTCACCGGGGAACACACAGGCTAGTAGCACCACACAAGTGGCAGTGAATAAGCTTTGGCACGACTGTACTTCCAGGGAACACCGAATGCATAAAATTAGGCTGCAGGCGATAAAAACCTGCGGTAAAAACCGTGACTGAAGAATGACAGGTAAAAACGGCGGGGGAATAAAAGCAGGCCAGAAATAAAGGCAAGCTTAGAACCTATTCAAAGCCAAGAGACCAGTGAAAAAATAACCATAAACGGGCACAGAGAAAGGAAGGACTACGTATTTGCCGCGCCGCCCAGGAATTCAATCTCTTCATTTGACAAACCGATAGGTGTCCTTGCGAATTGATCATCTACATGGTGGACCTTGAGTGCTTCTGTGATTTCTCTAGATAGCCTATCTCGTCCTCTGCCAATGATGACGCAACGGTTGAGGTCAGGAATAAAGTTACTATCAGCGGTATGTTGATATTTTTTGCAATGCTTGGCGAGGTTCCAGGTGATTGCTATATTGCCCATATTGTTTTCATCTTCTTTAAGTGTTATGTTTATGCACCTGCCAGTTTGTCCGATGTGCCTTTTCGGGCATGAAACTGGCACAGAGTAGGTTACTTCAGATTCACAGGGGTCGTATTGAACAGAGTGCGTATGCCCACACCCACGGGGGACCGGGGGGTTGTTCACTTTTGAACAAAGCGCGGAAAGTTAGTTCGGAGCCGAGATGACTACGCCCACTCCCGCGCGTTGTGCGACTTTATTGAGGCGATGACTGATTCCGTAGAGGTATGGCATTACAACTTCTTTGCGGTCACTGCTGGATGCAGCAGGGACGTCATGTTTCGTGTGTTTCTTGATTGTCGAGCATGTCGCGGAAATTAGTAAATGTAGTGGGTAGGCTGCTGTTGCAAAGCGTTCGGTCTGTTTGCTAAAACTATCCTAATACCTGTGTTACTGATATATGTGTTTATAATAATAGAGTAGTTACTCGTTGGCATCCACCAGAACGCAGCCATACGGCTGCACATGAACGCTGTACAGCCTTCTCAGAAGCTTTGCAGTTAAAGAAAAATTCATCTCGGTCCGGGGCTCGAACCCGGGACCACCGCTTCGCCGGAGCAGTTGCTCTACCAACTGAGCTAACCGGGAAGGCAAGCTTATGGTAGGACGAGAGCGAATTGATCAATGACTCTAACTGGAACAGTGTTGGTCAAATGAGTTTAATTTGTTCCATTCGCTTCTCGCCCGCTGAAACAATGGATATTTGAAATTGTCTGTATGGAACGCAAATTCGTTTCTGCGTTTAGATTATGGTGGGTTAAGCGGCCAATATGTATTTTGTAGCGGGCAGTTTTGTTTTTTTTTTCAAGCGATGTTTATTGCCTCGGGGCATAAAGGTTATGAAATGACAGATGAGTAAGATGCTTAAATAAATGAAAAAAAGGTGGGCTTATCTAATGAAATCACGTAGTGAACGATGACATGGGCCCTGTGTCCAGGCAATATAGGAATCCGGATTGTCCGTTGAGAGACCCACCGCCACCAGGTGGCGAATTCTCGTCGGCTTCAGCAGTTTTAATCTATCGTCGCAAGTTCGATCCGGAAGTAAATCTAAAACTGGCTCTTTAGTTAGGAAACAATGTTCCCTTTCGGACTGGTTGTACCTGTACGTCACACCGCACTCTACGCTCAACGTATAATTGAAGTTTTTCACTCTGTGAATCGCAGGCTGCGACACGGGCTTTGGCCACCATGCAGCGAAGCGCTTCGCTCAGGATGGCTTCACCGTGTTCGCCGGCTGTCTGAACGCTGCCAGCGACGGCGCGAAGGAGTTGGCCACGCGAGCCAATGTACATGTCCTCCAGTTGGACATAACCAGCGACGACCAGGTCTACAAGGCTCTTGATGAAGTGAAGAAAAGCCTTGGATCAAACGGTGCGTCACTTTCCTAAACGGAGCATATGCGTTGTTTGGAAGTTATTAGAATTGGAATAGAACTGCCTCTAAAAGTTTGCTTGGCAAACGCTGAGAAGGTCGTTATGAGTGAGATTTCTGTAATACGGTTAGGTAGATTGCGGCGCTGCAAACAGGCTAATAACATTGACAGGCCTAATTGGTTCACGAGAAAATAAGGAACAGAGCTAAAAATGCCGGGGACAGACACGAGGCGTAAAACGACAGAGAAATTCAGCGAATATGACTTCCTTTATTCATTTGACCGCGGACAATATCAGTCCCTTGAAAGCAAACTTATAATGGATACTATAACACACGGTAGGAGTGACAACACTGCATTCTTGCAAAGAGCGCTTTATAATCGTCGCTAGCTCAAAACGAAATTTTCGCTGCCTCAATAAACGCCAGAAGGGGACAGAGGCAATGCTAATAAACAGAAGGATCGCGCATGCCGAATTTACGAACAGGAAATCATTAAGAACCCGAACGCTCACCTGCATGTCAGGCGGCCCTTCTGTAACGGATTCACTTTCACAGAGGCTTCCCAAGATCATTGCTTGATGTGCGACGTTTCTAGTTTGCATTCTTTTCGTGAGGTATAACGTTGGCGAGGCAGTAGGCGTATATCTTATTTTTTAACTCTTTCTTGCTTTATTGATTCATGCCAGTCTTTATTTTTTTGTTCCGTTAGCTCCTTTCTTTACAAGCGCTTTTTTGTACCACCTATTTTCTTAACGGTTCAACATTTCTTAGTCTCCAGCGCCTATGCATTATAAGAACAGAAAGTTGGGCTAGTTGGTGTGGATTCATATGCTTTTCTATGCTTTTGCTCTTGTCATGCTGCGGTTTGTTTTATTGCTTTTGCATTATGCTTTCATTAGGAGCTCGCTAATTCCGAGCATTCTGTTTAATTGCCTCCCCCCCCCCCCTCGGCAGAAATAAACATAACAGGACGCTGTATCAAATGTTTGTAACTTATACAAGGGACTTAAAGAAAATGGGTCGGCGCCTTATGCTGTCCGTCGCACGAAGCTCATAAACGCAGTATTTAGCCGGGCATAGCTTGAACACGTGCTTGTATGTGTTCAGATAGGGATTGACAACTATTTTAATTTGACATAAAGGTAAATTTTTTTTGGTTCCGTGCTACTGAATCAACATGCTTTAATTTGAAGCACCTGCTGTTCACCAAGCTCGCAAGTGAATGAAGATGCAGTCGACTAGTTGCTGAAGTTTATCGTTGAGCAGCAATTAAATGTTCGCTTGTGAAAAGGATCCTAAGTTAACAAAATGACCCTAGAGAATCAACTTCTTTCCATTTTGCCTGATGCTTCACTGCCGTGCACAATTCTAAAAACGAGGCAACTAAATTTAAATACCCTCACCACCAAAAAGGGTCTTGCTTTCCGTTAAAAGCAGCACGCTTTCGCTTCGGATACAACGAAATGTATCAGTGCAGATCCTCGTATACATTACTCAACTAGACTGCGTAAATGAAAACACTTGGGCAATTTGGCCCTTGTGGTTTGTGTCCACTTGCATATCATGCTTACTGAGTTGGAGATGAACATGGGGGTTCAGCTACATGAAACAGGACAGTGGAGTGAAGGCGGCCTACTGCAGAAAGATGTTCTATATATTACAGCTCCCTATCCCACGTTCTATTAGGTGTCGTAATATCTGTGTACCATTCGTTCTGTGCTTGTGCGCGACTACGACATGTCGAGCTTGATTTTCCCGCACTGGCTCGCAGATCTATGGGCAGTGCTGGCCAACGCTGGTGTCACAGGGATGGGCCTGGTCGAGTGGAACTCCATAGAAAGGGTCAAACACATCTTCGAAGTGAACGTGTTCGGCCACGTGCGGGTTGTCAAGGCATTCCTCCCTCTGCTGAAGAAATCCAGGGGACGTCTAGTCATAGTGACAAGTGGTCTTTGTGAGTATACCAAAACTCTATAGGGCCGCCGCGGTGGCTCAGTGGTTATGGCGGTCGACTGCTAATCCGAAAGACGCGGGTTCGACCCCGGCCGCGGTGGTCGAATTTTGATGGAGGTGAAATTCCAGAGGCCCGTGTACTGTGCGATGATGGTGCACGTTAAAGAACCCAGGGTGGTCGAAATTTCCGGAGCCCTTCACTACGGCGTCCCTCATAGTTGCTTTGGGACGTTAAACCCCCATAATTCGTAATCGTATAAACTCTATGGGGCCGCTAATAGTAACTTATGAGGGCGACAGGCAGAGTAGGTCGTGTTGTTAGACATTACAAATGCGTGCACCTTGATTTAGCGCGCATAATTCAGCCCCAGAATTTGAAAAAGAAAACACAGTAAGATATTGGGGTACAATTCTTATGGTTTTCTTAATTTGAAGGGGCAGGGACAGTGGGTTCGCGGCAGTACACGGCGTCGCATGCCGCGTCGGCTACCTCCACTGTCATAGACGAACATCGAGCCAGCGAGCGGCCAACAAAGGGCTCTTTGCTGAATCGATGGCTGACACTCGACAGCCTCATCGGTCAGAACACATTTCTAGGCCAGACACACACTACTGTTTTGTAAAAATTTGATATCTGCGTGGAATGTTATATCAACTAAAATGGCCCGCAAAAGCTTAACGAGGTACGCAACTAGCAACAGCCTTACGGTGAATCTTTGACATTGCTCAGAAATCCTCGGAAGACAGCACAGATAGCGATAACTGAATGTGTTAAATCAAGCGGTATACCGAGCTTCCTGAAATTCTTTAGACAAGGAAGCAGTCATAATCACTGCAGTTATAAAATGCGTAGTCATACTTTCTTCATATCAGTATAAGGGTTATACGGCGGTATTTTTTTTTGCTGCCTTGGAGTCGATATAGGGGGTGCTGGTCGTAGAATATCGATGGAAGATCAATGGTCGGACTGATCGGTAAAGGTAGAAGAAGAGAAGGGGTATAAGGACGCTTGTTGGCTTCGTCACGGCCCTGCTTTGATCGATCCCTTTGTAAATAAACCCCCGTGTGTACTAAACACGTAACAGCATGAAGTTGCAGATTATATGAGGCTCGTGCGAACTTATCTATGCGTGGATTGACGGTGATCGCGAGTTTTCAACGTACCCCTCTTTGCAATGCCACACAAAGAAGTTTCGCACCTGTTGCGTGGCTTTATTCCTATGACGTTCGGCGACTGAGCTCGAAGTAGTGGGTTGGAGTCACAGGGAGGACATTCCGAAGAAAAGGGCTGAGGTTGCTTCTGTTTTGATTGGTTGGGGGCCTCCAGTCCTTGCCCAGCCAAGGACGGCTGATGAGGTTACCCGACCTCCTTTGCAACTTTTATTGTTAGCCATTTATAAATCTTGTTTTTGCTCTGAATACTACGTAGAACGAAATACCTTTTCAAGCTTTCTACACCGCCATAATTTTTTTATCTGTAAAAATCTGCAGGAAAAAATTCTTTATAACTTAAGCTTGGCGCATGACAGCCTTAGTTGCTTATGCGCCACTAAACTCAGCACAACCTCAACACAACACTCACAGGTGGGACGAAAGCATTTTGATGGAAGCTAAATGTGACAACGCCCACGTGTCGTGTCGAAAATAATCCGGAGGCCTCCAATATAGCGTTTCTCGTAGCCGACTTGCAGGCTCGGGACATCAAACCCTAGCAGCCATACCAGGCACGTTAGATGACAAGACAAAGGCATATCTTCCAGGACAACCTTATCTTCATTGGGCAGAATGCGAAGTAACAAAGGGGAGTGAGTAGTATCCGAACAGCTATTTTGCGGCAAAGAATGTGCTGTGTGCTGCTGTGCTTCCCGTGGCTCCTTTTATAGTTGTGGTCGTTAAAGATGGTTAAACAATGACTGGTGATTGTTTCTTGTTATCCCTGAGCTGCGCCCTGATTTTCCAGATCCGCTGTGATGAAACGGACTTCAGCTTAACGTCGGGTGAATTCAGTCGTTTGAACTGGGTTGTGTATCTGCTGCGTTATGCAACTTCAACAGTCTTTAAAACTGTACAAGCCGACGTTCTCCACGCTGAGTCCGCTCTGTGCACAAGAGAGGAGAATGCCAGAAGGCGCCTTCACTTCACTGCGCCTTCGTAAAAGATCACGAGGAAACATTTTACAACTAAGTAATATTACTTGTTGTCCTCCCTGCAGGCAGGGTAACCATACCTGGAACCACAGTGTACTGCATGAGTAAGCACGCCATGCTCTCCCTGGTGGATGGCCTCCGAAGGGAATGCGAAGAGGCCGGCGTTGATGTTGCTGCCGTGGAACCCACTGCTTACAGGTAAGGTATATTTGGGAACACTTATACCTCGCTCTATATTTTTGAAGAAACTGTGTTCGTGGAATACTGGTTTTCAGGGTTATTCATTGAATACAACTGCGAAGTCCGGTCATTCCACCCCTTATACCTTTTGTTACCTTAGTCTAGAGAAATTTCATGTACTTGCACTGAGCCGTTTTAATAAATAACTGTGGCAAATGCGCGACCTACTAAATCATTTTCAGCTATGATTAAGTGGACATGTGAGCTCTTTAATTGGAATGGTGCGGAACTGCATAAAGTAGAGATTGTGTGATGGAGAGCGCGTGCAGAGAACCAGATACAGCTGGCATTGGTTGCTGTTGAACCCACCATGGAACGGCTCCTTTAAACCGTGCAAAAAATTATCCTAGGTGGTTAGGGGAGCGACTGTGTGTGAACGTATTAAATATGGCAATGTTGATTGGTAGGTATAAATCATGGGTGTAGACTGCCCAGGTAAGCGACGGAATACTTTCTTAGGACACTATAAAACAATTTTGCAGTTTGCGTTAAATCAGATACACTGGGCATGATCTCCCTTTGCAAGGAGCAGGTCACGGCTAGAGCTGAAGGCGCGTGATCCATACAGAAATGGAACAAGAAGACGCAGAAAGAAGTACGGCATACATCACCGCCTGCCTTCTACCAAGAGTGAAAAACTGATTACCATGACGGCGCTTTGAAGGAAGACAAGCTTAGTGTTCAGGCTTGAAGACAAAGCTTCAAAGTTCTGACTTACACTGTCATGCTAAGTTATGGTAAGCAGCAGATAGCAAAATAGTTATAATGTGTAGCTTTTGAAGAAAGTTGACCTGATACACTCAGCTGCGGTTTATCAATAACGGGCAGTTGAAAGCTCCTGTTTCATCGTAGACACTGATTTATACTTTAATTCCTAATGATTTTTAAAAGCTGCTTTAAAAAGTCTGTGCCTTCTTTGGAATGATACGGAACTGAGAAGTAGCTAAATTTTCTACATGGTAGAAGCCACCGAAGAAAATGGGAACAGACACAGAAATGTAGTTCTGGTTCTGTTTGCAGTTCCCTGCTGAAAACTTTTTTCTTTTTTTAACGAAACTTACCCAATAGATAATCAAAGCTGCATGATTCCCTACACTTGCTTTGGTATGTCTGAGAGGCAGGAAATTCTCCGTTGTAACGCCAACAAGGCGGCGGATAGTAGCACTCACAGCAACTTTCACTTTATTTATTTTGATGTGTGCTGCTATCATGTATTTTTTACCAGTTTCTGTTTATGCCTGCTTGTGTATGAACAACTGTTCTCCAGGTTTTTGTAGCCTGTATGCTTCGATCTATTTTTATGTCTGTATTGCACACATAAGTGTACACGCTTTTAAGAGGATGCCAAATGTTCTATTTTGTATTTTGTTTATGGAATCCTGGGCTTGCTTGCATTCATCTCGGATCGGTCAGCTGTAGTTGAAAGAAGGCCCAAAAAAGACTAAAAGTGCAAATAATTAAACGATCACTTGTTCTTCCTGTTTGGTCACGTCTCTTAATGCACCTCATTCTTTTGCGTTCATTGCGTAGGACCAACATGATTGAGAACATTGGGAGCCCCAAATACATCGAGGCGGATCTCAAGCGCTTGCCCGTCGAGGTAAAGGACCTCATTCCCGAAGACAGTGTAGGACGCTGGGCCAAATTCACGGGCGGCATGTTCGACCTCATCACTCGCGATAACCCCATGGAAGTGGTCGACCAGATGAACCTCGCCGTGACTGACGTCAGACCACGACCTTGTTATAGGGCCATGACTCTACAGGACAAGTTCTGCTTGCTCTTCGTCAAGCTCTTCCCTGACGAAGTTCTGGACGTTTTCTTCACCCTTTTTAGGGCGATGGTGCAGTTTGTGAAGTAGAGCCAAGCGCTGACTATGAAAGTAACTTGACTGTGTGATAGCAGTTCGTTATAAGTGGCGTCCCTACCAGGATTTCGGTGGCATGGTGTGAAAGACTCCTCACCTGCGACCTCTGGCCACGATCACCTCTGCAGAATGAACTGATGGTTACAAGTAGAAAAACTGTGCTCACGTTTTCAAATATGGCAATCCTTGAACATCGCGGAGTGCAAATATAGGGCAAGAAAGAATAATTGTCTAAGGTTTGCTGATGGCTAGCATAATTTCACTGCCCATTTTGCCTCGAGAGATAACCGATACCGTCTCCTACAGTCAGCTGTGACCTTGAAGCGAACTGCTCCAGGATGGGTTACCTGCTTCATTTACTGTTGTAAAGGCGGAAACGTGGACGCTCTGCGAAAGCCATCCGTATATAGGCAACGAAGATACGTGATTTGTCTGGGATGGACGTTGCCCTGTCGTGACCTGTATGGGGCATGAGAAGGGCAGAGGAAGGTCCGAAGCCGTAACTGTGCGGTTGGATATGGCTTGATGGAGCGGTTGTCTTGCGAACAGGCATGCTTTTCAAGTAGAGGACTTCGATAATGAGCCTCGGTGAAGTTCGTCGCTGCCAGTCACAGCGTGCAGATGCTAGGTTGATGGTTTGGTGAGGCAGGAAAGGCAAGTTTCGGGGATATATCTGAAACATTCTGAAGGCCAGGGGTCAAAGGCAGTCTGTGGTTAATCTGGCGAGTCATTCAAGCCACTTGGAGTGAGTGCTACCAAAGGAATGCGAGGATTTTGGAAAATGAGCTGTCGGCTAACCCCTGGTGATCTGTAACTCAAGTAAAGCGTGTTATTTTGTTAGTGTAAATCTGTTTTAGCATGCACTTCCCGCAGTGTTGATAGCACGCTGAAGGACAAAGCAATGTAGCCGTTGGATACGTTTATTTGCTGACAATTTTGTCCATTGTGCCAAAGTATCTACTGAATTTAATGCGATTACTTTCAGTAACAACACATGTGCCAAGTTTGTTAGTGTAGAAATCAGATTTTTTTTTTAGATCGAAAGGGTTATACTTCGCTTGCTGTTGCAGCAGGGTATGATGTTCGAGTCCCGGGAACACTACTCACTTCCAGTGTGTGTTAGAAACTTCTTATGGGGTGCATTTTTTATCATATATATGACTTAGAAAGTTAGAATGAGATTTTACACCTTTTAGGCATTTTGAAATGTTTAAATGAAACCATTGCTGCGCTATATATTGTCAAGGTAAAGTTGTACTAATGGAAGTTGCTACGTTGATATCGTTAGCCGGTAACATATGAGATCAAAGTGAGCTATACGCAACGTGTAAGACTTGAGTTTCTCTTCTTATTCAAAGCACTGGAATTTGGGCTAATCGGTGAATTGATAGCATGTTGAAAAGCGGCGCAAGAAAATGGCGGGCCACGCACCGTGTTCTGTTTGTCTTCAATTTTTTTTTTCTCCGCCTTTATTTAGACTTTTTTTAATATGCCGCCGAGACACTTCTGACCCCACCCGAATAACAAGAAAGAGCTACTGGATTGGCAGATATTTACGCATAATGATCAACTCGATCCCCATTGGTTCTAACGCTTCTCAACGAAGTGTTCTCATGTAATTCATCGTTGCTCATGTAAATGATATCGTGGAAGTCCTTAATGCTTTTGTACAAGACCATCATCCGTCAAACTTATCTTCGCAGTCAGAAGCCGACGTCAAGCCTACTCCGGTCTCCGTTCGTCAACACGAAACTAATACCTTCGTATGTCTGTGTATCATAACAGAAAGAGGTTCCTCCAGACAGGCCATTTGCTTTTTCAATGCGCAGTTGTTTGCGAAGAACACGAGTTGCTAGGTAATTTCTTTAATGCCTGCGTGTGGAATGCTGTGTTTTTACTTGTGCATATAAATTTTATAAATAAACTCTCCGAACGCGTTTGTAAACAATTACGTGCTCCGATAATAAATATGTACACTAAATTGTTGAAAATGTGCAGTTCAGTAAGTCTGGGTAGCAGACGAAGGATTCATTTCCACAGAATGCTAAATAGTAATACCATGACGTAAGTATAATCGCCAACTCACGTTCATTTCATTTCTGCTATTTTCATTGGTTCTCAGTTAGCTATTTTTACAGCGCCCGTGTTGCATTGCCAAGTCATTTCTTTTGTAGTACTTAACAGGCCCTAGATTTCACGTTGGGTAAGTACGGTGAGTTGAGAGATGACAGCATATATTTAAATTCAAGAACTTTTAAATGAAGGAACAATGTACCATAACATCCAATCAGATGATCATATGTTCCAACAACGGCGACAAAAAAAAAATAAAATATAGAAGCGCTTACAGCAATGCATCAAACGCAAATAATGTGGACAAATATCCTGCCAAATATAAGTACTAAGAGTACTTCACTTCGTTTACATGAGTATGAGTTTGATGCTGACAGTCTCATTGATAACATTAAGCCAAAAAAAGAAAATCTGCGGATGGGCTAAGATCAGAGCAGCAGTGAAGAAGTTGGGGAGAGCATTCAGCATGACGAAGACATGCAAAAAGCGCGATGCGTTGAAGGGTTTTAAAGTCGATGCATGTGATGATACATTGGGAGCATAAATGCCAGAACATGCGAGAATGGGTGATAGAGCATCATGTATTTGTGGACGAAGCAAAAAAGAGTGACGCTGCGACGAGGTTTGAATGGGTTTAATAACTGATCTTAGTGTTATACTTGAAAGGGGATTGAAATCGCATGTGATAAGCCGCGACTATCTGTCCTATATTCAAGCCTGCTATACTTAGTGGCACAGGCAGGGGCCTATTGGTTTACATTCTTTTTTTGGCTGCCCCACCATACTTTTTGTCCTAAGAAAATATATTCTGTAAACTTATTGGCAAGCGCGTCATAATGATTAGATCAGTCTTATTACGTTGTAGTGGTATTTCATAAAGCAAATTAGAATCATGACATATTACTTTATTATTTCCCCTATGTCTAACACCTTTCTTCTTCCTCTCCATTTTCTCTCATATGCTGCACTTTAACACACGTCAAAATTTTTTTTATTGCGCGAGCAGGTAGTAATCTCTGCAATATTTTCAGAGATAACACAAATATGTTATCTGAAAAAGTTAACATTTGCATTGCCATTGCACACCGAGAAGTCTCTGCCCAGGAGTTCCTCTTCCTTGAATTTAATCGGACGCTCAGAAAGCATTTCCATGATATGTGGATGCAGCATTCCACTTTTTGGCGGTATTATAAAGTGACTGAAATAAGATATTCGTGGCCGTAAAATACCATCCGAGCAACCACTCGTCGTTTACCTTTTACGTCAACATGCCGAGAATGGTCGACCGGTCACCACCAGTGCCTCGTTTAGCAAAAATAATCGAGAAGAGGCGCTGATTTCTTAAATGCTTACTTTATCCATAAGTGTCTTGCCTCATCACAAATTAGAACACAGTACAAAGAAGGCTGAAAGATGGTGATCTCGATAGCACACACAAACATATGAACTTCTGCGAGGGCGAGTCTAAGTCCGGTGCCCAATGTCCCGCCAAGAGGACAGGCCATACCAGGGCCAATAAAATCAACCTACACGGCCATTTGTAAACTGTATACTATAATTTAACTATGTCAACTATGTTCGCTGGCAAGAACACGCTGCACACATTTCACTATGAATTCCCCTCTGCTTCTGTACTACTATTTCGGATCGTTATTCTTTGTGGCCTTGCGCAGAAGCCTGGGTCATAAAGAAAGTTGCACTCTTTACTGAACGCAATCTCGGGGATGTTACGGACGCCAAAAAAAGTGTGCATGGGCCTTAAAGTTATTCCGTCCTTAAAGTCTACTGAAACTTGATCAATGTTTGTATTCGAACATAATAGTAGTCATGTACTATAAGACAAAATCACTGCTTAAAGAATTTCCCCACCTTGCACATGCAACCGGCCCCCTATTTGATCAAATTGCCTTGCCTTCATTAGGATTACGATCGCACAAGGAGGTTTAATATATCCGTTGCACCGATATCCATAGCCGAGCAGTACAGCGTTATGTACGTCTGCTTATCAGATCTAGAAATCTTCGGCCGTTCATTCTGTCTTCTCATTAAAACTCTCAAAAATCTCTGAAGATAAGTCGTATAGTTTTAGGAAGTATGTCCACGAGCACGAACCCATTTTGGCAGAAACCTAACACAATGGGGCACTCCGGGATAGACAACACTTGTCCCTTTTTCAGTCCTTGATACATTGGTGCAGCGATATTTGTTTTTCAACTAAAGCTGCTTAAAGAAACGAAAAAAAAAACGCTCACAAACGCTGCAGCCCGAGATCTCGCTTGATTGCTGTCGCATTGTTTTCGCTATAGTACAGATGCACAAAGATCTAAACATTGATATTTCAGTTGCACTACAAGGCCGTTTTATTCCCAATGTTTGTGTCTCACGAGCGGAGGCGATTAGCAAAGATTGATAAAAACATGTGCGCACCAGCACAAAGAGGTCGGATCCTTTCTCTTTGCTTCTTTCAAACGCAGACCGCCATGTTGTCTGCCTTCAGGTTGACCTGGAACTAGACGTCGAGATTAAAAGAATGACTATGTCGTGACGGCAATGGGTGACATTGGGAAATAAGCTGGCACCACATGCACAAACACATATCACTCTAGAGTATTTTGGGCTATATTTGAAATCGGTAGCAATGTAAGATGCAGTTGTCAAATGTGAAGTACGAAGTCTGTTTTTGTTTCTATCTGGGACAGAGCATTTAAAGGGGCTCAGAAATCAAGATTTGGGTTTTCATTTTTTTTTCCTTCGAACAGGTCTACGGGCTTACTGATCATGAAAATGAGGTGAAAACACCAGTGAACAGCGTTAATTACAAACAATTTCTTACCGGCGGTTTCGGTCTCGGTCGGCACCTACGCTGGCACCGATGCGCACAGTGGCGTCCCAGTCGACCGGCCAACTTGGACTACCACATTCCTGATGACGTTGGCGTCACCGGCAAGCACTGGTTGTTACTGAGAATAACCACTGAGTTCGTTGACGTCACCATAATTAGGGAAAGTGCACTTTGACGTCACTGAAACTCGCTAGAAAGCACCTCAATACCCCACTGAAACAAATCAATTGTTTTTTTGCGTTCAAAATTTTTTCTCTACCCCATTGATAGTTTATCCCCAATACCACATTTTTCTCATTCTGTGTGAAGGCGCGGAATGCTGCAAGAACCTTCAGTACATTTTCAAGAAAAGAAAGTATGTCTTAATTCAATGAAAGGTCACAGCGACTCGCTTGTTTATTGTAAGCGGTCACCGGGCGTCGACTTTTTTTTTTGCAGTTCAGTTTTTGAAGCGATCTTTTTCGTTTAGACTAACAGGCTAGTACTTATTTCTAGCTGCGCTTAACGCGCTGAGTGTTCTGAGAAAGAGAACAAATATTCATGGACTTGGCTTTCCCGACACCATCGTTTCGAGACTTCAAGATATCGAAGGCCTTGTCTCAATGACGGCAATGGTTCAAATTACCGCGATATGAGATCCCACTGCTGCAGGCGGGCCTGTGAGAAAGGACCTGTTCAGAGCCCTTGAGCTAAGGACATCCGATAGCGCTTTCACTTCCCGCAGTCAGCCTGCTTGTGCGCCCCAACTCAAGCATGTTTCGTCGATCGGAGGCCAGTTGTCGGTGGTCAAAAAAGAGAGGCGAAGGACGGAGAGTCGTCTGCACAGTACGCAGCGCGAAAAATTAGGGCCACACGTGAATTTTGTCCGCAGTAATTTCGAGGCGGGACTTTGGAGCTCACACATTTCTACCTAAATCTCACAGTGTGAATCTCGACATGAAAGAACTGTGCGCATTATGAAAGGGAGCAAGTTTTGGCACAGAATCACAAATTTGTCCCGGTATGTTTTTACTGAATTAGATTGACTTTTGGACATCCGCAAAAAAGAAAACTTAAAATTTATAATTATGACAATTATAATTATGCTTGTCATAATAATGTGCTCGTCACACATAGTTAGGAAGTTATAAATAAACAAAAGCCCAAGCTTTGTCACCTCTCATATTGCTCACGACTCTATAAAAATTAATGTTCGCGGCCCATATTCCTCAAAAGTAGTCCACACGAAAATAAAATGTGTCATGGCGCTCTTTGGCCATAGATGCCCTTGCGCCATAAAAATTCGCTATCATCAAAGATAGTCCAGAAACACGAAAGTTTTTGCCCTGAGTATGCTTGTGCAGAACAATCAGTATTATGAAGGCAAAATTGGCAGCTGAATGCGCAAAGATATTATGACGTTTAAACTATAAGCCATTTGGATTGAGTTGTGAAATTCAGGACTTTTTTGGAGGTTAAGGCAGCACAGAAAGGGATGCGTATGTTTCTGAGTGCGTCAAGAGAGACTTTGAAGAAAGAGCTTTCCCAGGTTGAAACATAAGCGTACAACCACCTATTATCCAACGTGCAATGCACCACGCAAAGTAAGCGGGATTGCAGGGAAACCAATTCATCAGAAGACATGAAAATCCTAAAAAAAAGCACGAAAGCAATTTTTGTGCGATCATTGCCTTCCAGGAGCAACTGCGATAAGCCTGGTAAGTAAGGAACAAACACAAAGAGACTTAACGGTCTGGTTTGAATAGAATATATATAACGGCAAACACTTCAGAACCTATAAAGGAACGGTTGGCAACAAAAATTAATTAAAATTCATCAAGATTGCCCTCGTTTGAAGACGGAATAAAATAGAGGTGCCGCTAAATTATAGTGCAGGGCGATGTGTTACTTGAAACATTGGTCACGACTAACCTTACGCGCTTGCCTTCATCAAACGCTGATGTTTGAACGTCAGTCGCATGATCTAAAAGGTAAAGTAGCCATCTTGCATGCCAGCGTCGAACTCAAATTACGACCGGAAAAGGATGCCACATTCTTTCACTATATCAACGTGGCCTCGCTTTTCGCATCACCGGAAGATGCGTTCACGAGGTGCTATGTCCAGTTTGGAATAGTTTGCACAGGGTATTAAGAAATGCAAGAACACGGCCTCACGTCATCTATAATTTGCCTTACTACTGCGTGCCGACCTCTCGACTGTCGATTCTCTTAATCAATTTGACAGCGCACACTTTTGACGATAAGCTTAACGTATATGATATCAGAAAAGGCTATCCGAAAAAAATTACTGCCCTATTCGCTACAGGTATTCTGGTTGCACCGATGTCATCTTTGTCTTTGAGCCACAACTTTAAACAACACCATCTATGACGAAGATTTCAGGCGAGTTTGTTGGATCAAGGGGGTATCTTTAAAACAGTATGCGCATCTGGTACGTGTGTAAGACATAATAAACACAACTGCGGCTCATAAAAGGTCCTGCTGTCAAGAAGAAGGCGATGTTTGAACCTTTTGTGCTGTGGTTTGTATTCCACAGATTCATAAAGATAACTTCATTTGCATAGTTACTGCGAAACACACTACCCCACGTGCGCTTGCTTGAAAGTCATACGCATCGTTTATGTGGTGACATTTAGTATACGAGCTGAATGTCAGCGAGGTGAAATAACTCTTCCTTCAATAAGCACTTTGCTTTGATAATTTATTTTTTGACTGCATAGCTCCGCACCTGGTGGGGCAAAGGATACCGACTGTACTTCGAAAGTTTTCAAGAGCAATTATTGCTCTTGAAAGAGCTTGCAATTATTGATAATTATTTATTAGGATTTAACCACGCGCAGCTTATACATAAATTGGTTTTAATTTGTGCCGACGGTAAGTGTTATGAAGGTTGTGTGCAGCGTAAGGGTAAAAACATAGAAAAACAGCATCATTTCCCTTCCGTAATAACTGTTTTGTAATCGTGAACGGCTCCGTGACATTGAAAGGGCATCGGGTATCGAGAATTGCCATTGTCTCTCTCGAAGGAGGAAACAAAAAAAAAAAACACGGACGATCCTTCGACAATTAAAGGCTTCGATACTTCTGGCAACATGGAATCTTAAATGTACACAAGCACAGGCTCTATAATTCTATCTCTCTCTACGATCGAAGAAAACAATATAAGAAAGTTTGTATATTGTCATCTGTGTGCAGCCTCGTACCAGATAACGTGGTTCTTTCCTGGAACCGTTTCAAATATCGATTTTTGAGGAGCGTGCACCTACAGGTCGCTTCAGCGTGCTGAATCAATTCCCTCTCTGGAGTAAAGGTCAAGCTTTGATCTCACCTTATATAAAGCCGTCCGCACTGGGCGCTTGTGTCCAAATTGAAAAGCCGGATAGGAGCCAGCCACAGTGGGTGCTCGGGAAACACGCGATGCCGCTTGGAAAAGTAGTGACGTGTTCTGCCTTACGTTTCTGCGTCGCTGTTTAGGCTTCCACAAGACAGCTTGTTTTGAGCAGTAAGGTTTCTGTGGCCATTGGACAAGAAGACAGCAGGCCCCGACTTTCAGGACGAATTGAAGTACGAGAAATCTTCATTAATTTTCAACGGTTCAAGAAGCATTGGAGAATTGAATGCCATGCTTTATGACAATAATCCAGCCTTGAGATTTATACGGAAAGCAAGGATGATGGTACAAGTTTACAGTTCATCACCTTGTGACACCAGCTTTTCGCCCTAAAGCTAAAGTGTTAGATGTCCCGATCAAGCAGGCCGTCTTAACCATGTTTACTAGGCCGGTTGGTCACTGGAACTGAAGTTGAAGCAGGGTAAGATATTGTTCTCAATGAATGGTCAAAACCTAATGAGAAGCGCTAACGAGTACAACACCTGAGCCTTGTGCAAAGAAATTGCCGATCAGGAGGAGTCAAGGTTAGAGCTGTGTTCGCCAGAACTGAGTCGCTGCGATTTTCATGCAAACGCATGCACACATATTCATTTGCCTGTGGTGGCTGTAGCTATTCCGGGTCATCACTTCTTCATGGCACCACCTCAGTGACTGCATTGTTTCGTTAAAGGTTTTCGTATTGAATTCGCTACAGGCATTTGGAGATATGAGAACAAGGTGGGTGCTGTTCTTCACCCTGGTCGTGCCTGTGTGGGGACTATGGAAGCGGTCGCCCTTCTTGACACAACTGAGCACTCAACTCGGATCAGCATGCCTAGTCCTCAGGGCGAGCTACTGGCTGGCGCAGTTCTTCTGGTCAAAGCTATTTTTGAAGCTTGTAGAAGGAGATGGCAAGGCCGTGCTGGTGACAGGTAAGGGGCTTGACATTGTTCAGTGATAGTGGCTGTGCTTTTTAGCTTAGCATAGCAGACAATAAAAAGTCGTTAAAAACGGCTTTAGCGTTAATTGACATAAAAAAGGCAATATTTTAGAGCAATACAAGCTGCAAGATGCTTTGTAGCAAGAGGATGACCTCATCGTGCTCTTCTTTGAGTCAAAGGCAGAGCTAAATTCTCTCAGGAAACTCCACTGCTATCGTGATAAGTAGTGTATCGTCATACTGCAATGACCTTGGCCCGTTGCTCTTTGGCGGCAACTAAGTTCTTTTGCTAAGGCTTCCTAGCAAAGCATGGACAGTGGCAATGGCTGCGGACAAGTTTGCTGCTAAGGCGCCTAGGAAGCGACTGGAGTTTTTGTTCGAACCGAGAAAACCAAATAGATGTATGCTGAAATACATTTTTCGCACTTCAGTTTAAACCGATAAACGCCAGTATCTTTCAGGCATCATGGGAGAGTAATTACTCAGTATGGGGTAGATTTTTAAGATGTACGCCATAACTTGCTGGCTATTCAGTAGGAGTTAAAATTGGTGACGAGCGAGAATTAACAAAGTGTGTAAGCCCGTAGCAAGGTGATATAACTGGTTCATTGAACTAAGTAGTGAATATATGCGGTTTGAAGCATTACTCCACTACTTTAGACAAAAGCCAGGTACCGACTGAAACGCTCCACAACATTGTCAAACTTCGTGTGCAAGTACGGGGTTTTTTGCTTAGATACTGTCATTATTTTATCAAAGCCTTTAACTAGTAAAGGAGCTTTCGCATGGCGCGTAAGGTATATCACAAAATTCATAACTATAATAAGCCGCCGTCAACGCGAAAGCATGCGAAAGCGTCTCGAGAAAGTGTCATGCTCTGGTTCTTGCGACGGTTTAGCAAGACTCCCATCGCCACCGCCATCATGTGGACTGTATATTTGGAGGCTATGTGGTTAGTGAGTTGCGGCTGCGGTCATTTCGTCTTCCCCTGCAATCCAAAAGTTTGTTGCTGCGAAGAATTCCTGTGCTTTCGCAGTTCATTCCGTGACTGAAGGAATGAGGAGTGTGCCGAAAAGACGAAGTATCCTCGCATTTATCACAAGTAGATAAATAGTTATTTACACATGAAAGCTGCTAGACAGCGAGCCGTGGTTTCTTTTGCTTAAGGGAGGCAAGTGTATATTTGTATTACTGTTCTGTTGCTGTCTGTTTTCATTTTCCTTTATTTGCGTTTTTATACGGAGAGGAAATCTTTTTCGAAGCAAAATGTCAGCCGCGGTACAGGGCAGTAACTTTTAAAACTCTCCCCCAAATATTGTGAATTCTTAACATCAGTTATGAATTAATTACCGCTATTTGATGATATGGCCTAAAGGCAAGTGCTCAGCTACGAAAAAACACACTGATGATGATGATGATGATGATGATGATGATGATGAATATGGATTTTTATGGCGCAAGGGCATCTGTGGCCAAAGAGCGCATTGGCACAAGGTGTTTTCGCATACTCAAGGTGGGGTCTTGTGGCCTGAATTCAGAGGTTGTCGTGAAGGCGTATTGTTTTTTAATGTTAAGAACCTGCTTGCAGCTCTGATGTTTAGTGAAAAGGAATACATTTTCGTGATCTCATATTGAAATGGTATTTATGAGCGTAAGGATTTTTCTCGTTTAGTTTCTCCAAAGAAGGCAAAAAGTTTTGCGTGTGAATTGTTTCTCTGTTTTTGATAGTTATAATTAGCTATATTTATCCGTTATCAGGTTTGGGCAATCGGGAGTATACTAATACTGTTATCATCGAGGTTGGATCAGAGGCTGTGATAACGTGTAGGTTTTATACGTTTAACAAGATGTAAAACCGAAGACCGCAATCGCAGAACCCGGACGACCTGGGCGTAGTCGCCGGTTTCAAAGCTATCATTCAGGCGGCCTTCGCCACAAATGCTTTTTATTGTGAATAGATCATTATTCACATGACACTGATGAAGCTCCCACTGTAGAGAGCTTAGCATTCGATGTGTTTATTTTACTGTGAGCAGGAACGAAATTCCACCTGTGACCGTGGGCTTTTCTGTTTGGCAAGAACCTTAATGAACACTTATATAGATGTGTCTTGATGTATGCTGCTTTCTGGCCGCAGGCTGTGACACAGGCTTTGGAAACCTGCTAGCCAAACGTTTGGCCCACTTGGGATTTTTCGTTTATGCCGGCTGCCTCAACGCAAAAGGCGAAGGCGCCGGGGAGTTGAACAAGAACTCCAACATTCACGTGCTCCAGATGAACGTTACCAAGGAGGAACAGATTGACGAGTCTCTCGTCACCGTCAAGAGCACGCTTGGCCCTAGAGGTGAGCGAACAAGTGAACTTCATTACGTTAAAATTTAATATCCCTGTCTGTGCCTATGATTCTCGCCTTTCTAGATCTGAAAACTTCCTGACGTCTAGTGCTCTGCTGGGCCCGAGTATTAAGAACTATAATAATTATCTTAAGGGTGGATGGATGTGTAGATGTTAGCAGCATACGCTTTGAAACGTGCGTTGACGGCTGCCCCATACTCGTTCACCTACAATGCTCCCTTTTAATGTCGGGATATAATGAAAGCAGTCGCCTTTTACCTTTTTTTTTAACAATGGGCCCTAGTGTTATAAGTTCGAACGCCCGCTCCTAAAGTCCTGGCAGCTCACTATAAGGTGTATCGTAAACAAAATAATGTGCCCGCTCTCTAAAAGCAACGCATAATGCTTTGCGCCATCTATCAAAGGCGTTTATAAGTCTTTGAGAAGTTGGTGTGTATCTCACTAGGTGGCGCGCCAATCCGTAAGGTCTTATATTTATTAAAATTGATGTGCCGTTTCCGTTTTCCAGGAAGAGCACCGGCATACGACCTTTTGTAGAGCAGCGGAACACATGTGTCCGACTAGCTTCAAATGCCAAAAAACGAAATACAGTGCATCTAGGTACCATAATTTTGCGAGTTGAATGTTAGCGATCTATCAAACGAAGAATTCACTGTTTTTATCTTTACTTAATCAGCTTCCTTGGTGTACTGTGTGTTTTTAAAACCGTGGGTGTATAGTTCAACAAGACCCGTGTTGCCGAAAAAAAGCGAAATTTGGGAGATTTTAGCCTTTTCTATCAGCCAACTACCTCAATGTAATTCTTAAGCAACTTTCAATTCAAGTGCAAGTTGTCTTGTACGTCAAAACGGTTCAGGTACGGATACATTAGAGGCTTTTTTAAAGAAGTAATTGGTATAAATGTGTACCTGTTTTTAGTGGGCTAGCACTAAGACCCCAAGTAACCGATTTCGCCACTGTCTGTCTGGCGACGCCAGTTGCTAGGGAAGAGTAACTTGATAAAATTTACCTTCCAGGCATTAATGCCTCCTTTTATTGCTTTCCCGCAGTGATGTTAGCTCTCAGTTTAGGCATAAAGTAGCAGAATGGTTTCATAGAGGCTGCGCCTGGCGAACGTCATAACAGATGCCTACTGACATATGTCACTGAAAAACGAGGATATTATAGTTTGATGGAGCAGTTTTTCTTCCTCCCACATTTACCGCAGTGCTGTGGGCCGTGGTCGCCAACGCAGGCGTTGCTAGTCACGGCCTGCTAGAATGGGAGAGCATGGCGTCGATCCGAAACGTCTTCGACGTGAACGTGTTCGGAGTGGTGAGCGTGGCTAAGAAGTTCCTGCCGCTACTGAGGAAGTCCAGGGGCCGCGTCGTCCTGGTATCCAGCGTCCTAGGCAAGTTAAAAGTCAGTCATGCTGTCTCCCCAGACTCTCTTGCGATTAAGTGGAAGGCACAGACGTCATTAACGAATAAGAAGGCCAGTAATTAAATGTGTAGTAAAAAGGCTACACGAAATGACACGGGGAATAGTGAGGCTAACAAACGGCAGGATAGGCGTTGTACTAACAGCTGAATCGTGTTTTGGAATAATCTGCCTTAAAGACGTCGCATTGTTCAAACTTACTATAAAGCTATCGTGGTAGCCAGCAGAGATAATTTAAGTAATGCAGTATCTTCCTTGTCGCTTAAGTGTCTTAGTGATCCCTGTCTTATTTTTTTGCGCCAAGAACCAACTAGTGTTCGCAACGTAAGCACTCTGAAGAATCTCGTACATATAAGGACTTGAAGGCATGTTTGCGCCTTTGACTTCTGCCCGGCACTTGTTAGTGTAAGTGCTGAGTGATCATTTGCTCCTCTAATTCAGTAACAAATTCAAGAAGTATGCGCGTGATCTTCCGATGCGAGTTGTAGCCCATACTGTTGCGCCAGCAAGTATATCGTGAGTGTACAGTTATTTCTGATTTTGTGAGTTCTAGTAATCTTTAAATGTTAGAGGACTTGTACCGAGAACTCTGCACAGGAAAATGTTTCGCTTTAGGGAAATCAATGTGGCTGCCGTAATTCAAAATTGAGAAGAAGCGCTTGTAGCTGAAATATTTTAGCGCTGAAATATCCGTGGTAGCCCATTAGTAAAAGGCACACTTTAAAGCTAACTTACCTGAGGTCCACAGATGTCGGGTTTTGAACCTTTGTTTAGAATTGAATAAAGCTCCTATCGTGAATAGGGCCACCAAAATATAGATTCAGTGACAAGGTGCAATTCTAGCAACTGTACAGACAGGGCCCAGGAAAGAAACGGGTATATTTCGGGGCAAATGATAACCGTGGCAAAACTTGGAGCACGTTTCCTGAGGGTGCGGTAAAACAGCAATAAAGAAAGGCATAAATACATAGCCTGTCGCGGGTTAGTTCCATGTGCGCTCCTCACACAGCGTTGTTGTGAGGCGTAAAATTTATGACAACCACCCGGGGTTCAGTGTGGGACGGATTTCCGCCCGCTTCTGCACAAATGAACGCTTTGCGGCATAGCCCTATGCGATCACAGTTTTCTTGCTGGTCATTATTGCTCGATATAGCATGTCATAATATGCAGTTGTAAAATTGTCTAACAGATTGGTGCAGCGCCTTAGTCGAATAGCTAGCGTGAAACACACAGACGAAAACCAAGAAAGTTATCGAGAAAAGCTTATCTGCCGTGAACTTCCTTTCAGCTTTGTGGCTTCCCACCGTCACATCAAATATGACTGTGCAGTACATTTGAACAAACGCTCAAAACGGCTGACAAAATTCGTCTTTGTGCTTAACGCATACTGGTGTAATGTTTAAGCCAAGGGACTCTTTACCTGATGTTAACCTCGTGCAAAAAGCGAAGCACAGACAAATTGCGAATTAACAGCTTCTAACTAATTATTTATTAATTTTAATGTGCCCACTAACAGCCATAGGCCTTTTACAGTGGTGCATTCAGAGCTGTGGAGAGAAAAGAACTGTGAAAAGAATAAAAAACAGAGTAACAAAGGGGCAAATAATACGGCGGAGATGATGACAATCTAAATCTTGGTGTGGGCTAGTCGATGGTTCATCGTAAGTAAGAGTAGTGCAGCGCAAAAAAAAAAAAAACAGGGGGAGAAGGAAAAGACTCAGACGCAGCGTCAGTCCTGTTGCTTGTGTCTTCTTTCTGTCCGTTCTTTTTTTTTTTGCGCTGCACTTCCCTTACTTACGATGACAATGACAACGAATGATAGAAACAGTTAACAGTCAAAAGTTGTTAGAGTCCCAGTGAGCGCAGCAGGTTTCGCCTGAAAGATTTCAAATCTTGAGGAAATATATCAGTACCATAACAAGGTAACCATATGGGCTAGTTGGTGTATTTCAGACATAACTTCACCAGCGAAAGCACGAGACACCAGGAGAAGAACAACACAGGACAACGCTGGACTAACAACTGAAGTTTAACCGAGAAACGGCCAACTTACGACACCTTGGTGAATCGCCACTTATGTATTTGTTTTTTAGTTTTTTAGTCTGTCTGATACGCATGCGCTTTCTGGTGTCCTAAGTTGGCCGTTTCTCGATTAAACTTCAGTTGTTAGTCTAGCGTTGTCCTGTGTTCTTCTTCTCCTGGTGTCTCGTGCTCTCGCTGGTGAAGTTACGTCTGAGATATCAGCCCCACATGGTGCCATGGCATTATACGTACACATCATTCTTACAATGTGGCTTATTTTGACAGACGACACGACAAACACACTACTTAGTCGCACGGACCGTCCAGACACCCGAAGATTCATCAGAGATGCCAAGTGCATGCAGTCAATGTGCCATTGTAAACACTTCAAGAGGAAGAGAAGACACTACGACTGCCGTCTGATCTCCATGCCGTTTAGTCCCAGAGCGCGAAGGACAGCCCTGTAATCGTCTCGGGGAGCAGATAAGAAGACCGCACGACCCATAGAATTCCTGAAAAACCTTTTCTGCAGGCAGGAAACTCTGTGGCAGAAGCGCGCATCAGGGTTCATTGACAGTTACCACTCAGCTCGATGCGATTCAAGGTCTCCCAAGGCCTGCTGGTTGTTTTGATTACCCGCGTTTCGCAGGTCGTGGCACCGTGCCCGCAGGCGTGTCCTACTGCATGAGTAAACACGCTGTGATCTCGCTGGCCGACGGACTGCGGCGCGAATGCCTGGGCAAGGGTGTTGATGTCTCTACCATCGAACCAACCGCGTACAGGTGAATGTCTTCTTGTTGTTCTTACGGTGTTTACCTTGCATATTTTTTTTAAATGTACCGCCGGCTGAAAGAGCTTAGGCTTTCTGTCTTCCCCACCTGTTAATGAATTTTCTGAATATAAATCGACGCACTCAAGGATGATAGAGGTTTCTTGAAAGGATCTCGCGACATTGACACGCAGCGAGAAAGTAATAGTTAACGATTTGTTTTTACTGCAGTATCCTGGACAGAAATAAGAGTGGTGAACGATTTTGAGATATTCGTAGTGGGGAAGTATTGCGTCCTCATAAGCAGTAGATTATTCTGAGGCCTCATCCTGGGTGTTCGAGACAGGACGTTCCCATAATGACAGCAAAGGCAGCAATCAGAAAAGCATTGATGTGCTTAATGAAGTAAACTAAACAACTGAGTGTTCGTGGCAGTGCCACTGGAGTTAGACAGCAGAGCCTGGTTTCAGAACTCATAATAATCAATGCCCGTTTCACCATTTGTAAATTTACCAAACTCAAAATACGAAAAAAAACACCATGAAGATGTAGGGTAGCAGTAATGGTCACACACACACACACACACACACACACACACACACACACACACACACACACACACACACACACACACACACACACACACACACACACACACACACACACACACACACACACACACACACACACACACACACACACACACACACACACACACACACACACACACACACACACACACACACACACACACACACACACACACACACACACACACACACACACACACACACACACACACACACACACACACGCATATATATATATATACCAAAAGGGATTTGTGGCAGCTGATTTAGTCAATATAATATAAAAGCACCAAAAATTGAAGAAACATAACAGGATTTAATTCACGACGTTTCGGCTGGAGGACCAGCCTTTTTCGAAAAAGGCTGGTCCTCCAGCCGAAATCCTGTTATGTTTCTTCAATTTTTGGTGATTTATATATATATATATATATATATATAAATATATATATATATATATATAATATATATATATATATATATATATATATATATATATATATATATATATATATATATATATATATATATATATATATATATATATATATATATATATAGACGCGGTCGCAAGTAGGAAGAGGCTGATTAGCATGTCGAGTTCGAGCCTGATACCGAAGAAATCGTATACTAGGAAGGAGATGACAGTAAGCCGGGCTCGTTCCATACAAAGATGATACTCGCCCACAAATACGACAGCGCATTAACGCTAGAGCCTGTAGTCATCGCCAGTCTTACCGGATTGGATTGTCCACAACGTTAGGCGCAGCTGAAGCGACGGTCGGCAATGTGTGCATAGAGACTTTCCGGTTACGGGGCAGGAACAACAACTAGTGGAATCACACGGTGAGGCAATGCAACACTGGAAGGCGTTTAGTCGTCGCGGCAGTCACGTGACAGCTGGAAGGCTGTCGCGCACCCTCAGTCCCTCACTAGGCTACGTTGGGAAATCGTCAGCGGCGTTTACCCATTTGGAGATAAGAGGCAGGTTTCAGCGATTGGTGATGAGTGGAGCTGGGGGTGGAGAGAGAGAGAGGCACCATCTGTTAGCAGTCACCCCACGTGATAGATTTAAATGCATCTCCTTATGCACTTTGCTTGTAGGCTCGCTTTATATTGCGAAAACCCATGCCAAGGTCCAAACAATTTGCCCAGATCCTTGTCAGACCTAACGTATATTGTAATTAGGAACCTTCACTATTGGTTCAATTTTTTTCCAGCCGCCGCGTGTCTGTGGTTATGGTGCTCGGCTACTGACCCGAAAAGCGCGGGTTTGACCCCGGCCGCGGCGGTCGCATTTCGATGGAGGCGAAATGCTGGGGGTCCGTCTACTGTACGATGTCAGGGCACGTTAAAGAACCCCAGGTAGTCGAAATTTCCGGAGCCCTTCACTATGGCGTCCCTCATAGCCTGATTCACTTTCGTACGTTAAGCCCACATAAACAGTGAACAGTAAATCATTTTTGCCGAAATTCCGAGGTTAAAATTAGGCAATATTTTTTAGCTCGAAGTCGGTTTTTATATAAAGGAGATTTATTGCCAGAGGGCATCAGTGGGCGAAGGTATGATGAAGGATGCAGTAAAGAATAAAGTGATGAAAAAAGGTTTGCTGATTTTATGAAGTCCAGTAGTGGAGGATGGTATGGTCCCTACATCCAGGCAAGATATGAAGCAGGGTTGTTCGGTGAAAGGAAAGACCCGCTACCTTCAGATACGGGATCCTTGTAGGCTTGAGAGCTGGGCTGTCCCACAGTAAGTGGTGAATGTCGGCTTCAATGTCCTCGCGTTTGCGTATCTGGTTTAAATCAGGTTACTGTGCAATATATCCATAATACAGGTTCCTTTGCGCCAATTTTACAACCAAAAACGGGCCATAATGAATCTGCTTTTTAGTTCGGCACGTAAATACCCTTTTTTTTATCGTTACTTCAGGGCAACAAAACAACAACGACAGGTGGGCACATAAACGTCCTGTCTTTTTATCATTATTTGAAAGCAAAAGGAAAATAATGGCAGGCTTCAGTTACGAACTCTCTCTCAAAGTACGTTTTTTTACATGTTACACTTAATTCGGTGAGTACATTAGCAATCTCACACGCAGCATGTTCACTAGCGTGCAAGACTTGCCCTGCATCTGTGTAGGGGGAAAAATTATTTCAACGTCACAGCCGCCATTTTAAACGTGCAATAACATTAGAGGAGGACGTTGTTAGCGGGGATACTGCATAATGCAGTAGTGCCAGTAAGACGTCTGCTCAGTGCCAAAACTAGGGCCTCTGGTTTACAAAACACACTTTTCGTAGTTATGATCAAATTAAGCAACGTCACGAATAAATAACGATAAAAGCAATTTAAGATCGCCAGTCAACAGAGAACGACCCTCTGGGATGCGAACAACATATCTGCCCGTCTTATTTCGGTGTCTTTAATTAGCTTTCTAGACGAAGAAACACACGTTGTGTAATACGCTAATTTTTGAGGAGAAATCGGAGTTACCATGTTTTAAAAAGGATTATTCAGGATGTAAGAATCGAGCGAAATCGAGTTTTACCCGAAAACAAAAGACCCCAATTAGAATGCAGACCTGTTGTTTTTTGTCATTTAGAAAAATACGCGTTAGTTTTGGTGCCGAAACGCCAAGCTATAGTGTGCTCACTGCTGTACCACATACTTAGCGTTTCAATTACTGTGTAGCAATAGAGGCGCCTTGAGGAGACTTCCAAGTTATCCGCCTTGTTTAGATTAGCTCTTTTGATGCTCCTACGGCGAAATATCTCCCAAGTTGCAGGCAATTACGGCGAAGACCTTTATTGACATCCCAACCTGAATTGTCGTGTAACTGAAGCTTGTTATAGTTGTAGTAGAAATTCGCAAGCCGAGGCAAGCTAGTCAACGAGCCAAGCCAAGAGAGATAAAAAGCTGAAATAATAAGGTGAAGAGAAAGCAGACAGAAGCCAAGCCATTAGAAAGCATAGGAACGTATATAAAAAGATAGCAAGCCAAGAAAGAAGGCGAAAAGAAGAAGAGAAGAAAGAGCGTGAAAAAACCGAGAGTTACCACGGTTCTCGTGGATTGTTTCAACTGAGCCGTAGCCTCGTTTCAACCAGTAATTATTTACCATAAATTTGTAATTGTTATGTAAATTCGCCTTCAGGCGCGTATTTATTTGTAGGGGTATGCGCCGTAAGTCGTTGCTGCATGTTTCTGATTATATTTAGACGTGTAGCACAAAACACGGAGCATTATGATCGCTGTGTTGTATCAGCGGCTCAAATTATTTGTGTACATTGAAGGGAATATCCAGAATTTAAAGAAAAATTGTTATCAAAGGGTCCCCGCTGAAAAAATAAAAGTTTGCCTGTGACCATAACCTACGGCATTGTAATGATAAATAGATTACAGTCCTCGAAAACAGCGTTGTAAACTAAAAATGACCAAAAAGCAAATAAACAGGTGCCGCAATCACAGGCCAATTTTGTAAGCAAACTTCATGCGTCGGCGACGAATTTCTTGGCGCGGATCCCAGAAGTTATGTTATTCACCCGCTCACTTAAAACAGGGGCAACCAGTCCTCCCGGTGTAGTGGTCATGGTTTTGTATCGAGCAAAGGTAAAATTCTTGAATTCTATTTTCTCAACCATAAATGCCTTTTTTTCTGTCAGGAAGCCGTTAATTTACCAGGAAAAAGGCCAGACATTCAGTTTTCACTTAAATTAACAATTGAATGGAGCTGTACTAGAACGTTCTTGGAGGTTTGTTGGTTCTTTCCGTCTATAAGGTGGGACTGCGCGATTGGACAGGACAGGTCAAAAAGGAACGACGAAAACGACAAACACAAGCGCACTGGAGTTATCCTCAATGTTGTCCTTATGCTCGGGATTTTCGGGTACGTACATAAAATAACAGTCTCGCCCTCACCTCGTTTAGGCCTTTCTTGTCGGGCATGTTGTGCCAAAAATGTGATGTTGTTTTCACACTAAATGGGAGCGTCACTGTTATGTGCTTGACAGGACTCGTATAGTTGCCGACGTGGGCTCCTTGGAGATGGTCCAAGACGACCTCGGCAAGCTTCCGCCCGAGGTGCTCGAGGACTACGACGAGCAGGAGATTCTGGAATGGATGAAGACAGCCGAGGTCCTCTTTAAGTGCATGTCCCGCCAGGACCCCAACGAGGTCGTCGACCAGATGGTGCGCGCAGTCCGGGAGTCGGAGCCGAAGCCCTATTACGCAGCCTGGGGCCCCCTGGATCCCGCGTTCTACTTCATCCTGCGGGAGGGCCCCGCTGAGATGGTGGACGCGTTAAGTTTTGTGGTACGCAAGATCAGCGCATGGAAGAACTAGGCCTCCCATTGAAGAGCCTGTGTTGACCGACTTTCTTTCTGGATTGGGACTGCTTTGTCGAAGGCGCCCTCAGTTAAAACAGAGCAGAGAAGTTCTGTCACTGTTGCTCGATGTTAACGGAGAGAGGGCATTCGAGGTGCTCTATACTGTTCTTCTCCTACCAACTAGCAGAACGGACCGATGGCACTCCTGCGCAGAACACCATGGCTTCGTCCCTGCCGACAACGTAATCGATAGTGAAACTTGAAGAAGCGATTATACTTAGAGACAATGCCAAGGGCGGTAATTGACTTAACCTATATACTCGCATGTCAGTCTGCCGTATAAACGGTATGCCTCAGTTTTTTTTTTTTTTTGCTTGTAGCTCAACTGGCTTCATTGTGGGTTTTTTAGTTGATTAACTGTGACAAACTTGATGTCATTCAGCAGCCTTTGCCCGAAATGAATATGTACACACTAACGGTCAAACTGTGGAGGATAAACTGAACTGTCACTTCTAGAGCGTTCGTTTGAATTTTGGATGATTCATATAACCCTGAAATCAACATATTTCACTAGTGGCTGAGGCTGTCATGGGAGGCAAGCATTCTGTTTCACCCGACGTTATGTAAACAAAGTTAAGGCTTTTATTTGTAAGGTGCTTAATTTTTGGATAAAAAAGCTAATTTGAAATTTATAGGACAATATGAAGCCATGAAAATGATGCTCATGACAGCCAGCACCAGAATGAACTACTCTTGCTGTCTTTGCATTTCTGTGTTAGTGCAGTGCGTAAAATTTTAATTCTGATCAGGAGTAGGAGGTGAAAAAAAGTTGAATAAAGGGACAATATTTAAAAAAGATTTTCAGTAAGCGTAATTGCTCTATGCATGTTAATGTTGCCTGTAGAGCATTTCAAAGCCTTCGATTTTATCGCTGAACTCTCTTTAAACCTTAAGAAGGGGAAACACTGTTTTATATTGCCTATTTTCATGAAAGCCTCAATAATTTAACTGGTAATATGGGTAAGAATATTGCGTTTTATGAAAAATATAAAAGCAGATAAAGGCTCGTGAGAAATATGTAGATTTTGTACGCGTAGAAATGTTCAAACGACTTGACACTCAACGAGTCAAGTAACGAGGACGGTGGCAGCAGCGGCAAAACGCTGAACGCTGTGGGAGTGCCCGAAGATATTACATTCAGTTTTAACGTCAGCCCAAGCGGATTTTGACGCTAAAATAAAAGCATTGAATTCCAGCCACACCTCATGAGATCAGCTATTGATTACTCGAAAACAGCACATGAGTATTTTCGATTTTTTTTTCAACGCACGGGGCGTCGTACCTCGCACTATGTTTTGCGTTTTCACAAAACAGCTATTGCTCACGAAGGACTCAGCACACGGCTTAGATGCAGTTTCCAAAATGTATCCAAACTTGAGCCGTTAAAGAAGCGCCGCAAGCAGAAAGGAGATACGGGATCCGTTAAGTGACAGTGTATCGCGAATATTAATGACATCGCCTGTTTGGTGCAAGTGGATCTGAACGTGCTTCGCCTTCGGTGTACGGGCCCAATGTCACGAGAATGATGTGCATCAAAACACTCCCCAAGGCAAAGACTAAGTGCGTTGACACAAGCGCATGCGTCGAATGAAACAGCAGGTCAGCAGCGATACCTGCTGCTCTACGCGGCTGATAACTGAAGCTTTGGGAGTTGTCGTATATATAATTGGTTTTTGGGGAAAGGAAATGCACAATATCTGTCTCATATAGCGTTGGACACATGAACCGCGCCTTAGGGGAAGGGATAAAGGAGGAGTGAAAGAAGAGAGGAAGAAAGGGGTGCCGTAGTGGAGGGCTCCGGAATAATTTCGACCACCTGGGATCTTTAACGTGCACTGACATCGCACAGCACACGGGCGCCTTAGCGTTTTGGCTCCATAAAAACGCAGCCGCCACGGTCGGGTTCGAACCCAGGAACTCCGGATCAGTAGCCGAGCGCCCTAACCACTGAGCCACCGGGGCGGGTAGGGAGTTGCCGTACATTTTAAAAGGCAGTAGTATCTTTTTACAAAGTAGTAGTATGAAAAGCACCTTATGCAAGTAAGGACACCAGATGGGTGTGGTACACAGGACCGCCTGCACTTGGAGAAGGTGCTCAAAATAGTGAAACTGCTGTTGTTTCTTACCTTTGCCTCAAAAACGCAGGTACGTTTGAATAAACTAGTTTTGATCTTCGTGTGCCTTTGTGGTGCTGTTAGTTTAAACCCGCTTTAAGAAACTTACTTCACGGATGTCGCGGCAAGTAGCACCACGCAAGTAGCTGACGCGGATAGAGGCCGTAGCTTGAAGGCAGCTACAGAAGAACACATGCACATCAGCACCATGCGCCACACGCACCCCACATTATTGCCAAACACATGCCCGCTATGCGGGGAACACCGGACACTGTATACACTACATGGGCTTGGGAAGGCTTTAGAGCCCCTCTAATAAACTTCACCGCCACTACCGATTAGCTCGGACGCCGCTGCCGTATTGCAACGCAAGCGTCTATCGAAGTGTGCTTGCATCCCTACCAGTGTGGTGGGATGCTGTACTGTACAACAGGTGTGCGACGGTTTTTACGGTCACAGCCGTTATACGGCGCCAGCTCTCAGCCAAGCTCCAGACAAACCCGACGACAAAGCTTGAGCGACGCTTCAACCAGTGGTTTCTACAGCAAACGCTGTAATAGCTTAGTCAAATAGCCAAGCATAAACGTAGACGGTAGAGCGCCGGAGTTAATGTCACACCGCGCAGCATCACTCATTACACTGCAAAAGGACGAAGGTCTGGTGCGGTGACCGCGGATTGCATTACAAAACATTTATTTCGTATGAAAAGGCAGATGGCGATGGTCTGGTCTGTGACAGGTCAATGTCAGCCGTGGGCTGACAGTGACCTGAGTGGTCTACACGATGGTCTGGGCTTGAGTGTCCACGTCTGAGCTTTCCAACACGGCCTCCCATCGCTAAAAAAAAAAAATAACTGGTATTACAGTCGCCGAAAACTGCACGTCTCTAAACTCCCATATTATGTGATCATAAGTGGCTAGTTCTCCAGATAATTTGCATTCCAATTCTTAGTCGCCGGGATACATGCTTGCTAGTAGGTAGAGGTTCATGAAAGAGCGTATCTGGAGGCGTCTCCAGGTCGTCTCTTGCGCCTTATCCAACGACTTGTCTGATGGGAGAAAAGTACGCCTCTCCAGTTTGAAATGGTGCTTTGAAATGAAGAAATTGTGGCCTTATTTGTGGAAAGCCAGATTCGCAAGATGAAGTCTAGTGGGTGGCGCAAGCCAGGAGAAAACGCGCGTTCGCCACAGACACCTGTTGTGGTGCCCTATTGGCATCAAGTGACACACCGCCTCAAGGTGGTCGGCGACAAATGCGGTGTACGGGCCGTATTTTCAGCCCCGGAAAAGCCGGGATGCATATGTCACCTGGTAAATTACGTCAGGAAGAGGCCTGCCTGCAAAATTAAGCGCAGCAAACCCTTCGTTCAATATGAGGTTGGCGTTGTGTATAGCATCCGCCTTGCCTGTGGCAAACGTTACATTTGACAGAGGGGCAGCTGCATCAGTGAACGCTTGCTTGAGCATCGCAGGACCGCTGATTCATTAAGTTGCGGAGGTCATTTAGCTCACCGCATTCACCGTTGCTCGCACGATACAGCATTCAAGGCGTTTTTGAAAGAAACGCACGCACCCGCCGCGGTGGCTCAGTGGTAAGGGCGCTCAACTACTGATCCGGAGTTCCCGGGTTCGAACCCGACCGCGGCGGCTTGCGTTTTTATGGAGGAAAAACGCTAAGGCGCCCGTGTGCTGTGCGATGTCAGTGCACGTTAAAGATCCCCAGGTGGTCGAAATTATTTCGGAGCCCTCCACTACGGTACCTAATTCTTCCTTCTTTCACTCCCTCTCTTATCCTTTCCCTTACAGCGCGGTTCAGGTGTCCAACGATATATGAGACAGATACTGCGCCATTTCCTTTCCTCAAAAAACCAATTATTATTAAAGAAACGCGTGCGCTGCGCAAGTTGAGCACTCAAAAGAGCCGGCAAATTTTTGAAGCATTCTGTATCTCTGCTGAAAAAGAGAAATGCGTCAGCCGCCGTTCTGCTGCGCTCCGGAAAAAAGAAATGCCTTATCTCAAGGCAAATGTGCTTGGTGGGTCAGCCAGATAGGTGGTGGCTGTGTTTTGAATGGGAGCTGCAAGATACCCCTATGCCTGTGTTTTTGTTTTGGTTTCTGCCGCCTTGAATAATTGTTATCTTGAATGTTGATATCTGGTCGCGGAAATACTTTCCAGCCCCAGGGTTCACTAGTGCTCTTTTGACATAAAAAGCCTGTTTTGTGAAATAAACCTCAGTTGAAGTCCGGCGTCCGTGGTGTCTGCTTTCTTTGTCGTCGTGTGTTTCTGTACGCTGGAATGATGTCTCATAACTATACCCTCTACGATTAGCTAGGAAGCAGCATGCTGCGAAACGTCTCAAGAGTAAATAATAGCAAGGTTCATTCAAAGTGGGCAACACGGGAAAGAGCATGGGATGTGTTCTCTTGGTGGAGTCTCCGGAAACCTTTTAATTACCTTTCTTAGGTTGAACAACTAGCCGTACAGCTTCCTCTGCTGAAAAAAAAAAGGAGACTCACAAAACTGGCTTCTGTCAGCAGCTGTAAGCAGCCACTGCCTAGAGCGACTGCTTGCAGCTTATGCGACGAAGTCATTCGCGTCCGGTTTAACAGGCAGGCCGGAGCGATCGCCGCCGGCAGTACTACACAGGCGGCGAAAGTGTCTTCGTGTATACGCGATAGGGCACTATCCCGCCGTCGGCGTTGGTCGGGAGATAGGAGGCCGAAGCGCGGCTGTGTTTCCTCAGCTGCCTGCAGATTGCCCGTCGGCGAAGTCTCTTGGCAAGAGGTGCCTCCGATTTGAGGATTTTTTGCCACGTGTGTGGGGCTTGCCTTCCACGGGCTTCTGCTCTATTCGAAAGCGCAGCTGCGACTGAAAAGTGGACCGAAGGTGTGTACCATTTAAACTTTTCTTTTACGGAATTCCACCTAAGCGTAAGTATATGAAAATAGGGCCCAGTTTAGGGCGCAGTGTTGGTGTTTTTGAGATAAGTTTACTCACGATAACTGAGTTTTTTTTTCGATCTTTACTGTGCTGCTACCGAGCAATCTATTTTTTAGGCGCCGGCTAGCGCTGATCATTTGAACACAGCCCACTCCGATGTTGACGGTCATGAATTTTGCTGTCATACCTGGTCCTCTAAACTTAAGAATAAAATAGTTTATTAGTTATCTGTAGTCAATTAATCGCATAATTATTGACTCATATGAAGTATGTAATGAACGCTTTGCGATGCAATCCAGCTCAACAGATCGCACCGACGTATCTCTCTCAGTTTTAAAATAAAAATCTGAAAAGGTTAAAAAGAGTAACCGTGTTCATCACTTCGATATCCCTCCCGGTAGTTATGTTGAGAACAATTTCTCTTCTTGACTGACGTACTTTACTCTAACGACATACGTTTGGTTAACTGGGAGCAGTGACGCCTGTTTTCAATCAGCGGAAGTAGCCATTCGGGTCTATGACAGTTTAGATATATGCTTTCAGTACTCAATCATTGACGCATGGCAGCAGTTCGAAATTGTCTTGAGAAGGCTAACAAAGTAACGCATGAGAATTGTGAACCAAGCCCTTCATTATACGTCTAGCGGCTTGCGTACAAATTTGCGTTACCTTTCAGATTGCTTGTGATTTTATTTTCACGTCCGTCCGTAATTAAGAGCTGAATAGAATCGTGCCTTTAAGATGGCATTTTTTCCGGCTGCCGTAGCGAACAGGAGAGTGATTTTACGGTACTATATTCAAACCGGTACATTCAGCATTTAGCAATATTTGAGTCCTTGTGGAGGCTCAGTTTATAATTTTGTTGCGACAGTATGGCCAAAACCATTCCAAGTGTCAAGGTAACTGTGTAGCTGTTCATGCGGCTGCCGGATCTGACTGCATCTGTTGTGCGGGAACATCAGCAAGATCGACATTAGTAAGAGCCCTTAATGAAGCCCATAAACGACAAACAGACACACATACAAAACAAAAAAAAACAGATAAAAACATACATTATTCTAGACATGTAATGCAGTCGGGCTTTTCTGAATACATTCACCTTTTTTATATAACCCCGAGGCTGTTTATATAGCGCTGAAGCCAAAACATTGGACCACTTAAACTTGAACGTGAACCCTCCCGATGTTCATGGGAAGGCAACTGACAGGTCAAGGAAAATTCAGCTTAAATTCCGTTGCGCCTGCAAGTAGTGCAGGCTGCTTAATGAAGGAATGGGCTTGTATGCTCCGCAGAAACTTACGACCTTGGCACGAAAGAGCATGGGGGGATGAATAGAGGGTGTGCTCATTATTATATACAAATGTAGAACTTTCTCCACTGAAACGTGGACACATGCTAAGCTCTCATTGCGTTGACTCGGTCAATCGTTTTCAGAAGCGTACGAAAGTGCAATCTTGAAGTTAAAAACAACCCGCCGCGGTGGTTCAGTGGTTATGGCACTCGGCTACTGACCCGGAGTTCCCGGGTTCGAACCCTACCGCGGCGGCTGCGTTTTTATGGAGGAAAAACGCTAAGGCGCCCGTGTGCTGTGCGATGTCAGTGCAGGTTAAAGATCCCCAGGTGGTCGAAATTATTCCGGAGCCTTCCACTACGGCACCTCTTTCCTCGTTTATTCTTTCACTCCCACCTTTATCCCTTCCCTTACGGCGCGGTTCAGGTGTCCAACGATATATGAGACACATACTGCGCCACTTCCTTTCCCCCAAAACTAATTATTATTATTATTATTATTATTATTATTATTATTATTATTATTATTATTATTATTATTATTATTATTATTATTATTATTATTATTATTATTATTATTATTAAGGTAAAAATAAGATCTGAAAGAAAAAAGTACAAGTAATTAAGGCCTTTTCTATGCGCTTAGGCGACGCTCAGGTGGCCTGGCTGTATAAAGCGAAGCAACGCTATTCCGCGTATTTACCTTCCATTTGACGCTCCGCCTGCGGCGGCTACCGGTCTTCACGGGATGACGTTGATCACAATCGGCACGCGCATGCGCTCAAGTGGGTTCGGAAGACGGGAGCCCGATGCGAGCAGTGCAAACATTGACATCCTCTCATCGCGCACATTTGAGGAGCTCCACGGTGAGTGCTCAAAGCACGAACCTTGGAATGCGCTACCAAGGACGTCACTCTTCCTTTCTGATGAGACCAACCTTCATTGTTAATGACAAGTGAGGAAATGTGATTGAGCAGACCAAGCAAATGAGGTAGTTTGATTCTTGAAGTGGAAGGGAACGCTTTAAGGCAGTTTGTAAAGAGCCAGATCCAAGTTTTAATTGCAGAGGACAGAAGCAGTGGATCGTGCCTATTTTAATACGAAAGGAGCTTGCATGTCACAAAGCCTTGTTCATCGCTGAGTGTATGGCATGCCCAGGTGAAGTGCTCTAGACTTGGAACTAAGAGCTTCATCGATGAAAAAAAAACACAATATATATATATATATATAATTGGTTTTGGGGGAAAGGAAATGGCGCAGTACCTGTCTCATATATCGTTGGACACCTGAACCGCGCCGTAAGGAAAGGGATAAAAGAAGGAGTGAAAGAAGGAAGGAAGAAGAGGTGCCGTAGTGGAGGGCTCCGGAATAATTTCGACCACCTGGGGATCTTTAACGTGCACTGACATCACACAGCACACGGGCGCCTTAGCGTTTTTCCTCCATAAAAACGCAGCCACCGCGGTCGGGTTCGAACCCGGGAACTCCGGATCAGTAGTCGAGCGCCCTAACCACTGAGCCACCGCGGCGGGGTACAAAATACCTAAAGAATGATTTGCCGGCACGGAGCAGGTAAAAAAAGAAAGAATTGCTTTTCAGGCAACATTGAGGACACTGTCTGGAAACAATGTTTCACAAGACGATAATGGTATAAACGACGTCAGTGAGCTGCGCGTTCTTTAAAATTCCTAATGGCACAGCAGTTGAAACAATTATGCTGCTTTAGAATTTGAACTAAATAAAAGCCCTCTTTAACATGCACGGCGACCATTGCTGCGTACCGTGAAGTGCAGGGCGATAATGTAAACAAAGACGCTTACGTATCTGTTTTCGTGCTGTGCTTATTTATGCAAGTCGCGAAAATCACTTCAGACAAAACACCGATGCTCGCGCAAAAGGGCCAAGGTTAGGCGCTGCCGGCGTTCTTCCTACTGCATCAAATTAAACTTTCTGCTGTTTGCTTTATAGACTTTAGGTGCAGTATGAAAGGGTTTCTGAAAGGTGTAAGGGACTCTTTCTGGAGTCCATAACTTTGGTAGAGTATAACTTGTTTCATGGGCATGAAATCATAAAGAGGCACTTCACCTTGCGAGTCTGATACAAGAATGGCGCGGTTCTGGCACTAAGACTAGTGGAAGCTGAGCATGATATAAGTTCAAATGAAAATATTCAAATAGCAGGATAGCACACCTTAAAAGGGATCACTCGTGGCTTGTTATTATCTCATATTTATGATTTACAAAGCAGACAAACAAATGAAACTATGTGTAGCTGAACGCAGGACCCATAACTGCTGCGTAGACAAAACTTTTTTCCTCGCCTTACCATCCATCCCCGAGAGCTGATAGTGCGCTCTTGAAAACTTCAGTCCCTTTGTTCTTGCCCTTGACTCCCGTCACTCGTGCGACTTTCTCATAAAGAGCTAAGGACCGGATGCAACACTGCGCTACTAAGCGGCGGCGTACGATGTTTGCCTCTAATTGTTGACATATTCTCAAGAAGAGGAGAGCCTAGCCGCTACGACTCGAGATACTGCGCCTGTCTCAGCATGCACCACCATGGCATGAACCAATAGAGGCGGGTATAGAGGTGGTAAAAGCGGGCAACTCCCGTATTTATTTCAGAGCAATTAGATTTGCTCTTTGCGCTGCCGCAGCGCTATGTAACGAACAAAAACGGATGTAGCTTCAACGGCCTGCAGCAGGGAAAGGAAGGCAGGGTGCATATCGGCTGTGACGCATGGCTGAGATTCCTTGTGTATCCATCTTGCTAGTTTGGTTTGGTTTATAGGGGTTTAACGTCCCAAAACAACTCAGGCTATGAAGGGCTCCGGAGATTTCGACCACCTGGGGTTCTTCAACGTGCACTGACATCGCACAGTACACGGGCCTCTAGAATTTCGCCTACATCGAAATTCGACCGCCGCGGTCGGGGTCGAACCCGCGTCTTTCGGGCCGGCAGCCGAGCGCCATAACTACTCAGCCACCGCGGCGGCTGCATCTTGCTAGTATACTAGCTGCTGACCAGCTATGTTTTTTTAAACCCTGTCTTTTATCCTCGGACAAAAAGTTTGAACATTGGGAAATTGTAAGGTACTTTTATAGAAATATTGAAGGTATTAATACATACCTTCGATGTCTAGCAAAATCTTTCTTTTACAGTGTTTCAATCGCTCGCATCGAGCAGTTAAGACTGCCTTAGAAAACTGGGGGGAAGCGCTTTGGACTATAGCAAAAACTTTAATACAAAAAAAAAAACGGAAGCCTGCCGACGAGAGATCTGCGGATATATTGATTGTTATAGTGAAATCTTATAAGAAGGGAAAAAATCACCTCATAAACTTGTTCCTGTTCATAAATATGTTTGTCTAGGATTGTTGGGTACGGCCCTTCAGTTATGAATGCCGACACGAAGCCTTATCATCATGTGCGCGCTACGCGAAACGCAACAAGAGTGCTAGGGGACAAACATGACCGTGCCCAGCGGTTTCTGCGCAGTTCGAGATAGCTGTAGGTGTTTCGGGCGCCTTATCTCGGAAGTCTAGATGCTGCCTTCTTTATTTAGAGCGCGGCTGGGAGCGGCCGGTGCTCTGTTCTTGACGAGGGTCGTGTGTGCTAGCTGCTGTCCCTTCCGCAGAGCTCTTATCTGCTTGCGGCCATAAGTGTGCTAAATAATTTTCTTTGGAAGCCTGCGGTGTTCTTGCCTGCCCCACTGTTGTCACTGTCTCTGTCAGTATTTCTTGTAGCTAAGAAAAAGCCTAAAAGCCACTTTACAAACAAAAATCATCTCCGCAAGTCGTTGTGCTGTTCATTGACTAACCATGCATTGCACCGGGATGGTACTGTACCTCGCGTCGGTATCCTTTTAAGCCAAAACACGCTAAAAACAATACTTAGGTTCTTTCAAAGCTCACAACCTAGGTACTCTTTGCGTGACTTCAGGAGTATGCGAACTATTTTGCGGGCTCTCTTCGTGGTGCTCAAGTTCTGTATCTAGGTGATAAAAACAGCCACCTTTAACCCGGATGGCACCTATTCCACTAGATGCGCAATCGCAGCCCACACAGCAAGCATTGGTGATTGTTGCAATTTCGCATGAAGGATCATCAGAGGATTTGCTAATAACAGCGCGCCTTAACATAATAATAATAATAATAATAATAATAATAATAATGATAATAATAATAATAATAATAATAATAATAATAATAATAATAATAATAATAATAATAATAATAATAATAATTGGTTTTTGGGGAAAGGAAATGGCGCAGTATCTGTCTCATATATTGTTGGACACCTGAACCGCGCCGTAAGGGAAGGAATAAAGGAGGGAGTGAAAGAAGATAGGAAGAAAGAGGCGCCGTAGTGGAGGGCTCCGGAATAATTTCGACCACCTGGGGATCTTTAACGTGCACTGACATCGCACAGCACACGGGCTTCTTAGCGTTTTGCCTCTATATAAACGCAGCCGCCGCGGTCGGGTTCGAACCCGGGAACTCCGGATCAGTAGTCGAGCGCCCTAACCACTGAGCCACCGCGGCGGGAGCCTTAACATCGCGGAAATGATATTCATGTCCCCCAGCACGACTTCGACCTTGGAGCCTACGTCAGTCTTCTGTTCGTCACGAAAATGCGTCTAAAACGAAGTCATTGAAATTAAGTTTAAAAAATAGCGTTACTCGCTCGTGCAGGGAAAAAGCGTGGTTGAGCCTTGGCTACCACTTTTCGTCGACTGCTGACGAAGGGCTTGACGTCACCATGATCTGCAATGTTGCGCAGTGGTTTGAGGAGCTAAAAAAGAACTTACACTCTTAGCAACCTGTCAAGGAATATTAGCTGGAAATTGCAGCAAGAGCATAGGTTTGGCGGACGACTGAGATTGGTCCCATTGCAAAAATAACAGACCAAAATTCAGTTTTGCAATATGGCAGCTCATTCTGCATTAAGTATATATGGTAACACTTCATGCTCAGATTTCTGCTTTGGTACACTTTTTCGCGTGCTGTTCACGTAGCTCAGAATCAAGCTAAGCGTCAGAATGTCTGCAATTTATTTATTTGAAAATACGGCAGGCCAGTGATATGGCACCAGCAGGAGCGTGTTCTGACCATGTTCTCGGTATCATGCCGTGCAACCTGTAACATGTTATGAAACGACTAAATTATTAAGTGCGGATCGCGAGCAATCACTGCGAAGAGCTCTAACAGTTTATATTAAGAATCAAAGGCTTCTCAGCAGAGGTAACCAAGTTGTTGTGAAATGCTCGTAAGGCTACGGCCGGACAGCAGTATGTCATTTCGTATACAAAGCAATGTCGACGAACGAAAAAGTGAAACTCCAAATGCCCAGAACCGGTGAAGTCGCGAATGAGACTTTGTCCAACTATTTATTGATATACCAGTGTGCTATCACTACTTGGCCACGAGTTACTGTTTTCCTTTTAGTCTGCCAGTGCGACATTTCTTTCTGATGACATCTTATGCACAGGAGCTATCTAAAATCCAGCAGTAATTATTTTGCTTACGTCGCTTTTGGGAAAAATCTTTGTTTTTATCTCATAGGCTATGCACTGCTACTGTGAATTGGCGACCTTATTAACACTCATTTAGACTTTGGCATGGTTCACCTCTGCAGAGTACTGTGAATACACTGTGAATATGCTACGTACGCCCTCAAAATTGTCACAAAAAGTCATTTCATCAACCGTAATGACTGCGCATGGTTGGCTGTCATGCTTGCCCGCAATTGGCTTAAACATCACTAACAGAAAATACAGCAATATAAAGAAAAAACGTGTACTTCACAGTTTGTAAAAACGCATTTAAAGCGAAATAAGAGCAAATACCATTCATTACATTTCATGCACCTATGACTGCGTGTCGTTATACACCCATACAAACATTAACTCACTGAGTGTTTATATTCTGCTATTTTAACCGTTTTTTTCGCCTGTATTTTCGAAAAACCGTGATCGCGCAATGTTCGTCATCGAAAAATGCCCTTAGAAACACCGCGCGTTCCACAGCTGCACGCAGGTAGTGAGACTCTGCGAGCAATTTTGAGCGCCAGAAATTCTCCGTCATTGAATTGTCGTTTTTTGAGCAAGAAAAACTTAGAAGTTTTGCCGGCGGACACACCTCGCTTACTGTATTCGAGAAAACGAAGAACGGCTGTAACGGGTGCTTAACACTCTCAAGGGACATGATGCACAAGGAATGAAAGCAGGGTGCAAAAATGCGACGTTCAGATCAGGAATGCGGCACACGTATAATTAACGGGCAGCGGCGACCGCTGCTGACGGGCATCAAGCGTTCCGCTATTTTTATTTCGATTTACTTACATTCTCCTCCGGACCTGTTCTAATGTGCGAGAGTGAAGCCCCAGAAACGAACCTTGCTTTTTTTTTGTAGCTGTCTTATTCTGCGATGAAGCCAGGATGAAGGTGGTGCAAGCGGTAAATACCGGTTTTACGAGAATGCCTGTCCTTCGCTCCGACCCATGACCGACGTTGGGGGGTGGATAATGTACTGGCTGAACCTTGAGCGCATATACGACGATTCACTTTGTTGTTCACAGTGGAAACACGCACACAAGCACGCGCGCACACACGTACACACACGCACGCACATACACATACATACTCTTTCGCGCGCGCGCAAACACCCACACACGCAAGCACGCACACACGTGTGGTCAGCTACACACAAACACGCAGAGTAATCGGCTGGCACAAAGTTCACAACTCAAAAAAGCAGGGATTGGCATCTGCGCTGGAAAAGTGGTGGCGTTCAACTGTGTGCCTCGACTCTTTCCTCGCTTCTTGATTCTCTGAAATGCACTGTGAGGTATTAAAGAGATCAGACTACGGACACGGCCGCAGCGCGGCGTCTTATACCGAAGGGACCATTGCGTAACGACGGGTGGCCGCTTCGAATGCGCTGAGGCGAACGGACATTAAGAGACTTCACCAAAGCCGAGGAGAGTGCGGGGCGACTGTGAGCCAGCCAGCTCTCGATTGCGTGACACACGTGAGAGCGTGCCTCGGGCGAGTGTCCTAGAAGGCGCCGGTGCACCATTGTCGTCGTTGGGCTCACGTTCAATCTAACGAACGCACCCCACCGCAGCTGCGCTTTCGCAAGACTCCGACCGCTTGCACGACTACCCCGCCGACAAGACTGAACAGGTAGGTAGCTTGCAGTCTCACGTCCCCACGTGTGACTCATACTTTAGAACATTTTCCAGCACGCTTTCGAGGAATGGAATACAGAAAGCTTTTTGAGGTCCGATGTATTGAATCTTTTTAACCCTTTCAGTTATGTAATTTCCGTACAATCGTGAAATTTTTTATTGCCTTATGAAAATCTTTGTCTCATATGTAACCGAAGATGTAACGACATCGCATGCATGCACGAGGAATGGATCGTGCGGATGTTTATCTGTGGCCCTTATGGTGTGTGTAATTGCATGGTATTGTTTCCATTTGCTTGTACTGATGAAAACAAGTTGACGGTTGTGCTGCGACTTATATTTTGCCGCTACCAATGTGTGAGCTTGAGGCACTGCCAAGCTGCCATCAGGCAGCTTTTACTCCAGGACGCCGCCATCCTGCAAACATTTGTGGCAACTAAAAGTTATGGTTATTATGCGAGGACGCCAGGGGCCAGTGGTTGCAGTCATGTATTCAGCACATGCTCTTTTATTCTTGCCCCTCGGTGCGCAGGTATTTACAAGGGACATAACCGACGTCTTGATTAACCGGACCATCACGAAAGCTTAGCGAAAAGACTGAAGCAGTTCCTTTTTTTTTCGGTTGCTTAAGCCCGGGCTTGCATATGCTTTATTGCGATTGATCCTGATTGTTCCGGTAAAACTTTCTAGCTTGTAAAGTTTCCGCTTCGTGGCTGTTATTAGCCAGCAGCCCATTTGCTTCTGCCAAACGTCGTCGTACACTAACCTCAAAGAAATACCCTGTTTTTTCTCTTCGGGTACAGTGGAGAACATGGTCAATTTTGGATGCATATATGCCGCAAGATTCTTCTTATTAGTGGCCAGTGCGACAAATACATTCGCGTAGACTGCGAACAAGCCCAGTAGTCAACTTTTTCTTCTTTTACTACTTTTAACAGTGAATGTTCGTCTTTTGGTTTCCGTGGTTCTATTTCTATCTGTACTAATTCTACTAATGCTGCAAGTTCTGCAACTTCTGCTTCCGCAAACTCGCAGGAGGAAGTTTTCTCATAAGGATAATAGTCTGATCTGAAATTTTCCATAATTAAATAAGAAAACTAGAAAGTTTTATAAACAGTTATTTGCTAGCCAACTAGGGAACATGAAATGGGTTCTCATATCAGCCGCATAGTGCATTCCATATGAAAGCCCAAAGGACCAAAACGTCTCGAAAGGTGAGGACAAGGATTCTCCGTTTCTTTACACAGGTTTGGATGTAAAAGGATGTCACAAGTGCTTCGTTACGTCAGCTGAAAAACAAACCCCGTCGCCATCTTACTTTTGGCAGAAGCGGTAGATTGTATGCACCGATCTCATGACCTGATAACAAACTTACGATGCTCGCATCACGTCAAAGTTTTTTTCTTTCCACAATGAAGACGCAAGCAATATTGTGGGCCAATTCTCTTCTATACACCAGCTATAGCTTTCAGTTTAGTGGGCTGTCTTTCATTGTGCGGACGCAACCACGCAAACCCTTTCCACACACACTCACATGCACGCGCACAAAATGCTTTGCGCTTCTACTACAAAATTTCCTCCGTCTCACCAGCTGACAGATAAAGAGTAAGTTATGCGGATAGTGATTATATTTTGGCTTCTATTCGCAGCTGGGCCAGGTGTCTGAACAGCGCAGTTTCTAGTCAGAGCAGGAGGATCCAGACATGAGGGTCTCCTGGGTGCTGTTCTTCGCCCTGACGGCCATTCTATGGTCGCTGTGTCCTCGACTGCCCCTTCTTCCTGGCATTGCCGAGTGTACAGGCACTCTTCTCATGGTGGCCTGTGCGAGTTACTTTCTCGCAAAGCTCATCTGGGGTCTCGCTTTCGTCCGCCTGGTGAGCAGCGAAGGGAAGGCGGTGCTCATCACGGGTGAGTGGACAGGACATGTTGCTTTGTTATAGGCGAATATCGTAACACCGGAAATGCAGAATGAACAGACCAATTAACTGACTGCCTGGCTAAATGTTTTTTACTAATGTAATGCCTGTACAACAAAAGAGAGGCAATACCGGCATAACCATCGGAACAAAAATGTTGAAATTTTCAAACGTAAGAGCAAATACTCGCATTACATTGAGAGGGAAGCTATTACTGTGAAATAATACTTCGCCCTTGTCAGCTAAAATTCAGCAGTCGCAAAACAATGTTATGATCAGCATAACAAGCAACAATTTTTTCGCCATAATTTGTACTTGAATGGTGCACTGCTTTTTAATTCCTTCTACGTAGTGCATCAACTCAAGCAAATGACAATTATTGTTAACGCCATTTGCCTTGACGAGAGTTATTTGCTCCCGTTCGCTGTATCAGCCTCCAGCACAGGACAGTTGAGTTTGTGCGATGTAAAGTTTCCCTAACTGGCACATAAAGAACTATTCTGAAGTCTCGCCTTGTTTCTGCTTCGTTTAGGCAACCGAAACGTCGGTCTGGTTGCATAACGATACACTGATGTCTACTCCTCACTATGTTTGAGACCATTGTGTAGTTAACGGCGAGAAATCTGCCCAAGAAACTCTCTTTCAGAGCAGCGTAGTCGACGCGAAAGCTATGGTGAATTCGATCATTTTATAATGATACACGACGCAAGACTGAGGAAGGGCGTGGCAAAGGTCAACGTCCGCACAGACAGCGCTGTGCGAGTCTTTCCTTTCTTTACGTCCCAATATGATCCTAAGCGTGTGCCGTGATGACCTGAAAGTTTCTCATTGATACGCTTCTAACTCTGCTTCCCAGGGTGCGACACTGGCTTCGGGCACCTGCTGGCTAAGTTCCTGGCTAGGGACGGATTTGTTGTGTTCGCCGGATGCCTAGATGCGCAGAGTGAAGGCGCTATGTCCCTGAAAAAGCATGCGAACATCAAGGTTCTTCAAATGGACGTCACCAAGGAAGTGGATATCGATGATGCTTACCGGACCATCAACGCGGAGCTCGGAACCCGCAGTAAGGAGGTTTCCAGTCTTGGTTCTGTACTGACAATTATTCTTAAATGACTTTGTCCAGTACTCCCCCAAGTTAAGTATATTTTAGCTTGCGGCATAATGAAGACTAGCCTCTCTGCTGGTTGTAGCCATACGGCCAGAAAAAAAGTGACAGCGCTCTCAAATTTTTACACTCGAATAAAAGTTCGTTTCACGAGGTCCTGAACAGAGCAACAGGAGGAATACTGCAGCCCCTGAACAATACTGCCGAATTTCAGTGGTTTCCTAGGGGCAGGACGAGACTGAATCAACAGGTGGGCCGAAAAGAAAACGTCGTAACATGAAAATGATCAGAGGATGTGATGGTATATACAGTCTAAGCCTCGCATTACATTCAATGGCTTTTGGCTACGAAGCTGCAACCGAGGCTAATGCCAGTTTAAATGTGCGTCGGAAAAACTGATCAATGTAACAATATGTAATCGTGCTGAGAACAAATGTGCATACGCAAAGATAGTCATACCGATCAACACAAGGACGAGATTCTGGGGGGGTTTCTTTACATATGGCTGCACACAAATAACCGTTTAGTTACGAAATTCATGTCATGGTCAGGATAGTCAGGAGAGGTTTTGAATATTGACAGACATAATGTAACACAACTACTGAAAAAACTCTATCTATAAAGTCAAATTCTAATCAAATAAGGCTAATACAAGCTCGGTCTGCAAACTTACGTCAGCAAGCACCCTCTTAACGATGGGGTCTTTTAGTATAAACAAGTTTTGTACCCGGACCTGGAGAAAACAAAGCAGACAATGATGATGTATAGTAAGCCTCCCGGGAGACAACTTCAAAACATCTATTCAAAAAGCTGCCGCGGAAGTTACTTCTGCTTTTTGCCTAAACTTCCGTCTGTACGAGCGACAAAAACGCGACTATGCTGTAGAGGGAAGAAAATTCTACTCACGATTGGGAATGAATTCTTTCAAGCGCTGTGAGATGTTCCTTCTCTATATTGTTCTGTCGTACGCGTTTACATGACACCATCACTAATATTTAGACTCATTAATTATGTGTTTTGAGCTACACAGTCCAGAAAGCAGCGGTTTATGTAGTTGATCGGAGCTTATTACATGATATGCGCCCGATAAAGACAGCTGTCTACTGAGAGTGCGTGCCAAAAAATAAGAGCCGTTTAAACCTGCGTGTAAAGCGTGAAAAATGGTAAGGGTTACATGTTTATTACTCGGTGGTCAATTTTCCTGTTGGGTTGGTTTTAGAACGTAAAAGGAAAGAAATAGAGCGTAAAGCTGACAATATCTGCATAACGCCTACAGGATCAAGCCTCACAGTGCGGTCATGAATTAGGAACATTATCTTCAGCTGTCAGTTATTTCGTTCACAATACAAAAAGGTTAAAAATACTTTGTCTTCACACCGCATCTTAAAAAATTGTCGGTATTTTCATTTACGTTGCGAGTGCACTAGAAATCTTTGAACATTACTTTAACAGAAAAAAAAAGAATCAGACGCGTTGCCGGTGTAGTGGATTTTTGTGAGAAAAGCCTGAAGTACGTATCGTTCGCTTACTGCCGTATAACGGTATTATACGCCCATTGCTTTATTATGCAGCAAATATTTCGGACCCTTTTGTGCAGACTACCATTGCACTAACAATCTCTTGTGCTCTTAATGTGCGCTTGTCGCTTCACCACGAAGGCACACCAGCTACATTAGTGTATGACAGTGTATATAATCATACACTACATGATGATGTAGTGTATGGTGATGTTTGGAAGGATGCTGTAAAAAGGCAGTTCAATTTATTCATAGTGACTTGTGGCGCACCTTGACGACAAAACATTTAACAGAAGCGAGCTTACCTGTACTAACAAACCATTAATATCGCCCTATAAATGGATATCATAATACTAACCTTGCAGCTATATTCTATCAGCCTTTATTTACTGTTGAAGTTGCTTGTGTTATTGTAATATGCAGTGTATTCTCTTTTATTGCCGCTTTTATTTCTGTAGAGTATATTTCCGACCTGCTGGAATTAACTTTTTTAAAATCCCAGCCTCTATAAATAAAACAAAGAGAATCAGGCAATCTCCACGCGCAGATTTTCGGACTTGCGACGTGGATTCGCCTGCGTATGTGCGGTGGGTACCGCCTTGTACAAGTGGCATGTGTATACACAGTCCCCACCAGGGAATCTCCGCGCTCAAAATGTGGCTGTAGTAGCCGATAACTGAATGCTTTTCTAGCAGGAATGTGAGCCCCACGTGCACTAACGCCTACTCATGCCGTTCTTTCCGCGTACCAAAAACACGAAAGTCGCACGCAGAATTCCCACCGCGTACGGCAGGCCTGCCGTGAACGCAGCTCCTCGGAGGATTGGTTAAGGAAGCGGCCGTGCAGCACACATTGGTGCATGCACGTGAGTGCAAGTAAATGATGCGCTAAGGTGGCATAGTACACCCTTCCTGGCCGGGGAGTTCAGTGCACACCTGGGCTCTCGGTCAGAGCCCTTTTGCGGACCAAGCCTTGTTTGCGCATCGCTAGCTATACCTTTGGGAAGACGGCGTGTTTAGTGTGCTTGCTGAATGCATGATCACAGTGATAACTGCAAGGTTCGTTGTTATTACTAGGAATTAAAGTGCCTGAATGTACTAGCTTCTAGATCGGTGCAGGAAAGCACAACTTCTCCACGACCGCTTTAGTTTTCTTTGTAATAGAAATCCTTGAGCCTTTAATTGAAAAAGTGGGAGAAAAATAAAATTTCTGCAAGCTGCAAAGAAGCGCAGTTAGCGCTGAAACAGCTGCACGTTTTCTGGGTATTTTAAATTAGTCACACTGTCACGTTCAGTGCGTACAGGTACGGACACAAGTAGACCGAGCATGCTATTCAGTCCAAAGTGCAATCACGCTTTCCCTTTTGGAAATAAAGAAACATTGCTTGCCCTTGAGAAAGCGCACCAACGTTAACTCCCTTACTGCCCCATAACATGGAATGAAATTTATATTAGGCAACGCGTGAAAAATATTCGAAGTCTGCTCCGTTCACTTTTGTCCGCACCTTTACATCTAACTTTTAAAATGTTTCTAGCTGGGACATGTGGTATCAGGTCAAAGAAATTTTAGAGCTTTTCTGAGTAAAGTCGGCACAGTATTCTTACTTTCTTCTTTTAGCGTGTGTTTTACACAACGCTTACAGTAAATGCGTAAAAGTAATTAAAAAAAGACGTTAAGTCTGTTGGTCAATGTTCGAGGTTGAGTAGCCACGGCTAGGTGCTCAACTGTCTTACAAAAGTGCAACTTAATTGTACTGCGCACAGTGTCAAGGTTTCGTTGAGGCACGTATGACGTAACTTGAGAAGAAAAAAAACTTCCCAAACGGGGACGATGGAAGAAGAACGACAGCTGTCGACGTACCGATAAGTATCGTCCCCGAGAAGACTGTTTTTTTTTCCTTCAAAATTAACTTCACTCAACTAGCACATCATTTCCTGTAGCAGTAAATTTATAAGAACCGCTTGAATCGCAAGTCTATCTGCTCACTTTCCATTTTAGCCTCTTGTGACGCGATGTAGCCGTTATTATGCCCAAATGTCTTGCAAGTCAATCCGGACCACTCTCACCTTAAGCCTCGTGCAATCTGATGAATATATTAACAATTTCAGATCAATTCTTGCTGCGTATGGCGTGCACAAGTTAAGTGAGAACAAATGCAATTCCATAAGCCATTAACATTGTGAAATCAGCTATGTGTAGCTCTGCAGATCGCTTCTTACAGTTCAGATGGCAATAACTAGAAGATTGTCACTAAGTTAAGGCATCGGAAAGCGCACACGCCATTACTATGTACCTGCCTGTTTCAACAGCTTGCCACCTACTGTACTCCGCATGAAAACTAAATACACCCTGAAAAAAACTTTGCGGTATGTCTCCGCGCTGCTTCCTGCCCCGTAGTTATTTCATCTATTTACTGTATTAATTTCAAATTACTGTAATCTCTCTTGATGTTGTAATAGTTATATATTTGTTTCACTATGTTTGGTGACCTTTTTCTTTTTTGCAAAGTTCATTGCAACGTCTCTATTTTCCTTTGTTTTGCCAACGTTCGCTGTCTGCCAGGCGCTGCCGCTCAAGCCCTTTGAGGCTTTGGTAGGCCTGATTTATGTTGTCTGGCAATTGACATGAATAAATGTTCTATCTATCTATCTATCTATCTATCTATCTATCTATCTATCTATCTATCTATCTATCTATCTATCTATCTATCTATCTATCTATCTATCTATCTATCTATCTATCTATCTATCTATCTATCTATCTATCTATCTATCTATCTATCTATCTATCTATCTATCTATCTATCTATCTATCTATCTATCTATCTATCTATCTATCTATCTATCTATCTATCTATCTATCTATCTATCTATCTATCTATCTATCTATCTATCTATCTATCTATCTATCTATCTATCTATCTATCTATCTATCTATCTATCTATCTATCTATCTATCTATCTATCTATCTATCTATCTATCTATCTATCTATCTATCTATCTATCTATATATCTATCTATCTATCTATCTATCTATCTATCTATCTATCTATCTATCTATCTATCTATCTATCTATCTATCTATCTATCTATCTATCTATCTATCTATCTATCTATCTATCTATCTATCTATCTATCTATCTATCTATCTATCTATCTATCGGTATTCTTATTACCACACCTACGAGCGCTATGGAGCCTATGACGGTTAGTAGTATGCCTGATCGGTTTAGTTATCTTGAAGCGAATACTAACCAAGTCGAATAAATTCGAACCAGTGTCATAATTTGTAAGCGTCAGTCAATTGGTTCGTTATTCTGCACTTGACAAGTACAGCCCAAGATTTCAGGGCTGACAACTGGCACGCAGTCATGCGGTTCTAAAGGAAATTTGTAGCTGAATGACGCGGACAAAAAAAAAAGGAGGGTGGTAATTTTTAGATATATATAATGCACCCGTGGCGTAGCTCCTTAGAAAGATCCAAATACAAAATGAACAGATTGCAGTGGTAAGAGCTTCACCAACTGGCTTAGCATCGAGGAGGCTTAATAACGGCTGTAATATCCCGAAATGTGCTCCTTGTAAGCGTCTGAAGGCAGTGTTCGGCAAATTTCTGAGCGGCCTGGCTTAAGTTTTGTATTTAATGGCCGCCCCCCCCCCCCCCCACCTGATACCCTCACTGCAGGCAGTATTATTTGCATTCCCTAGAACAAAAGACGGGACTGAACAATAAACAAAACGTAGAAGATCTGACGGAGAAAAATGTCGACACAAAGCACGGCCTTAGTTTTGATGCAATGTCATTATTTAATGGTTGCGTCTGCCGACCCTTACATGTCTGTCTGCACACAACCAGACGTCAACCAGAAAGGTATAGTTCTCACTTTCGGTCCGCTGACGTCACTTCCAGCCCTGAGAATTATGTGACCGACGACTCATTGTATCCAAACGTGGCTTCTAATACTATCATATTAATAATTCAGCCTTGGACGCCAATCCGTTGCTCTTTCAGAGCTGTGGGCTGTGGTGTGCAACGCCGCCATGATGAACAGCGGTCTCATCGAGTGGATGACCATGGACAGCATCACGAGAATCTTCGACGTCAACGTCTTCGGAGTGGTGCGAGTGGTCAAGAAGTTTCTTCCGATGCTCAGGAAAAGCAGAGGACGAGCGGTCATCGTCGCCAGCAATCTCTGTAAGTTGTGCATAGGCGGGACGTCGCCAGCAATCTGTGTAAGTTGTGCATAGGCAGGACAACAGTGAAACGAAGCTTGCAAGGCAGTTCTACGAGTACGCGAACTGTTCAGACTGCGCGCATGTGTCGCACCAGAGTGGGCCCTTCGTACAGAGATGTACTGATGTTTGTGCAAATTAATTAGGTCACGGGATTTCACACAGAGCTTTTGCGTCGACGTATCGTTTCACAAGCGGGTCCTTGCGAACATTGCTTGCTGTCAAAAGGCGCTCCCTTTGTAAATGCCGTCAAGGTATTGCACACTGGTTTCAGAAGAGCACAATAGAGAGAATAAAATGCGATTGTATTTAAATTATCCTCCCCCATCGAAAAATGCGATACAAACTTTGCTCTGAGTCAAGACAGGTTTGCATGCAGCAGTTCAGGCCCTTGCCTTGTATTAACAGCGAATATTCGTTTAGTAACAACAGACGTTTCTGCAGTTTTACGCATTTACTTCTTGTAATGACGGAGCCTCATCTGTCGTTACAACAGAAGACACCGCAACACTACACAAAATTGTGTCGTTACGAAAGGATAACAAAATATTTGTTGAATTTTCGTAGTGACTCCATCGTATTTTCCGACTGAACTTTGCTTCGTCTGCCGAGCACTTTGTGCTTTATATGAGTGGTCGTTAGCGGCAGATTTCAGACTATGAAGTCTTTTACCTTTCACATTAATGCTTAGGGCATCGAGGAGTGAATTGAACAATCCGCGGCCCTCCGGCGTTTCAAGTTATAATCAGTTTTGTGAAACGAAACTACCGAGAAAAAAAAATGTCCTGAAGGCATGATTCTCCTTCTGCAAGAATGCAGTGCCTTTGAGATTGGGATAATGACCATGCAAATCCGCTGTGTTGTTTGGCGATAGACTCTTCTTTATGTCCACAGAGAACACGAGAGTATCATTTAAGGTTGCATAATGTCATTTAGGGGGTAGAGTAATCGAATTTTTTTTTGTGCGTGAAATCTGTTCCTTATTGAGCTTCAGCTTGCAACTGGTTTGATATGTTATATTATTTTGATGTGTGAACCGCCCTGTAGAAATAACCTCGGCTCATTGTGGTGTGGCTAGTATTCACCGAAGTCACAACGGCCTCTATTTTTTTGTACATGAAGCCCAGGAAAAGGCCGTGCGCGTGTCTAATGCGCTTATCATCTGTTACCGGCCTGCGCAGCCTCACTTACGCGGTGGACAACAGATGGCGCCAGTGACGTCACTTCAATACCACCGATAGGCTGAGCCGTTTGTTATAACTACACATAAGCGTGCAGCGGGGCGTTTATATAAGGTTGCTGTGTTGCCGCTGCCTGTTTTGCTTCTGCATTAGAAACTTTGTGATTAATTGGACGATGATGCAGAAATCGGAGAAGGCCCAGTAGGGCAAAGCGACTTATGTTAGCCTAGCAAAAATTACCCTTTGTAATGGAGTACTGAAGCACTCAACGTGATTGAGTCCTTTTTTCTTAGCCTACTTCACTCTGCCCTTCACCACGCCGTACGCGATGACGAAGTACGCCGTGCGCTCCCTGGTGGACGGACTAAGGCGGGAGTGCCATGGCAAAGGCGTCGACGTCGTCGCTGTGGAGCCACTGACATACAGGTAAGTAGACAGAAATAATGCGTGCAAATAGTTAGAAAGGGTCTTCAAAAGTACGCAATGCTTCTGGGAGGGTGAAATGATACGTAAATAAGAAGAGACACTGTCCGGGGCTATCCGTTTACCTCCGTTGCTTTTTGTTCGGGCTGATCGACCATCAAAAGTTCGATGGGCCTCGCATTTTGAATTGCCTAATTGCGAGGTAGTTATTGTATCTTTGTGTTGTCTTTATTGTGAATGGTTCCATTTCTGTAGGGGGTACAAACCCCGTCAAGCCGAATTCGTTTGGCTGTTTGTATGTACTCCCGTCATCTGTACATGTATAGATGCAAAAAAACTTCAATTGAAAAATACCGCGTGTATTCCGCGTGTACCTAAGATATTCTGCAGTTTATAAAAATAGGCTTTTTCGGGTAAAAGAGAGCTTTTTCGGCATTGGGCATTGTCAGCGGTGTGTGCGGGCCATAACAGAGCTAAGACATGCTAACTAGCAGGCTAGTTAACTAATATTGAATAGTTATGTTTAAACTAATACTGCTAGTTTCCTTATTTATTGACAAACGTGTAGCCCACCTTAAGTAATATCTGTATCAGTTTTTGCAAGCAACTTCGAAAATGCTGTTGCCCTAAGCTTTGTGGCCCACCAAATGTTGGCTATTTCGACGAGTTAGTGCGGTGCAGTGGTGCCTGTTAGTTAAAATAAGGACGCTAATACTAATAGTTAAAAAGTTTGCTATAAATTATGAGTTAACCATTCTACTAGTTAGCACGTCTTAGCTGTATACTGATGCGCTACACTGAAAATGCTTTGCCAAAAAAACAGCTCTTCTAACTCAAAAACCGTAATTAAAAATAATTTAAGAGAATCTTAGGTGAAACATCCAGTATAAAGGTTTACACTCGTTCTTTATTGTCACCCGTAAGACCAGAAATCTATGAGGCCATTGCACAGAGCATCAATGACCAAACAGCAATATTCTTCTTCGCTAGAGTGAGAAGTCTAAATAAATCTTTCCAGGTCAAAGGTCACGGAGGCCGTCGGCTGCATCAGCGCCGTTGAGAAAGAGTTCAAATCTCAGCCTGCTGAAGTCACTGCAGACTACACCGAGCAAGAAATTCACGACTGGACGCGGTCAATGAAGGCCTTGTTCGACTGGAGGATTAAGGAGGACATCGAAGACCTTGTCGACCAAATGGTTCTTGCCGTCAGAGAGACAGATCCGAAAACTCGATACACAACGATGGCCCTGTTTGACTACGCCTGGGTATGCTGCTTGAGGACGCTGCCTACTGAAGCCGTAGACATTATCTTGTTCTGGTCGAGAAAGATCGCGTTGTGGAAGAAGTGAGCGCTGGCGTGCTCGTGGTGGTGTGGCATTGTGTTTGTACATGTGTCCAAAAGTCTCGAACTAGATATGTCCTGGTGTATTCAGTGGACAGTGCTGCGCTCAAGTCAAACTTTGGGAGCGGGGCGAGGCAGGTCCTTGCGTGTTTTCGTCTTGAATTGTTATTAATGATGTGCAAGGTGCAAGACAGAACGAAATACTGTGAAGCATTTCGCATGGGTTTGACAAAGTGCCAAAACAGTGAGTATATCGGCTTTGTGTATAAAATACTTTGCGTATAGTAATCTTGTAAAGCATATAAGAGGCATAACCCAAAAACTGCATCATAAAACTTTGGCCATTTGAATTTGAGAGGGTACGCGTTGAAATGTCCTACTATACCACTCGTTACCAAGGGTTGCAACATATCTACTTGAACCTGCTCATGCGTTCTTGCTGTTTATTTTCTGCTTATAGTGCAGAAATGCGATGCCATCGAGATCTAAGTTGTGCTCTACACAGACGCTCCGATAGATAAAGTTGGAGGCATATCCTTCTATACCACAGTCAGGCCTGCGCTTCATGATTGCACACATTTTTCATTGTCTTGTGAGACTTTGAGTTTAAGCGCAGATGTATTTGAGGACACACCGCAAGTTCTGAATCACAATGTGTACACGAGTTCTAAATCGTAGTGTGTGTACTGAAAGAGTGGTGACATTATTCTATTCAGCTATTGATGGCACACGCCAGTAGCACACTGGTGCCTTTCGCAGTGCGTAGTTCTCATCTATGCTGGAATTAGTCATAATATAGAAAGTTTAACAACTTCGCAATGTTTCCACTCAGTGCACGAACACTCGCCCTTACAGAACACTATTTCCAGATTCCTAACTACACGTTTGTAAAAAAACACTTTTCTCCCATAGAAAATATAGATTCAATTGAAACGCATGCGCAAATTGAAAATGATATTCTTGGGTGATGATTGCTCCAGTTGAAGTGGTATACTCAAAACAGTTGAAGTTTGAATTAAATGAAGTTCGAGAATTAATATGGTGCCAAGATGAAAGTGCCTGACTGTCGTGACACGGCACGGTTCACGTTTGAAAGCTGCGCGCTAGCTTGATCTAGTCCAGAACGCATGGCCTGACCTTGTCAATGTCCCTCTTTACCGCAAGGCTAGATGCCAATTCATTATTCTGCATCTGTGTGCCCTGTATCTGCATCCTGTCCGCTTTCATCTCGTTTTGAATAAACCTGCTGATGTACGCAATACAAAATGTGGAAAAAATACTGCTGGGTTACCGTCTTGAATTGTATTAAAATATAGTCTTGCTCTCCACATTTGGGTTTGTGGGCAAATATTTCAGCTGCCTGATTTGGCATAAATCCGCCGAAACACTCAGGGGAAGCGAGTTGAGAAATGTTAATAAGCCATATATTTAACGACTAAAAGAGCAGAATAAGGGAAATGCAATGATTCGGAATTTGTGTCAGTACCAGGCTTTTGACGATAAGCCTCGGCATGAAGTTGTTACAGATGCTTTGAACGCACGTTTGCGCATCCAAAAGTACTGTCCAATTTTTCGCGACATTGTTACGAAACTAGAAGTTAATTTGTGCTTAACACGGCAGATCACCACCTTGCTAGATAATATAATTGATGTCGTTACGTATGAAACTTGGTCGGTTTATTTCTGGTCGAAGCTCAATGTGCAAAACACAAAAGTTAGTTAAGGTATTAGCTTTTGTTGGCTTAGAAAAGACGAAAAGAAAAGGCTTGCTGTGCATTTCTTTCGCCAATGAAGGAGAAAAAACAGAAACAGCTGTACCCACACAGTCGAGTACTTCATAGGAAGAATAGTTTGTGCTTACTAAGTAAATAAAGATGTTAAAAGTCAACAACTACAGAAATCACTTGGCCCGCTTTAAATGTTGGGCTGGATAGCCCGCTTAGGCAGGTACAGGGTCGGTCAGAAGTTGCCAGGCCACTGGGGTCTGCTTTTGACTGTAGTAAGGCCGTTACGACACCCACGAAGCTCCAAATATCTGTACAAGGTGAAAGAAGAATATTTCTGACCTTTTACAATCTTGATAGCTTTATCGGCATCTGAAGTGTCAGGATATAGCGATGAAAAGCAGACTCTGCGGCCTGGGAAGTTTTTACCAGCTGTGTACCACGAATCACTTTCTAATAATAGACTTTAGGTCACCGTACGGCCCAGCATATTCTTCGCCCTCATCACAATTCGCGCATTCGCAAGCCGCTGGGCTTTCGAATCATCAAACACGTGATAACCAGCATAGCTGGCTTTATTTGTCTAATTTTGTTGCTAGCTTTGAAGCAGCTTGCTAGAGCTTGCGACCCCAAGCTTTCGTCTGCCCACCTTAGGCAGGCAGGAGGTCTTGGTGCTTTCACAAAGCGTGCTAACGTTTGTTGCTATTGTTATCCTCATACAATGGAAAATAATAACATCTACTAGAGCTGCGTGCTTCATGTCTAAGTCGTCTGCGTCTACTGGAGCTGGAGACGCCGTCATGTTTGTGGACGTCCTAGACTACGAACGACAGCAACGCATTTTCAAAGGCCTTTTTTTTATAATGAAGATGGTATACATCCGATACCTGTACTGAGGGTTTAACTTTTCGATTCAAGCTAGAAATAAACACGATAAAAGTATACCGAAATGAATTTTCAAAATTCAGTTTTAAATGTAAACGGCCGGTATTCTTGATACACGCGCCGCGCCGCAGCTAGTTGGCTATCAAGTACGAGTCAGACTAAGTAAGAGGAGGAGGTTAACAAAGTGTGGGATCCAGAGGAGTGGTGAGATGGTGTACCGTTAGATTAGATAGCGCAGTTCTGCATTTTGAGGTATCGCTCTGTTATCTGACACGCCTCTGCAGACGGAAGTTGTACCTCGTCATCATGTGTCCTCAGCTAGCGTAGTGTTGCTCATTTTCCTCACCAGGTTAAGGCAGTAATTTTGTTAAGCCGGTGCCTCCTTTGCACGTGAGGGCTCTCGAAACCAGGCATTAGTGTCATGAAAAAGTGTCATGTTCCGGCTACCGGGACGACTGAGCGACAATTTCATTGCTGTCGCTATAGCACCTAGACCCTATGATCATTCACCCTTTGCTTTCATAAAACTCTAGCTCTGTGAAGCTCACTCACCCTATCGCATCAACCCGCATAACACTGCAAGCTACATTTTACAATGTAAGTTCTATTTGCATTTATTGTTCGACTGTGTGGTCGTTTACCTTGCGTCACTTCTTTAACTGGCGTTAGCATTTTCATCTAAAAGCACAGGTGTAAACGCTTTTCGAGTAGTTAATGATCATTCCTGCACTAAGCACAGGTAAATCAAAAGATCAGGCTAGGACGAAAGGCAAGATAAATTGTACATGAATATTCACCCTACATGAATATATTATATCATTGAAAAAAATTAACCCCCGATTAACTCCGTTAAACTAAATGCAACGTAATTTCGATTACATGATATGAATGCACCCTTCGCATAAGTTACTTATAACCGTGTAATACTTGCTGGGGGGCTAGTTGGTGCATGTTTCGAGAAAAGGGTTGTAACGCCGGAAAGGACAACACGTAGCAAGCAAGGCGAGACAGGCGCCTGTTCCGTCTTGCCTGCTATGTGTTGTCATTTTCGGCGTTACAACTCTTTTCTGGATACTTATAACAGTTTTACAATGTTAGTCGCAGCTGCCGCGACGCGGTTTCTACCATTCTACTTGGCTGCAGCTGCCGCGAAACCGGTTTGCCTCCTCCACGAGGGCACCACCAGGAGGCTTCACCAGGACAGTACGGCTTTTCGCCAGGGACCCATCTACTGCTAGTGCACGAAAATAGAAGGGGTATATCCCTCTCTACGCTTTGTCACCCGCAACGTGTCGCCTGTCATCCTATCTTCGTCTTCACTCTCCGACTAGCATTTTCTTGATTTTTCTCTCTCCGTTTTGTCACCTGCCAATCGTGGCAAGTCTCAGCTGGCAGGTGGGGGTTTCAACCACAAACAGGGCGGCTTTTTCGCTAACGATGGATCTAAAGCTCGCGCATAAAAAAAAACTGTAATTTATCCGCAAAAAAGAGTGTTCGCCAAAGAAAGCCCGAGAACTGCGTTCTGAAACAACGAAGGAAAAATGGCTACCGAAATTTAAATATAGAAACCTAAAATTGTAATTGTGTAAATAGTTTGTACATATTACTTCTCCCCCTATCCTCTCTTCCTGTCCCCTCACCTCTTTCATTTTATTTCTCCATTCTGCCTGCTATCCTTTATTTCCGCTGCCCCAGCTCAGGTGCTTCAGTATCGATGGCAGATGCCGGGGCTAGCAAAAATCTTTTCCTTCCTTTTTACTAATATTTTTAATAAAACCACTACCACCAATACCTGTTATCTTGTGTGTTAGAATGTGTACTCTAATTTCTTTGCTGTTTTCACAAAGAAAAAGTTTTCTTTACTGTGTTCTGATTCATTTTCGTTCACTTGCCACCCTGCTACACCTGAAAAGCGGGCAAACAATATAATAATAATAATAATAATAATAATAATAATAATAATAATAATAATAATAATATAATGATAATAATTGGTTTTGGGGGGAAGGAAATAGCGAAGTATCTGTCTCATATATCGTTGGACACCTGAACCGCGCCGTAAGGGAAGGGATAAAGGAGGGAGTGAAAGAATAAAGGAAGAAAGCGGTGCCGTAGTGGAGGGCTCCGGAATAATTTCGACCACCTGGGGATCTTTAACGTGCACTGACATCGCACAGCACACGGGCGCCTTTTGCGTTTTGCCTGCATAAAAACGCAGCCAACAGATATTTCACTTTTTAAGAGATTACTGTATTTTACTCTAAACAAAACAAAAGCCGTGTCGCTTAGCACATGCACGTGTTGTGGTTGTGGATTCCGGGTGGCATTCAAAGCCTGCACCTCGGATGGCTGTAAGGATTTAACAAGGAGAAAAAAAAACGGTTGCTAAGCAACGGCTGAAGGTCGGTCTCTGTGCCTCCCCGGAGCACCGCCACAGCGAAATCTCAAGTTCGTGGCCAGTGTAGCTTTCGCTACGAAAACTCAGGAGGGAGCGCCCGGCGGTAAACTTGAAGCTTAGTCATATAAAGTAAAAAGGATGGAGACGGCCCTCCCGTGATCACGCCACGTGATAGCGTGCGGTGATATCTATAACCACTGCGCGCAAGCATGTGCGTACCAGCGTGGCAAACTAGCTGACTGTAGGCAGTGTTGGCGGTAACGCGTTACAAGTAACGTCGTTACTGGTAACGCGTTACTTCTTTTGGCAACTTAGTAACGAACTCGTTACCATTTGGGACCTGTAATGGGTAACGTACTTACGTTAACATTTTTAGGTAACGTGAGGTGTCACGTTACTAGTTGTTACTAGTTACTTTTTGTTCCAGTTGTCACCTACTCCGTTCCCTTTTTCTAAAAAAAGCGCCGAACACCTAAAGTGATGTTGCAAATAAGCAAACAGGTGCTGCCGACGACCTTTGTTGCAGCTCGCATGCATGCCAGAAAACACCTTCCCTTCACGACGCACCCAACTAAACAAAAAGAAGACACTATAGCACGAAACACGTGCACGAACACACATTCACACACTCGCCTTCGCCTACCTCCCCTTCCCAAAAAACATACACACACACAATTATCTAAAGAGTGGAAGCATGCTGAGCATTTTGGAACATCACATTTTTAGAATCAATTCTGCGATGTTTTCTTTGTGAAGTTAGAATTGATGATGAAGTGCCATTTTGTGTTTAATGCCACATTCAGAAGATGGCTTCACCATGTGCCACAGAGTTAGAATCCAACACATGTATCTCTACAGGTAACCTTAGGTCACTATAACATTGGCAAGCTCCTGTACATTTGTGGAAAATATCGCGTAAAATGGTTGTTTGGGCTAGAAGTTTTATGTGAAATATGAGCCTTATGAAATTGTTATCGTGAGTTCTTAAGGCGAAGACGCACTAATTAAAGTTTATGGCCTTGAAGTAACGGTAACGTGCGGTACTTTTTTTCGGTAACGGTAATGGTAACGCGTTACTTGTTTTTGTAGGTAACGTAGGGCGGCAACGCGTTCCTTTTTTCTTAGCGTAACGAGTAACGTATTTAGTTACTTTTTTTCGGTAACGCCTACAACACTGACTGTAGGTCTAGATCCCTGCTGTAGACGCCCGTGCCACGGGCCGCACAGACGCCCGCACTAGAACATACCAGCACCAAAACATTAGTGAAGAAACGGGGAAGCGAGCGGCTTCTTGAGCACTCCGCTCGCAAAGGCTGACCGCATGACGTCACACTTCCTCCTTAGTTTTTTTTTTTTCCTTCTTGGAATCGAACGTAACGCTGCGGACTCTCTATCTGCAACGTTGTTTCTTTTCTAGCCCAACTGAGGAGGAAAGTTTTATTTCGTATTAATTTTTTTTCGTTCGCTAGTTTTTTACGCAAACCTATTAAGGTGCGTGGCCACTTGTACGATCGAAACCACAAAGCCGGTTGGAATGAGTGGCTTAGAAGTTCGACGAGCCGAGGATTGCGAAACGGCAACCCCCGAAGGGCACTTCTGCGCGACTTGAGCTGAAGCACTTGGCGACGAGAGTGTTCGCGCGTGCACGCAATGTATTTACGAAAGCTAGCGAACCGGCGAGCTACGCCAGACTCCGTCGTTAGCAGCTGACGGCGTCGTCGGCACGGAAAAAGGTGAGCAGCGATTGGAAAAGGATTGGCAGAGGCGATTCTTTCCTGAATGTGCCTTTCAGCGAGTTTGTTTTTCAGTGATGTAACAGCGAGTAGTGTCAATAGGGCGATTTGGATAAAAAGAACTGCGCCCAGTGTCTGGAAGTGAATTTTTAGCTGCCCTGGACGAGCGCATGGCAACTCATTTACTGTGTCGATTTGCTGGCTGATGATCCCGGTGAGGTCATGGCCGTGGCCGGGTGCATGGCCCCACCGGGGTCATCAGGAAGTTAATTGACGCCATAAATGAGTCGCCGTCTGGTCGTCCAGGCTTGCTAAAAATCCCTATCCGGACTCCGGGCGCACTTCTTTATCCAAATCGCTCTATTGACACTGCTCGCTGTCACATCGCAAGATCCCGGTGGGGCCATGCACCAGGCCTTGGGCATGCCCCCACCGGGTATGTGCATAAAAAACAGGCGCACCTCATTGTTACAGAGAATTGGGCGCTCGTCAAATCTGCGAGGGCCCGCTAGTACACTTCGCTTGCCTAAAACTCGATAAGTTACTTGTCATCGCAGTGTCAACAAAATACTTGCTTGGAACTCAGCGCCAAAGCGGGACAGTCGCGGCAGAGGAAGCACATAAACACAAAAGTTGTTTTCTATGTCTGTCTTCCGTCGTGTAATTGTCCAGTTTTGTGCTCTGTTTAAAGCAGGAATGAATCAGTTCACCCAAAAGGAAGGTGCATAAAGTTCTCCCGAATATGGCGATCTTTTTCTGGGGTGATAGGCAGTTATATCTCCAAGAATTGTACCAAAGGTGATAATCGAGTTCAGTTATTAAGTAGGTCCTCGGTACTTGCAGAAATTTGGCGTTAACAGGTGAAATTTCAACACACATGATATAATGACGAAGTTGGCTAGACCCTCACCTTTCTACGACGGCAGCTTGAACTCGGCTGTATAAGGGAAACTGTGCGAGTAAGAAAACCAGGTTAATCGGTGCGTGACAACTATAGTGCTTCTCTTTGCAAGATAGCATTGAGTGAGACTAGACGCGCCAAACCCATGTCTTGGAAACCCGCGGTGCTCGTGAGGAATGTGCATCAACACTGTGCGACAAGGAGTGGTTTGAAAGTTCCGGTTGGTTTAAACCGACAAGGTATTTATCTGAGAAGCACGTTTGTTTTTCACGTTAGAGATCGCAGTTTCGCGACGGCGAAAAAACCTCAGTAGCTGGGCGTCAGAAATTTTGTTCGCTCGTTTGAATGCACAGTATCATCCTTTTCTCAAATTTCTTGCCGGTATTCGCGTATGTGGTTGCAGCCAAGGAGCTGTGAATAAGGTGCATTGGTTTAATTGGTTGATTAGCAGTTAAACGCCACCGGACATGACACTGCTCGTGCAGTTTGAGTACAGTGGAGCCCGCGTATACGTTGCCGAAGGGCAACAAACAATGTCATACAGGATATAGTATTAGCTGCGTGATTATTAAGGCGCGTCTATGGTGAAAAGAATACTCGGGCAGATATATGTATTCATTTATCATCTGTCTGTGCAGCAGTCCTGGTAATGTAAGCGACGTTGCTTAATTTATGTCTTCATTGGGCTGAACCTGGCTTATGTGGGAAGTGGCAGATGTTCTGATATTGCGATTGCTGTGGCCCTCTTAGGTATTTGCTGCCACTTCCTTGAATTGGAAACCAAAAGAATGTACTGATGTTCACAAACAGTGATTGAGGGGTGTCGTGAGCCTGCACAGCTGGCGATAAAATTCTTCGAAGTCAAAGTGTTAACTGCCCACTATCCCTTCACCATTGGCCTCATAACTTGGAAAATGCCGGTGCGGGGTAAAGCTCGTGAAGTTAGTCACATTATGCGAGAAATGGTAGGAAATAAATGGGGCACTGAATCAAGGTAACCTTGGCTAATCTGGAGAAATATAATCAAATACGTATTTCAGCGAATGAGTTTCGAACCTGCGGACGCGCGAACAGACCATCTCCTCTGGCCACTGCACAACAGCACTATGCTGTCGCCACAGCCCGTCAGGCTCGTGTTGTTGTTGTTGCCTTCGTGACATGGCACATACCCACGACGGGGTTGTTGTCGTTGTTGTTGTCGTTGTTGTTGTTGTTGTCGTTGTTGTTGTCGTTGTTGTTGTTGTTGTTGTTGTTGTTGTTGTTGTTGTTGTTGTTGTTGTTGTTGTTGTTGTTGTTGTTGTTGTTGTTGTTGTTGTTGTTGTTGTTGTTGTTGTTGTTGTTGTTGTTGTTGTTGTTGTTGTTGTTGTTGTTGTTGTTGTTGTTGTTGTTGTTGTTGTTGTTGTTGTTGTTGTTGTTGTTGTTGTTGTTGTTGTTGTTGTTGTTGTTGTTGTTGTTGTTGTTGTTGTTGTTGTTGTTGTTGTTGTTGTTGTTGTCAACTTCCATCTGTGCTCAAGTCATGAAAGGGAAGGAAACGCGCCTTCAATCGCAGTTTCAGGCACGTGGCGCTGGTGTCCACGTGCAAAAATCTTCTTTCGCACAATATTTCGTGGTTGGGAATGCTAAACTGCCCGGAAATTTTTGCTCCTTAGCCCCGTGCGATTTCTTAATGAGGATAAGTAAAGGAACTCAGTCGTAGCAGTCTCCGTGACTAGACGAGCAAGAGAAAAACGAGTCGGCCTTGGGAGAAACAGTTGCCCATTCCGCGTCTTGCTTCGGGCTTTGAAGGCGAGGTTGCGTGGCCGGGTAGTTGATTAATAACTTGGCAAGCCGGAGTAGCCTTGTCCAAAGAGGCAGGAGAGAGAATTATCAGCCCAAATATAATGGGCAAGATTTCCTTTCCCTTCCATGCAAAACTTCTGCTGATAAAAAGCTTGCACTGATTGGCTATATGTAGCGTGTTTTTGTTGGCTCATGGTTCCCGACCAACTCTTGTGCATAAAATCACATTGAACTGCTCATTTCACGCAATCTGGGCAGGGCTAAACAAGTGGATACTAGAAGAAAATCCTGAAGCACCACGCGGTTCGACAGATGCGAGTTTCACAATTGACACAACAGCCGAAAATATACTAAATGTCAAAACAACACACTATAGTGACGTACTCATTGTTGTCTTTAGTGAGGTCTTATTTTAGTTTTCTCGAGAACACGTGGAACACCTTCACGCGTACAAACCGGATACAACCAAAAACAAAACGGTTAACGCCCGTCAGAGGAGGTGCTCCAGCCAACAGCGCTGACCTATGCTTTCGGTGAGTTCGTTAATGCTTTTTGACATGCTAGCGTGAAATGATATGGAGTGGCAGAGTAAAGGGAATTAACCAGTGGCTTAATGGGATGAACCACGGCATCATGAAAATTGATCAGCTCCATTGGATCGACGGCAAACTTTGAAGGGCATCTTCCACTTCGTGCTTAACACACTTCCACTTCATGCGTAACCATGCTTAACACTGCTTTCGCTCTGTATATCCTGGCTCAGCTGAGTTGAGCCACAGGCACTTTCTTTATTGAAAAATAATTATGGCATCACTTTGTCCGCGGCTACGAAATTACCGTTCGTACTAATGGCCAGGCGGTGCTAATTAAAAGGTAATTGCAAATTTTTGTAATTTACCCAGCTCATTACAATAATGAGTAAATTAACTGACTTCCGTCGAGGAAGACAATTTTTTCCTGAATGAGATTTTCTTATCATTTTAACAACCATACCATTAAGAATTTCTTAAACTGCTCGCTGAAACACCCAGAATAGACGAGGCAAATCAAGTTCAAGTAAGTCAAAAGCGAGTCTTTGTTACTAATGACACTGTCCTTTTTTGGAAGCAATTTAAGCGGCAAACGACGAAGCTGAATTGAGGGCAATATTTCCGTGAAGCCAACGGCCGCTGCCTATCTTAGAACCATATTTTTATTTTGTTAACATTGGAGTATAATGCTTCTATAAAAATATATCTTGAAGGAGCAGTTTGGTGTTTTGAACAGAAATACGCTCCCTTACTATTAATTTTTCGCTTCAACAAATTAGTGATACACTGCGTTTTTCTTATGGCAGCCGTCCGACTTGTTATTCACGTGCATGCATGGTTTTTAAAGTTTCCAGCCACTTCAATGATCCTCAGAACTTCGAACACCACACTGTTACTCACCATATTTGGACACTTATTTTTTTATCGTTTTCTATTTTTTGTTTTTGCACTTGGCCGAGCATCTGCTGCGTGCTCGACAGTGTGTGTAACGTCTGTAGCCTACTTTTGTGCACAGAAGCGACACATGTTTCTTTTTATGAGAGAGAGAGAAAAAACATTTATTAACAACCGCCATAAGGTTGACGGGGACCCGAGGTGCAGTTCGGTGCAGTCCCCCTCAGCCACCGCCGCGGTGTCCGAGTGGTTGAGCATCCGCCTAGCATGCGGGAGGTGCGGGGTTCAATCCCCAGTGCCGCCGGGTACCCACTGGTGATACAATGGGTACAAGCTTTCCCCTGGCCTGGTGCTCGGCTAGTAAGGGGTGAAATGCTTGGAAAATGGGTTTTTAATCCCACCTTGAGTAATCGAAAAATACCTTGAGCCATGGCGCTCTTTGGCCATAGACGCCCTTGCGCCATAAAATCCATAATCCAATCCAGTCCCCCTCAGCCATCGACCGTGATCTCTGTATCTCAGCAGCGGATAGGGCGAAACGGATGACTTCACGTTGTCCCTGTTTTTTTTTTCTGTTCGGGAAGCAGTGCCGCCTAGGACCCATTTGTTCTGTCAGGTTCTCAAAGCTAGGACACGTCTATATCATATGGATCATGTCCGCTATGTCCTCCCAATGCTTGCAGCTGGGCCTGAAAATCTCCGGGCGCGAGTTACTAAAAAGCCTCTTGCTATTCTTTGTATGAATTCTTTTCCTGGCCCGGCTATTTGTACAGCGTCAGCTATTTGTCAAAACAGGTCTTGCCAGTCATGAGGGTGTCCTGGACGCTGTTCCTGGTCCTGACGGCCTTGCTGTGGTTTTTATGGCCGCGTCTGCCTCTCCTCTCGGGCATCTCTGAGTGTGTGGGTACCTTCCTCTTGGTTACGTGCGCCAGCTACTTCCTCGCAAAATGGCTCTGGGGTCTGGTTTGTGTGCGACTGATAAGCGGTGACGGAAAGGCGGTGCTCATCACAGGTGAGTGGGCGACTACCTCGAGTTCCGCGTCGAAAGAAAATTTCAAGTACGTAAACGCCCACTGGCCAAACAGCTGTTGCTGCATATCCCTGTATTGATACGATGTAATTAACCCCTTAATGCTCAAATACTGAAGGATTTAAAAATGAAATTATAAACTCGGAATCATGCCAGATAAAGTAACAACATACAAAAGCAAATGTAAAATATTTGTTAGTGACACCGAAATTTGAGAAATTTTCATGCCGCGATTTATCGACAGTGGCCTTTTTGTGCAACCGGTCCCAGTTGTGTGGAATACGAAATAGAAGTCTTTTATTCATAACAAACGCGGTACAAACAGTTGTTCATGCTGAGAAACAGGTTAAGATTGCATTTGCAGCGATTTGTAGCATTTGTAGCGATCTGGACACAGCAGTGCAATGGCATTTTCAGTTTTATTTGACAACGGGACGTTTTCTGGCAGGTCTTCTCGTTTACTGCACATTTGACTGTCTAATATTGCTAATAATAAAACCCTGACTGCCTTTAATACACGTTGCTGGTTTAGTTGGCTCTCCATGGTTTTTATCTCTTTGGAGGGCCACGAGGCACATGCTATTCCGCTTGCTTCATGTGCCTGCAAACGGACAGAGGTACGCCTAGGTGCCACATTTTGGCGTGCTAAATACTACCGTTCTTTGAAACAAACTATTCATTGTGTTTTTATTTTTCCTTAATAGGACTCCTTGTTGTGTGTGTTTTTATAAGTGCGGGCATAAAGTTCGGCACGGCCCATTTTGGCATGAAAAATGAAATTTGAAAATGTGTTGAGCTTTTGAGCCTTTTCCGCCAATCAACTGCCTCATAATACTTCTTTAAGCAAATTTAAATTTAGTGCAAGTTTTCGTATAAGTCATAACACTTAGGTACGAACACTTGGTACAGTCATTGGTACAGATGTGCACCCCTTTTTGTAGAAAACCAGTGGTCGAGACGTGTTGAAAGTGATGTCATTTAATTTCTAGAGTCATTCTGAGTACAAGTTTACCCTATTTACGCATGCGAGACATTTATTTTCTCTTATTTTTCAGAAGAGATTGATGGTTGATGGTTATTTGTCTGCTATTCAGGATGCGACAGTGGCTTCGGTCATCTCCTGGCTAAATTTCTGGCCCGTGATGGCTTTCTTGTATTTGCCGGATGCCTGGATGCGAAGAGCGAAGGAGCTTTGTCGCTCAAAAACCTCAAGAGGATCAAAGTTCTCCAGATGGACGTTACTAAGGACGCCGACATAGACAACACACATCGGATCGTCAAAGAGGAGCTTGGCACACACCGTAAGGATTCTGTTTTGAGATCTAGTAGCATCTTAGGTAGGAGGACGTAGTGGCATTCATGCTCTGTAAGAAAGAATTCTTCATGGAGCAATTGAGTGAAACGAAATAACGGATATTATGTGAGGACCTACCTTGTAGTGAAGTTTCTTTTAAAGGCACAGAAATGTGAGAGAATTCATCGCCAGTGGTAATGGGTCTAGGAATCAAAAGGAAAGTTGGTGACCGCTACAAGAAAGAAAAGTACACGAAAACACAGGACGAAGGGCAATTATGAACAGTTGGTGGGAAATAATGTGTGGCGTTTCTAAACAATAAGTGCGGAGCCAAAACATGATGTAGTTTAATGAAGGGTATAGTTATTCACTACCATCTTTATAAATGATTGACAGTAATAATGTGAGTAATTACTGCCTAACTGAAAACTATTTCGCCTGGGCGGATTCCGCTAAATATATTGAACTCATGAAATGCTATAAAAACAAATAAACTAAATTTCCTTCACGCATGCTTCGTTAGCGTTTGTATAAACAACGTGTTTCACCGAAGATTTCACACATTTTTAAAAATAGCTTTGTTTTAGATAGAATAGCGCTTTTTACGGCATAGCGTTATCAGCACTGCAGTACAGCAGAATAAGTGAAGGCATGTCAACTAGCAAACTGGGTGACTAATATTGAATAGTTAACTTTTAACTATAACTGTATGGCTCCTTAATTATTGACAGGCGTGTAGCCCACCGTTACTAATATCCATATCAGTTTTTTGAATTTCGTAAACGCGGTTACCCTCGACGCTGTGACTCAAGAAGTTTTGGTTATTTGGACGAGTTACGAGCACTGAAGAGGTTGCTTTACTTGCAAGCTTCTCGAAAGCGCGTGTATTTTGGCGCGATGTAGCCCAAATAGTTAAAAAGTTAACTATTCAATATTATTTAACCAACCTGCGGTTAGCACGTCTTTTCTGGGTTCTGATGAACTACGCCACTGATTTTGGTATGCCGAAAGAAGCGCTCTTCTAACTCAAAAGCATACTTTTAAAAACTATGTAAAGTCTTAGGCGAAACACCCTGTATAGTTACAGGCTTAGATTCATGAAGTAAGCGACCATCTTTGACGAAGAAACTGATAATTGGCACGGCCTAACTGATTTGACAAATTGTACGATATCAGGATCTTCTTCGCTGCTTTGCTGTCAGAGCTTCAACGCATGTGCATTTTACAAATATCCCGACCGCTCCGCAGACGGATAATACGAAACCCTTTGCAAGTAACAGAAAAACGAAGGCCCTTAATATAGAAATTCTTGTTTGCCATCTTGACAGGTATTAATGTTTCAGGTCTTAACCCACAGCAAAGCAGCCACTGAATTTTTACTTTCGTTATAACTAGGGGTTGGAGTTAATGGTTGAATACAATAAGAACCCGAAAAAAGCGCGTTGATTTATTTTTGAATTAGGTTTTAACGTTAAAGAGTCAGTATCACTGACACTTACGTCACACCTTCCTAGCTACGAGCTGCAGTAGATTATAACACAAAATTAGGGAAGTTTGAAAAGCAAGAGCGCAGTAAAATAACTGGGGTCATGATTAAGTATTGTAGTTTTATGTGTTGAGGCTCCGATACTTTAAATACGCGCCGGGTGCAGACCGAAGGGCTCTATCACCTCGTCAAGCTACTTTTATTACTGTAGTGCCGTCTGCTACAGAATATCATCACCTTATTTGAGCGGTTAAATGTTTAAGAAGGTTTTCCGCGGCATGTAAGACTGACGTTTGTAGTTATATCAAGTTACTTTCAAAGCGTAGCCAAAATCTGTCATGTTCTGACTTCCGAGACAGTTCAGCGGCATTTCCATTGCTACTGTCATCCTATGCCGACTACGTGGTCCAAGTCAGTGAGGCTTCTTCTAGATTTTGCTGCAGGTACTATGTGTGTTTTTTTTCCTAATCCGAAGCATTGTTCTCGTCAAGTGTTTGTTGCTTTCAGATTTCGTTCCGTTAGTGAAGGCGTGAACAGTGTGCAAGAAATACACTCGCATTTGTCACTACCAATAAGGCCATTCCGACCTGAACTAAACTCTAGAAAACAAAGCCTGCTTCCCCTTCACTTACCGAGGCAAATATATGCGTGCGATATTCGTCGGTTGCTTTCAATTTTTTCTTGTTTATTTGGTTTTTGCGCGACATATTATTTAGAAATGAGCGTCTGTTTACGCCTTTGTTTTGCGGCCTACTCACAGAACGTATGTGCTGTTATTTTCTTTTTGTAGCGATAACATTGCCCATTGCAATCATAGTTTAAAACACGACCACTTTGCACTAATGACTGGAACATCAACTATTGTTGGTAACAAATTAGCCAACATAAAGAGCACTTCACTTTTAGCCCCACAGGCTTGTTTAAAAAATGAACAGCCGAAAAGTCCAATTCCTACTTGCAACTTCCGCCTAGGTGAATAATATTCCCGTTCAGAACTTGTTGAGGCGTCATTTTACCGCGTGCCGATAACAATAGCCGCAGCGCTGAGCCCTTGCATCGTGTACGGGGATCTCCACAAGCGCCGCGCACCAAATAAAGACGAAGGAAGCGGTTACGCGGCACGCTTATATAGCTGCTTTCTCGTTGAATCCAACAAAATGAGATGGTGGAGCACTACAGGAGAAACTTCCTGCTCTGCCCGGATGGCAACACCGGATAGACATCGCTGCAACAACGGTTGCAACTGTGCGACAGCATATGTAAAAATTGATCACAACATTTCTGCTATGGAGAAAGTATGAAGTCAAACCTTCTAGACATTACACTGAATGAACATGCCTTCTGTTGCCGTTTGTTTCTCTGTTCTACCAACAGTTTGATTCCTTCACTGTAATACCTCCTTTTATATCAATGAGGGAATAAATAAATAGCCTCAATTTGGAAATACATTTTCGCAGAACTATGGGCTGTAGTGTGCAACGCCGGCATGATGAACAATGGACTCATCGAATGGATGACAATGGACAGCATCAAGCGCATCTTTGACGTCAACGTCTTCGGAGTGGTACGGGTGGTGAAGCGGTTCCTTCATATGCTCAGGGAGAGCAGAGGGCGAGTGGTCATCGTCACTAGCGGTCATTGTAAGTATTCGTAGAAAGGTACAGCCGCTTAACAGAAGAGTACTGTGACTGAGCAGCGCTCGCGGTGGTCGAAAATCGATTAGAGTCTTTTAGCATAGCGCGCAGCCATATCGTTTTGCCACCGCTACAGCGAGCCGCCAGTGCGCATGCGCAGATTGTCATGAGGACACCAGATGGCGCCACGTGCCCGCCACTTGAGAGCACACCTGCGCTCGCGGGGGTCGAAAATCGATTAGAATGTTTTAGCATAGCGCGCAGCCATATCGTTTTGCACCGCTACAGCGAGCCGCCAGTGCGCATGCGCAGATTGTCCTCGAGGACACCAGATGGCGCCACGTGCCCGCCACCTGAGAGCACACCTGCAGCGTCGGTACCAATCAGCGCGTGCGCACTGACGGTGCGTGGAAACGGTATACGGTAGCGCTGTCGGTACGCGCTGTGCTAAAGGTCTCGATTAACGCGACGGTCGCGTACGCGTGACAAAACAAATACTGCAGCCGCCACGGTGGCTGAGTGGTTATGGCGCTCGACTGCTGGCCCGAGAGACGCGGGTTCGATCCCGGCCGCGGCGGCAGAATTTCGATGGAGGCGAAATTCTAGAGGCCCGTGTACTGTGCGATGTCAGTGCACGTTAAAGAACCCCAGGTGGTCGAAATTTCCGGAGCCCTCCACTACGGCGTCCCTCATAGCCTGAGCCTTTTGGGACGTTAAACCCCCATAAACCATAAACAAATACTGCGTTTACGTTTTGGGATGAGTCGAGTGAGTGCTGTATGCTGTGATAAATATGTAGGCGCGTAGATTGTCGACTTATCGAGCGCCGCGTTTACGGGCAGCGTCCCGAGAGTGTTCATTCTCTGTTGTACCCCCGCCGCACTTTTGTTTTCACAACTCCTGCAGTGACGTGGGAGATTGTTTTGGTCAGACAGATTTTTCAGGCAATTGTTCCGGCTGTGTTCCGGCTTTTAACAAGATTTCAGTCATTGCAGAAAGTAAAAATTCTGGAGACCTACCATATTAGGTTGCAAGGCCGTGACACATGCGTCAGTGCACCGTCTTTGCATCTCAGGATTAAGGAATTTATTTTCCTAAGCGGAAGTGTGCGAGTGCAGTTTGATAGGCAAAGTAAATGTTGTTTTTTTTGTTGTTTGCCAGATATTGAGCGTATATCCACTCCTTGGTGAATCGTCACATATGTTGTTTTTTAGTGTGTCTCATACTCATGCGTGTTCTGGTGACCTAGGTTGGCTGTTTCTCGGCTAAACTTCAGTTGTTAGTCCAGCATTGTCCTGTGTTCTTCTTTCCTAGTGTGTCGTACTTTCGATGGTGAAATTATGTCTGAAATACACCAACTAGCTCACGTGTTTGCCTTGTTAACAATATTTTGTGTACAGCTATGTAGAAGCAGGTGCCCTGAAGCAGGTGGCCATGCGTTGCAGATAGGTGTCCCTTATGTGCACTGAGCTGGTGGTCCAGTGGCTTGGGGTGGCGGCATAGCACAAATTTCCTTGTTCTTTCTACACCCGGGTTACTACTTAGAGTATGCAAGTGTTTTTGGTTTTCGAACATTTTGCTGCTTCTTGAAAATCTAAACATTTCTGCGGATTTTTTTTTTACTTTTTTTCGCAGCTTACTTTACACTTCCCTTCATAACGCCGTACGCCATGACGAAGCATGCAGTCATTTCTCTGGTGGATGGTCTGAGACGAGAGTGCTATGAGAAAAGTGTCGACGTCGTAGCCATTGAGCCATTGCTCTACAGGTAAGCATTTGCTCTACAGCTGATGGGGTCTTGATTAATGGGAAAATTGCCTGCTAGAGGTAGAGTGTTGCTAAAAAGTCCGCAGGCCGCAGAGTGTACTTTCGAGGTGTGTAGTGTGACGTTTACGACATTCCCGAACGCCAAAATATATCTAATGGTTAAACGAAGGCTCATTCTCTCCGCTGAGAACCTTGGTAGGTTCAGAGGGGCCTTAAGCGCGCGACTAAACAGCTCGGAAGCAGACTCTATGACCTCGGCACTTTTGGTAAACTCTGTAATAGCAACATACGTTAGTATTATGTGGGCCTAGAACCAAAACGCTTCAACAAAATACCTTAGTTAAGGAACAAACAAATCTAAAAGATTAACCACATTTTAAGGCAATCTATAATAATTGGTTTTTTGGGGGGAAAGGAAATGGCGCAGTATCTGTCTCATATATCGTTGGACACCTGAACCGCGCCGTAAGGGAAAGGATAAGAGAGGGAGTGAAAGAGGAAGGGAACAAGGAGGTGCCGTAGTGGAGGACTCCGGAATAATCTGCATATTTCTGCTTTACGTGTATTAGTGCAAATTTACTAAGAGGTATCCGAAATGTCTGGTTTTATGGATGCACCAAATTTCTAGCGAAGGAATCCAAGAAATGTGCACAGTAAAAGGAGATCTGCTTCAGCTATTTCAATTTACAACTTGCAGGTCAAGAGTTACCGAGGCCGTTGGCTGCGTAAGTGCCGTTGAAAAAGAACTCAAGAGCCAGCCCACCGAAGTGACAGCGAACTACAGCCAGCAAGAGATTCGCGACTGGGCACAGTCAGTCAACGCCCTCTACAACTGGAGGATTAAGGACGACATTCAAGAAATTGTTGACCAGATGGTTCTCGCCGTCAGGGAGACAGATCCAAAGAGTCGGTATAGAACGATGAGCCTGTTTGACTATGTCTGGGTTGGCGGCCTGAGGGCTCTGCCTGCAGAAGCCGCGGACATTATTTTGTTCTGGCTGAGAAAGATGCTGGTGTGGAAGAAGTAAGCGTCGGTGTGTTCGCGGCGGTGTGATATATTGTGGATAACGTGGCGATAGTAGCTGCAAAGGTCGTGCTAATTAAGTAAGCCTTGACGAATACAGTGGGTTCATTTTAAACTCTTGAGGGTGTGCTGGAATTTTGTTTTGTTTCGGGCTTTTGATTCTGCACCTTTGCTATGAGTTTTAAGCAAGACTTTAGCCTTCGGAAGGTTACGCAAAGTTTTGCACTTCAGTAAGTTATTTGCTTCTGGAACAGCTCCTGCACTACACTGGCTTCGAATCAACCGGTCGCTGTTGCATGCTTACAATGCCGTACTATGCTGTCAGAATTAATTGCTTCGTCACCACCACAACCATCAATATCACCTACTTGTTGAGCAGCGTAAGTATGGTTAGAGGAAAACCGGTTTTCGAAGAGATTTCTGACTGCCTAATTGCGGCACTGAAAGCAGTCACCTTATTCCACACAGGCTAGAAGTTCGCCACTAGAGGTCGTTTCTTGCTTCACTCCGTTGGGTTTACCTTTTGTTAGTAGCTTCTCTGTCAATCATAATAGGCCACTTCCCTCCCAATATGCACCTGGTGTGTCTTGTGCAAGTGAACTGGCTGTTCTTTCCAGGCTACAATATCGTCCGCTCGTGCTGCGCCATTCTTAAAGCCTTAAGTGTAAATTGCTGTGCACTTGCTCGATAGAATATGTCGTTCATCCCCACATAAACGTTTTTGGCCATAGCTGCAACAATGAGAGTTACTCTCAAATATATGAATTTTTGGTCATAAGTGAAGTTGAAGAAGATATGAGCAAAGACACGTTGCTCTAACGTCTCCATACCTGACGCTAATGCGTTATACACGGCATAACTTGAATCGTGGTCTGAGCGCCTTTGAACATAAGAGTGGGATTATAGAACAAAGTATTTTGTGTCTGGAGCCACTGTGGGTGTTCATGAAAAAATTCACAAGATTATTCACACGAAATTTCCAGCATAATGTTGAGATGACTGATCCGGAATTTGGCGCTGGTATTATTATTCGGTCTTTACACTCATGCAGCTGGCTACACACTTCTGCGTTTGTAGCCAGCAGCTGCGGATACCACTTCGAAGAACTCGTCTGAATTAAAGTCAACTGAAGGGTTATGGAACCCAGCATGAAGCTTTTCGGCATCTTTATAGGTGTTGTCGTAACATACTGTGCCTTTTAGCAACAAGAAGTCTCCTCAGAATGATATGTGTTCTTCATTTTTGTACAACGTACTTTTGTACAGAGATGGCTGACAAAGGTAAGGCGTAACTTGACCTGTGGCATGTTTTTATCCATTCAAGTTTTGGTTTTGTATGGCAATTAAAGTATGCAAGAGTAGAATGTGCATATGAGAATAAAAATTTCAATACGTTACGACAAAGATTAGATTATTGTGACTGCGACTGTATTATTCGGTCAATGGCTTCTGTAAGTTGTGCGTCATGAATGAATCCTTCGCGGAGAACCTATTGTGTTTTGACAGAACGCGTCGAAATGTGCTGTAGCGACTATCATTCGTAGTGCAGGGTATTTTTTCACTTTATGCAAACAAACAAGCACTTAATTTGTTAGTAATGGCTTCCCCGAAAACAAGACTTCACAAGAATGCATCCGAAGAGACTGTCAGTCATAAAGGGGTGGATTTATCAGAAGGGGGGAGGGAGAGTCCAGGGTTGCTATCTTCTAAGCCTCACATTTCACAGAGGAAAACACAGAGGAAACATTATTGACATTTTTGTTGGCAACGCCTTTGGCATGAAGTTCACGCACGAACTGCCGCAGGAAGGACACATCCAGTATCTAGATGTGTGCTTTATTTTTGAGGAAACGCGCGTGTGCTGGCAGTACAAGCCACGGTCGAGAAAACAAATTATTAACTACAAATCGGCTCATTCTAAGCTCGTGAAGAGAGCTATTGCAAAAAACTGCATCCGCTCTGCTCTAGCCAAGTCGTGTGAGCATCGAGTCCGGGAGAGTGTCCATGCCCAACTAAGGCGTTTGGAGAAGGCAGGTTTCCAGAGAGAAATCGTGGCCTCAGTGGTCGAAAGCCAGATTAGCGAAGTAAAATCTGGTGGACGGCACAGGCAGGTGGATAACACACGCCCGCAACAGCGACCTGTCGTTGTGCCTTACTGGCACAAGGTCTCGCACCGCCTCAAGAAGGTCGGGGACAAGTGCGGCGTCCGTGTAGTGTTTTCAGCTCCGGAGAAGCTGGGACGCCTGTGCCGCCTAGTAAACGAACCCAAAAAGAGGTCTGCCTGCAAAATTAGGCACACCAAAGCCCTCGTCGACTGCAAGGTTGGCGTGGTGTATAACATCCCTCTCGCCTGTGGCAAACGCTACATTGGACAAACCGGGCGCTGTATCAACGAACGCTTGCTAGAGCATCGCAGGACAGTAACTTCGATTAGTGGCGGAGGTCATTTAGCTGACCACATTCGCCGTTGTTCGTATAAGCCAGCATGCAAGGCGTTTTTGGAAAAAACAAGTGTGTTAAGAAAATTCAGGACTCAGAAAAGCCGGGAAATTTTTGAAGCCCTCTGTATTGCCAATGATAAAGATCACTGCGTCAGTACTCCCTCTATTGTGCTTAGAAGAAAGGAACTAGATTATCTGAAGGCTAACGGTGTTGATCGTGTCAGCTAGGCACAGAAATTGTGGGCGATTTGCATGAAGGCACGTGTGCGATATGGAACCTGTGGCTCTGGTTGATTGCCTTTTGGTTTTCCCGATTTTGTGCTTTTGATTCAGTTACCTGGTGGTCACATGTGTACATATAGGACTGGTTTCTGTGAATAAACTTCAGTTGATGTCCGGCGATTGTGTGTCTGTTCTTCCTTCGTCCGTGTTTTTCGTGCGCCAGAACGATGTATCATAATGCGACTGTGAACCAACTAGCCCAGCTGTCTACGCTTAGGAAAACCACGTGGACCTCATTTTTTTGACGAAAATTGCTGAAGAATACATGGTTTATACAGACTCCCGCCACTCCCCAACGACCTCATCCATGAGTAGTCCATAAATTCGCCCCCGTAGCCATATAGCTTAAGTATAGTAATCTGTTCAAGTTGATGATAAACCTAACGTTACGTGAATGCCAAATCTAAAACTTCTCATTGGGGGCGAACAAAGGGGGGTCAAAGCAAAGAGGTGTGATGTGTAGCACGGGGCGACAACAGCAGTCAGATGCCAATCATGAACTGCTTTATGATGAGCCACACTACATAACAAAACCGAGGTACCTGCGAATGAAACGATATATTTCAAATTATTATTGACACTTTTCGCAGACATTTCTTGTAATTTTTTTATATTCACTAGTTTTTACATCTCTTACACTTCCATGACACTCTCTGAGTCCAAGGGTACTCTCGGACGTAAACGGAACATAGTTGCTGGAGGACACGCTGCACATATGGTCTAAATTATCCTTGCACATGCATCTTGACTTTAGCGCAGGGGTTCTCGCAAAGAACTTATGTTCAGGGGTTCTCCACGGCTGTCGTGCAACGGATGCCATCTCAAACACAAAGTAAAAAAAAAACATGTGATTACATGCACTTGAAGGCGAAACGAAGGGCGCGCGACGTAAACAGCCAGGGAACAGTGGCGCATAACAACCACTTTGACACATCAACGCAACGGCTATGAAATGAAACCAGCCGAAAGAGAGAGGGCAACAGGAAAAGAGTTGTTTTGTCTATGTTTGCTACGCTAGAGGTCTGAGATTCTACCACAGGTGAGACTGACAAAGCATGAAGTGATATCCATACACTCAAAATTCATGCGCACTCAAGGATGTCCTGGCATATTGTCACGTAGTGGTGACGGCAGTCGAAGCAGCGATGAAGACGGACGAAAGGGTCTTCTAAAAGGAAACTGTTTATTGGTCTGACTTGCGCCCAAAATGGACTGAATCACTCGGCGGCGGCGAAGCGACAAGCGTGCTCGGCGGTCGTCGAACGGAATGCCCGCCGCTGTCGGCCGTGCTCAATTTAAAGCTGATAGCGAACTTTCGAGATAAAGCGTGCAAAGTTACTAGAACATTCCGGAACAACGTAGAATCAGCTCTGCCTGGCTGCGATCAATCGAGATAAATCTAGTCGCGTCTTGCATCGCAAAGAAAGCGATAAGGTGGTGTGGCGGCAGATTTGAAAAACGAACAAGTACTGCAAATATTCGCGGCAATATAATCAAGTATTGCGGCGCGGAGGACCGTGAAAGATGTTTTCATCTCGGCCAGAGCCAACAGGGCGCTCGTCCACACCACAAGAGTGTTTTTAACCATGAAGAAATGGTCGTTACGGCACTTCCAGAGAATTTCTGAGGGACTTCTGCTCGAGGCAAATGCATGTCCAAATGGTGCGGTCCTGGCTTTCGCGCGCAGTAGCTGCGATCGGCGTACGTTTGCCGACCATTAGTCGCTAAACCTAGGTGACTTCCGCACACGGCTTACCACTCGTTTTCCAGCTATGCTTGCGGCTCTCTTAACCTCTGGTGATAAGCAGGAACATAATTGATTTTGGGGGAAAGGAAATGTCGCAGTATCTGTCTCATATATCGGCGGACACCTGAACCGCGCCGTAAGGGAAGGGATAAAGGAGGGAGTGAAAGAAGAAAGGAAGAAAGAGGTGCCGTAGTGGAGGGCTCCGGAATAATTTTGACCACCTGGGTATCTTTAACGTGCACTCACATCGCACAGCACAAGGGCTCCTTAGCGTTCTGCCTCCATAAAAACGCAGCCGCCGCGGTCGGGTTCGAGCCCGGGAACTCCGGATCAGTTGCCGAGCGCCCTAACCACTGAGCCACCGCGGCGGGTAAGCAGGAACGGATGTTTTTAAACTCAGGATAACTCTATGTTGATGTTATTATAGTTATTATAAAAGACACAGTACACACGACCTCTGAATCTTTATTTCTTCGAAATGGCTTGAGTTGGGCAGCCCGACTAAAGAAGTTAATAGCAAAAATAACTTAAAGATAGCATTGCTACTAGAAGAACGTGTTCTTTGTCAGGCAACAGCAGGGGCAGTGCAATAGAGCAGGGAATCAAGTGCATAGCACGTGAAAATATTATAAAGCAAGTTTTCAAATCTTAGTTCATCTTTAGCTGAACTTTTCGTGTAACCACAGTAAAGGCGTCAATGATTTCAGTTGGAAACGACGTCATGAAAGCTATGGAGGGCGCGTCTCGGCCTAAAGGGGATCTGTACACCACTTCAGGGTAGGTTTCTCGGGCTTTCCTTTCGAGAACGTCTACGCATTCCTCGGGATCTTCTCTGATGAACCTCTTCAAATTATTCACCAATGCATTCATCCAGTCCTCGATGTCCTGGTAGCTGTAATCCACGGTGACTTCCTTGTCTTGCTGCTTGAACTCTTGCATGGCAAGATCTATGGGAGTGCGGTCTGCTTTGAATATGGAGGTCCTGCGCGTGAAATACGAAATATTGACAAAACGAAGTAAAAATCATGAGTTTCTCGCCTCAGCGTGCAAAAGAGGCACCAAAGAGCTTGGTGTGCTGGCAAAGACAAACGGCTGCTACTAAATGGTACGGACAAAGCAGTGGTACTTGTGGCGAAAAGTGGTACAAGCGTGAGAAAACCGTGGCACCATAAACAAAATGAGCTTATGCATTTCAGTTAACATTTACAGCTTCTCTAGAATAAGCAAAGGTTATAGCAATGTACAAAACGGCAGTAATGAAATTTATGGGACGATTTTTATCATGAAAGTATCGGTTTCCTGGTGTTTCTGGCGTAGCGCAGTCGGCTTCAGTTAAGAGTATTATAATGGCGACCACATGTGACATGTTTTGAAGCGCCCATCATTTATGAACGTCTGTTACAATGATGCAAGCTAATTCCGTGGATAATTATCACGCATTCGCCTCCGTGTTAATTCGATGCCTGCTCAGGAAAGGAACGAATAGTGGATTGTTGTATTACCCATGGTAATTTTCTGGAACTCAAAACGTGAAGGAAAGGGGTTTAAGAATAAGACAAGACAAAAATGAATTCAAACTAAGGTGATGCCCAGTGGCTGGGAAAGTAAAGTGCGAAGTGCAGCTTGCCGTCACCACTGTATGAGGCTAAGGGATAATAATAATAATAATTGGTTTTTGAGGAAAGGAAATGGCGCAGTATCTGTCTCATATATCGTTGGACACCTGAACCGCGCCGTAAGGGATGGGATAAAGGAGGGAGTGAAAGAAGAAAGGAAGAAGAGGGGCCGTAGTGGAGGGCTCCGGAATAATTTCGACCACCTGGGGATCTTTAACGTGCACTGACATCGCACAGCACACGGGCGCCTTAGCGTTTTTCCTCCATAAAAACGTGGCCGCCGCGGTCGGGTTCGAACCCGGGAACTCCGGATCAGTAGCCGAGCGCCCTAACCACTGAGCCACCGCGGCGGGTGCTAAGGGATCGCTTGTCTATAAATATCAAGCTAGTCGCGCACGTAGTAGGTAACATAAAGGAGCTTCATGTTAAAATGATACGGATGATAGCACATTGTGCTATTGAAAGGAAATGGCACGCACATCACAATCACACAAGGACAAAACAAACTTTTCATTCGCGAGTAAAAAAAGGTTAGCACAATGACGTCACCGCAGCGGTGAGAATCAGGCCGCATGTCTGCGTGCTGCCGTGCTTTGCGAACACGCCTGGCACTTTTGTTATCGGCCTGTTCGTAACCGCAGCGCCGAGTGTTGCTATCTGCCGCTCCGGTGGTACGTCACAAGTGCTAATATTTTTTACTCGAGACTGTACCTCCATTTATTTACGGGAAAAAAGCGCTTCTTTAAACAGTGTTTGGCGCCGCTCAACTGACCGTGCCGTAGATTCGTCTTTGTAACTTGGAACGAACGCTACGTCATGACTCCGAGGTCAACACCACTGCCGCAGTAAGTCACTCAGTCAGTATTTGATTAGATAAATAAATAAATAAATACGTCGAGGCCTTCGGGAGCGAACCGTACTGATTTGTGCGACGTTTTTTTCTGCAATGATTTCAAGCTTGAAGCTACTCTCGACAACGAGATAGGTTACAATATTTAGTGCGCTAGCTCTAGATGCCCCTTTAGCGAAAATGCCATCCTGCCTGGGGATTAAATTTCCACCTGTCAGCTGCCACCCGCCACAGTTGACAGGTGGCAAAGTGGAGAGAGAAATATCGCTTCCATTTCATGCACTGTCACTAAAGTACTATCTGGAGTATCCAAGACCAGTGCTCAATGCCTCGTACGTGAGCCTGCAGTACTGGCCTGTAACCGGATGGTTCCACAGTTACGAAGTCGACACCACTGCCATGGCACTCTCCGCGGAGTCCGTCCATCATAGACACGAGGGCGTGTTTTGACATGCTGTATGGCGTTACCATGGGGAAGGTGAAATGACCTGGAGACAACGCGAAAGAAGTAGCAAAATCAGCATGGTTGATTTGACTGTACACCGAAGTAATAGATGGTTACTAATTAGGAAAATGAAATATTTAGGTCTAGATATGAAAGAAATAATATTGTGACCACTGTATGCGGCTTCGTCCTTTTCACCTACCCGTATGCCACTTCATCCTTCGCACCTGTGGGTATACTCATCATCATAGCTTGGGCTGTTCGCTCAGGGCGCAGAGACCACAGCCTTGCCTGATGGCTCGGCGCCCGAGGTTGCCCCCTCCATTCGCGCTGCGTTACGTCTTTTAGAATGGAACAACTAGCGCATTAAAAAGTTCTTGACTACCTTTATTATACAGCGGGCGTTTCGTTATGCGTTTCTTCTATGGCACAGCTGGATGTCCACGTCAAAAACATCACCTGGTCAACCTGCAGCGGCAGGCACGTCACGGTCTGCGTCAGGAAAGGATTGGTAAAAAATGAGCGCTCATTCCTGCCTCATCTTCATTTCGCCTTCGGCACCTTCATTCGCAATGCTTTACATGGGCCAACTAGCCAAAAATAAATTTCGGCTCTCGTGCAGCAGTGTCGCCAATTGTAGAGGAAGCAAAAGAAATGCTGGCACGCCTTCCGGACCGAAGAAAAGTAATGTGGCAAAGCATCACTTCCAACATTTCATTTGCCCGAGGTGACTGCACGCACCGTAATGATTAGACTCAGAAGGTTTGCGTCAACCCTTCGATTCAACTGTGTCGAACTCGGAGCATCGGTTTTGAAGATTTTTGAAGCGAAAAGCTTCACTACGCTAGTCAATACCGCGCTTCGCGCGAGCCGGCGTATGTCGGAGCACGAGTGACGTCACACACGGCGCAGGTGGCCGCCGCCGACTCCGTCGCTTGACCTTTCGCCGCTGCCGCGCGTGACGTCACGCGCGGCGCAGGTGGCCACTGCCGTGCGCTATGCGTCATCGTTTGACGTTCACCGCAAGCGCGTGTTTATCTCGGAGGCCGACTATATAAGCGTTTGCCAGAGAATAGGCATTCAACATGGAAGGAGAAGAGAGTGATACTACCGATACAGAAGTGCTACCACGGGAGTTGGCTGAAAAGGAGCGAAGAAATAAAGGGCTGAAAGCTCAACGAGCGTCCGAGACGCCCGAACAACGAGAAGAACGTCTCGCTAAACGACGCAGCAAAGCTCAGTCTGAAACGCAAGAAGTACGACAGGCACGTCTCGCTAAACGGCGTGAAAAGGAAGCTGAACAGCGACGTTCGGCCATGTCAGCTGAGAGTAGCCAAGATGGTGAAAGTTCGGAAATTGCTGAGCAGTTGCGAAGGAAGAATGAAAAGGCCGTAAGCATAACCATAGGCTAAACTATAAAGCATAACCATAAGCTAAACCATAAGCATAACCGAACCTTTTCGCTTCGAGATATTCGTGCTTAACCTTAGCTGAGCACCAGCCAATTTCTTGCGTTCGCTTTTGGACAAAAGTTACGAGGTGACAGCCTCACTGCAATCTCACCTGGTAGGCTGGCCACGGCGACGGCTCGGCCTCTGGTCTTCTTGAGGAGCGGCAGAAACTTTTTGATGACGCGAAGCGCTCCAAATACGTTCACGTCGAAAGTCTTTATGATGTTAGCCATTGTCGTCCACTCCAGTATAGCAGCGCCCCCTATTCCGGCGTTTGCGACGACCGACCAGAGTTCTGCGTCGAAGAAAGACAATGCAAGAGGCTCTGTGTTTGTTACACATGTCGATATAAATCCGTCTTCATCTCAGAGCACCATTACAAAACAAAGGGCGCATCTACGTGAGTTGCTATGCGCACAAAAATAAAACATCTGCTCTGTAATTAAACGGTACAATCTTCAGCTGCAACAAAGCCGCCGCGGTGGCTGAGTGGTTACGGCGCTCGGCTGCTGGCCCGAAAGACGCGGGTTCGATCCCGGCCGCGGCGGTAGAATTTCGATGGAGGCGAAATTCTAGAGGGCCGTGTGCTGTGCGATGTCAGTGCACGTTAAAGAACCCCAGGTGGTCGAAATTTCCGGAGCCCTCCACTACGGCGTCTCTCATAGCCTGAGTCGCTTTGGGACGTTAAACCCCCTAAACTAAACTAAACTTCAGCTGCAACAACTAGTTTGTTCGCCCATCAAATAATTAGCAGGATGACCGCTGACTGAGCACCATCTAAGTTGTTTTCCTTGTTTATTTTGCTTAAATAAATTTTTATGAAACTACTTATAAACAAGCTCTGTTTAGTATTCTGATGCATTACGTTGACCAAAAATATATTTCGCCTTTAAAATGCAGTAGACGTATTCGGGCTGCTGCTGACGACGTTTATTGAATTTTTAAACATATATAGTCATGCAAAGCCCTGTTCCGAGATATTACAAGCATATTTTGTATTTACAAAATATCGCCTAACGTATAAAGACAATTTAAGAAAGAAAACAATGAAAATACATCTGCAATACTTCGTTTTAAAAAGACTATGTAGTCAATATATCCGACAGCCTTGTTCAAAGTTATTTCGGATGACAGCCGTATCGCATATTGATTTCTGCTAAGCAATATTTGCAGCATATGTGTGCCAATATAGTAGAGGCTTCTCCTGAAAAAAAAAAACAGAACCTGCATTTTGTAATGATTCATTCCTTCGTGACGAAAGCATAAGGGGGTGGGGAATGACTCGACCAATCACAGGCGCGGCCGGTATGGTCGCAGCTTTTCCATTGGCCATCCTACCGCCACCTCATTCATTCCGGCCGAGGCACAGGAACCGTATTCAACCAGTTGGTCGCACAATAATCGTATAGTTTCTTCCAAGACATGGGATTAACGCTGATAGAGCTCGCAAACTTCGGCGATCCCGTCAGCGTCAGCATCGGTCCACGTGTGCAGTATAGGCGTGTGGCTCGTTTATACGACGGAAGATGGGCATGGTTCTGGTTTGGCCGATGTGACGTCATCCCGCATGATCTTCGTCACTGGGAGCAGTGAAAAATGGCAGGGCATAAAATGAAATGAAAACGAAGTGAATCGTTACAGAATGCGTTCACAGATCGTCATTGCGATGGTTACCTAAAATGACGCAGCATAAGTTTAATTTTGTTAAACCTGCCTTGTGATGACAGTTTCTTGTTTTTAAAGCTACGGTGCTTAACGTTGACGCCCGGCACGTTAAGTAACTGCCGCATAGTTGCGCCGACAGGCGCGGACACAGCTACGAACAATACACAAGCAGGCTGGCGTAGAACTCCTGCTGAGTATTAGCGAAAAATGCCAACCCCCTCCCAAGCATTACTACCAGGCAATCAGGACAAGTGCTTCAGTTCCCTTAGCTGCCACCATGTGGTGCACGGCTTTGAACACTCAAAAATAGTGCGTGGACATCACCCATGATGTAAGAAAGAAAGGGAATGACAGAGGAACTGCCGTTGTAGAGCTATAGGCCGCTAGGCTTAGCGGTGCTGGCTGGGCGCTGCCTCGGATTCCTGGTACCGAAAACGAACAGCTCGGCGTCGATAACGGCTGCAAGTGCACTGATGACCGACGCGGTCACAATGGTCGTCACTCTTAGCGGTGCTCACATTTAGGATGAGAGCTAAAATAAGGTGCCTAGAAATACCTAAAACCACCTCGAACATCGCAGAAATGCGCGCGTGACCATTCCACGGTCACGTCCATGGTCAAGAAACAGAAAATTTTAAGGGCGTGTGCCAGAGGCGAAAACGAAAGACCACAGCAAAAAAAGTTGAAAAAAGGTTCGTCCGTATGTTATTTTTATTCAACAAGGACCAAGAGCAACTGGCTGTGAAATAATTCAAAGAACACATTTTTTTGTTTGTTTTAAACGTTCCGAAAGAAAAGATAGTCGCATCTGAATAATAGCCAGTCAATTAAGACGATGAACGCAGCCAGCCATGCGGCAACGTTCTTGAATACCTTCCTCGGGATAGTTTCAACTGCAATTTCTTGGGAAATTGCAGTTGAAACCCAATCTTCGGGATCTGATTGCGCTGGGAACGCTTAAAACAACCCTGGACGCTCTTTCTAGTTGGTGATTGCGCTCGTCTTAAGTGCGCAATTGCCCTGTTGCTAAATTGCCAGGCTTCTATTGTGTGACGCTCCTCTCAATGTAGACGCGAAATAAAAAAGCACTGCTTTCTTCATTTTTCTGACCTCTGTGATGTGAGTGGTGCTCAATTTCGCACAAGTTCCAGTCGTTTTACTTGTGTAGCGCAACCATGCTGGTGCGGCTTGAATTGATATACGTTAAAGTGTCCCACAGTTCAGCTCTCAGAGCTTGAACATTCTGTCAATCCATACGTTTGCACAAGCCGTTGCGCATTCCTCTAAAATTCGAGAACTACGTCATAAGTGGCTCAATGTTTTCTTATTTGCTGGCTCCAAGATATAGACATCTTGGAAGTCGAACTAACTGAGGTGACCTACGTCGATTGTCACAGTGTGACAGGCGGGACGGGAAAGCGAAAGAAGACACCCAAGCTCTGAGTTTATCGCTTTAGTGAAAAAAGGCAATTCGTGTCGCCCCTTCGTAACAAAATAAGGAATCGTAAACAAAGACGACATAGTTCCTAACTACTCTGATAGCAAGAATTTTTGGAGCAGCTAAGTAAAAGGTTATTTGAGGTTTGCACAGACAGAAAAGCTACTCTCTGCCGCCTAAAGCTTCATTCCTGCAATCATGTGCAGTGCCATGATTTGAATAATTACACAAAGAAAATTTGGCCCCTTTGGTGACCTCAGTAACAGTGCTTACTTTTACAGTGTCCCAGGCATCGAGGCACCCTAGGTCAAAGGAATGATGCGGCGTCAACAGCTCCGCTCTCCTAACGCGCTCACTAAGGAAGGTCCATGGGGAAGGTTTCGAGTCTTTCCAAAGGCATGTGCGCTTGTGGTCAAGGGAATGACCTTCATCGGTTCGTGCATATGTGTGAACCGGCATGAACCTACGCCGGTTCATATTACTATTGCTCGAAAGTAAAGTCCAAGTGGACAATGCAAACGTCTTCTCCCGCTTCTCTTTACGGGCCACGTTTCAGCGACGTAGCGAGGATCCGGTTAGAGAAAACGCCCATGTAGTTTATCTACCGAGTTTCGTTTTTACAATCAACAGAATATCGCACCAGTACCTGTGTTTTCTACATAACCTTTGTTCTTTTTCGCTTGCTTCTAGGAAAAATTTTCAAACGTTGCGATGCAATAGGCTATGTCGCTACACCTCTCTAGGTGAAAAATGAAATAAAGTAGTTCCGCCATATCTGGCAGTTTGTTTGAGCATGTTCTAAGCAGGGTCTCTGGCCATCTCAAGTTGTGGCTCAAAGAGGCTAACATCAATGAGTTCTGGGTAAGTAATGGTTTGGCATGCGTGAATGCGGCCGCGCATTCTTTACGCAAATCACTGGGTACCTTAACCCATTTCATGGATAAAGCCAAGGCCTGCAGCAGAATTGTACGCTGTCCAGACGTTCCTCGCTGATGTTCTTTAATCCAGATATGTGCTCCGTACGATGTCTTTCTGTTGGGAATTTAGTTAGGTGCTGCATTCGCTGTCGATTCGATATCTCCTCTTTTATCGCCATCTCGCAACCTTCCTACCATTTGCTTCTTGATTTTAAGATGGCAGTCTCGCTCTGGTCATGGGCAGTGGCGAGGGGCAGTTTTTTCTCCTTTAGCAATGAATCTACGTTATAAACCGCTATAGGGAGTTTTTGTCGCAGCGGAGGTTTATCTATAGCATTTATTCCACGTTTAGCCAGAAAAACATCCGAATTACATTCGATGCCAGACCTGACTCCTATGCTCTCGTGAACACTAGCTGCCACCGGGAAGTTTTTCCAGCGCGCTGTTCAGTTTGTGTACTTAACGTATTCTTAACGCTTATGGCACGATCTTCACGAAAAAAAAATTGGCAGTGGCTTAGCTCGGCTATGCCAGGATATACGTAGCGAGAGGTACGTTTCCCTGGCTGAGCTTGTTGTGGTCACTGCATGTTTAGCAATGAGAGACATTGGGTATACACATCTTTTTATTCATTTTGCTTGACAGAGACGAAGACTGCCTGATGATCTGTGAAGTGCCATGCACCGGTCTCAATTTTGTCGATACAGTATTTCGATTTGGCGGAGCCTCTTAAGTATACAAGCTCTATATTAGTTCCCTATTGTGTAGCCTGGACGTGAGGGTCGGAACCTAAATTAAAGTCAAACTTTTCTTTCATACACTGATTAAGAGAGTCCTGTTTACTGTTTAAATCACCCAAAGTCACACACAACTGTGAAACCGTGCCGTAGGCTGGTATACACGTGGCAACCACATCAATCGTCTGCTTAACAGATGTTCCCGGTGCCACGTAGACTCCTTGGATGATAATGCCGCTCTCCAGGGGAGAGTGGGGCCGACGGAGGAGCGCCGCCGTTTTGTAGTGCGAGAAGAGAGGGGAAGGCGCGAAGGCGCGGAAGTTCAAATTTTGTCTGCATATAACTCAGCTTCCACATAACGCATTAAAATAATTCTTGTTGGGGGATGATTATGAACTGCCGTCTTTTAACATCCCATACATATCGCACCTTTATTGAGACCCCTTTCTGGGTCCCTTACATACTTAATATCCCCTACAGCGCTGAAGAGGCTCCTCTCCATAGGTCTAAAAATGTAAACCCCAAATGTCCGTCCTTGCGACAAAAGCGGATATTCATTGGAGCATTGTTAAGACACTTCTTTTTTGCGTTTGGTGGAAGTTTCACACCTGCCATGGTGGCTCAGTGGTGAGGGCGCTCGTCTACTGAGTCGGAGTACCCGGGTTCGAACCCGACCGCGGCGGGCGTGTTTCGATTGAGGCAATAATAATAATTGGTTTTTTGGGGAAAGGAAATGGCGCAGTATCTGTCTCATATATCGTTGGACACCTGAACCGCGCCGTAAGGGAAGGGATAAGGGAGGGAGTGAAAGAAGAAAGGAAGAAGAGGTGCCGTAGTGGAGGGCTCCGGAATAATTTCGACCACCTGTGGATCTTTAACGTGCACTGACATCGCACAGCACACGGGCGCCTCAGCGTTTTTCCTCCACAGAAACGCAGCCGTCGCGGCCGGGTTCGTTAAAAAAAGGAAGATTCACCTTTTTGGTCATTCCTTACCAAAAGAATCGTGACACTCATAACGAAGGCCAAATATTTGCTAGTAACTACTTAATCCTGCCGGACGCCTACCCCTCACTATGAGCCATGTAACTCTCAGATGTAAGAGCTATCAAAACCTATTTTTTTAATGACGCTTGGAACAGTGATCAGAGCAGTACTAGGAAAAAATTTTCAGGTGGTTTCCACTTCTTGTGGTTTCAGGTGGTTTCCAATTTTCCACTTTTTGAGGAAAAGTGCAAAAATGAGGAGGAAGAGAGCGGAGGACGAATGACGCCTTTCCTTCTCAAAACCTGCTCTTTTCCACGAAAAATGCTCAATGGAATTATTATCCTAGCTTCGTTGCTTGCGAAGTTGATAAATTAATATCGACTAATTATGATACCTATTAAGCAAAATACAAAATAAGCGTGACTTGCTCCATACAATAACCAGCACATCCATTTGATCTCGTCGACATAGAGTTCGTCGGCGTATTTTGAAACCGTGGCTAAAGTAAGCTGGGACACCCTGTATAATCTTTCACAGCTGCCCCATAATATTCGTATGGTGTCCGTCTACTGTATGGTGGAAGTATGGTCTACTGTGGTAAGATTCTTCCTATTTTCACTAATGTTTCCGACCAGAGTACATCTGGGCATTGGTCATGTTGCACGACAGATGTGGTTAATCGTGGAAAGTAAGTACATTTCGACATCGTTCTAATTTAACTTTTTTGTCAGTGTATGACGTTTATTCCCCGAAGCTCGCCAATCCTTCCGTTTGTAAATAGTACACAAAGTGAACAAGGTCAAAACAGGAACACAAGCGGAGGACATACAAAGAACTGTGTTAACAATCCTGAGTACTTTCTTGTCTTTTGTTCCCGTTTATGTCGCTGATTTCAGTACGTTTTGTCCTCTCCCAGTAGCCATCATGGTTGCCCTGTTAAAAGCGAGCAAGACACGAGGCGGACTCTCAGTCCGTAGCCGATGTTTCAAACGAGGACTTGCCTTTGTCTAGATAAGCCCTATTTTTCCGACCTCCAGACATGTCGCCTTTTTGGAACGTAGACTAGCGGTCTCAAGGTCCCCCTGGACTCGCGTTTATTTTGTTTTGTGTTGTCAAGAATCCCATTTTCAACCATGCTCTGCGCCGTGACTTCCGTTTGTAAAGTTTTCAGGGGCGCAAAGACCGCCAATAGAAGTCTTGGAACCAGTCAGGCATTGACAATGACAGCAGGCATCAACACGGCTAGCCTGTGTCGTAGCACTCGCTGAACTGGCAAGCCTTAATTTAGTTTCAATGACACAAGTCGTAATTCATGAAACACACGTCACAGAAAAGCAAAAAACTTTTTTTCCTAACATGGGACAACACACACACGCTCTGAAACATTTTTTTTTTAATAGTTGCTGGGGAGATCGATAAGGACCGTTTGTAGCAAAAATAGCTTGACAATAGCATTATTACCAGGGGGGGGGGGGGGGGGGGGAGGATATTTTCACCCGACGGCTTAAAGCCCCAAGTTGCAGAGAAACCGGTGCCGGCGCTGCCGTCAGCATGACGAAAAAATCCCGACTGGTCTAGAAGGTGGCTCATACAAGAGGCTTACATAGATGGCGCCAGCCCCACCAGCGGCGCATCAGAAACCCCCCTCACTGACCCTCGGGTTGCAAGTCAGATATATATTTACCGCTACGCCATGCACTCACGTTTGTACGGCTTTGTTAAAACGCGGCTTTATACGTATGTCATAGTCTTTCACATAATGACTGTGATTGTGAAAAAAGTAATAATGTCCATATCTGTAGGGGCAAGAGGAACCACTGTCGCGTTATACCCTTACAGGTGGGCTTAAGTGCCCCCAATCTTTCTTTGTCAGGCATCACAAAGAGTGGTATAAAACGGAGTCGTGATTGAGGCCGATAGCACGTGAATACAGTTTTGGGGAAGTTTTAAAAACTTACTTCAACCTTAGCTGAACTTTCCGTGTGACCGCAGTAACTGCGTCAATGACTTCACTTGGAAACGACGTCATGAAAGCTATGAAGGGCGCGTCTCGTCCTAAAGGTGACCGGTACATAGCCTTGGGGTAGGTTTCTCGGACTGCCCTTTCAATAACATCCACGCATTCTTCGGGATCTTCTCTGATGACTGGCTTGAAATTACTGTCAAGTGTCTTCATCCAGTCCTCGATGTCTTGGTAGCTGTAGTCCGCGGTGACTTCCGGCGTTTGTTGCTTGAATTCTTGCATGGCAAGGACCATGGGAGTGGGGCCTGTCTTGAATATGGGGGTCCTGCGTGCGCAAAGTGAACTATAGGCGAAGCGAAATAATAATCAAGAATTTCTCAGCATGGCCCCGCGAAACTAGTTCCAGAGAAGGGCGTCTGCTGAGGAAGCTAAATTTTAAGTTCAAAGTGTCATACGCAAAGAGTGCCACTAAGTGGTCAAAATGGTAGAAGAATTAAAAAAAGTGATGTGCCATGTTGAAACTGAGCTGCTACTTTTCAGTTTGCATTTACAGCCACTTTCTTAAAAAAAATAATGGCTCGGAATGAACAAAAGAACAGTAATTGTTTTAAAAAGGATGGATAGTTTATTATCGAAGTATGGGTATTTACTTCTTTCCATCGTAATTTAGGTGGGAACAGCTCAGTACCTAATTTAAGCTGCAGCATGTAGCGATGTTCTGGACAGACAGACAGACAGACAGACATAAGGACATAAGTATGGTGGGGCAACCAGAAAAGGAATGTAAACCAATAGGCCCCTGCCTGTGCCACTTAAGTATCACAGGCTTAACCCAATCGTAATATAAATGAAAAGGCCCGAAGGCAATGTTGTGCTTTTGCCACCCGTAGGTGGGAAAATAAAAAAATGGGGTAATGCTACTAAGCGACCCACAGCCGGGGGAGCGGGCCCGGGGAGACTCCCCTGATCTCCCCTGGGACGTAGCGGAGGGGGTGGGACGTAGGTTGTGGGAATGGGACTAAGGGAAGGGTTATGGGTAATGTGATGGGAATGGGGACAGCGAGACATTGACCCTCATTTTATCATTGCTCGACTCCTGTCTGGCCAGGACAGGGAGGGCGTCGATGTTGACCAATGGTGCGGCTCCACTCACGGGATGCCCGACCACCCAACGACGCAATAGCTCCGACTCGGAGACAGGAAATCCTAACCCGGGCAGCTGCCTCGGGCTCCTCCACGACTTTTAGGGGTCCGGTTCGGACTTGCGAATCGCTGCCCAGCTACTAACCGTCAAGTGTTTTTCGCGGTTTTTCAGACTCCGGAAGTATGTGTGGTGGATCCAGCCAATGGAATTAGACTCCCGGGGACCCACCTGTGCTTCCAACCAACCAACCTTGCACTTATTTCCTCCCCTGGCTTGCTCCACACCTACTGAGGAGGGAGTGTTCAGGGCCGGGCTGACCGGGCCACAAGCCAAGAACCTGGCCGAGGGTGAGATAACCCGGGCGTACTCCACCGCTACTCCACAACATCGACGGTTTTCGCATCGGTCGTACTAAGGTCCCCCGTACCTCGGCGTCCCGCGCTCTAGCCTCACGGCCCCGCGGTCAGCCATCCCTGGCTGCATCCCCGAGGGCATCGCTCCCAAGGAGCCCTTCTGCTGGGAACCCCCGCGCGGACCTGGCCTCTCCGTGACCAGAAACCGACGCGCCAGCCGGTAGCCACGCACGCCCCCGTGTGGGAGGGTCAGCAGGGCAGCCGAAAAGGATATGGGAGAGTGTGGCGTGGTGGTCACCGCATAGGGAGCATGCAGGGGATGTGCCGCAATAGTGGGATAAAAGCTGAGGGGTTGACAGAGAGCGGGTCTGGAGGAGTCTGAAGAGGATCTGTTGGGAGTGCGTAAGAGAGGGGTGGGGAGGAGGGTAAGTCCGACGGTCCAAACGGGGTATTTGCGTGAGCTCCGCAATGGTGTGCGCCCGCTCCCTCGAGAATCCTGGATCGAGACTGTCCTGAACCCGGCAAATCAGACCTCGGGCCAATTTATCGGCAGCCTCGTTTCCAAGGTTCCCAGAGTGAGCCGGCACCCACTGAAGCTCTACCCTGCGCGGTAAATTTTGAGTAGGGGTGTTCAACAATTGACAGGCAGGGGCGTGAATCCTGCCCCTGGCAAAGTTGGACAGAGCCGTTTGGAGTAAGGCGGAAATTTGGGCGAGTTGGTAAGTGTTCATTTTCGCTCACAACGCAACACGAACGGGACACAAGACGAAGGACTAGCACAAACGTTTTGGAGTCGCTGAAAATGTATTGGGCGTCCGAATGTGCAAGGGCTAGGGCGATGGCGGTCTCCTCTGAGAGTTGCAAGAAAATTCTCTGCATGTCTATTTGTTACTCGTAAAGTTCAATGCTACGCTTGCTAAATGATAAATCGAAGAGCGCGTTGCTATTTCAACATTAGTAGCTTCCGCGATCTGAAAGCCTTGCTCTTAATGTCATATGGCCTGAGGGCCTAAAAAAAAGTACCTGTTAAGCCGCTAACGAAGGGAAGGCAACGTGCACCCATATGATACTGTTTTATGCGGCTAAGCGATCGTGTTTTTTTATGGTCTCTGGGCACCTACCACGCAACTCTTTCGTGTATCAGGAGCTGTTGGCTCCCATTTTCATCGATACAGGGAAACATCATCCGGGAACCGCTGATAACCTGAGGCCAAAAATGAAGACGAGCGCGGTGCCGAACAGGATAGTGGAATTTACAACTATCATGGAGCTGAACCTCATGCCGACCATGAGGACAAACATTTTAAATCTTTTCGTTTGATTTGTATAAAACTGGGCACACCGCGAATGGAAGCGTGCCGTTAGAGCTCACGAAGGTTGGCGGCAACAAATACTATACGATTACCTTCTCCGCATCGCTGGCAAGCTGCTGCGCCCGGAAAACACGCTTGCTGACAGGAGGTGTGCGTGCGTGTGTGTGTGTGTGCGTGTGTGTGTGTGTGTGCGCGCGTGTGTGCGTGCGTGTGTGCGCGTGTGTGCGTGCGTGTGTGTGTGTGTGTGTTTTGTGTGTGTGTGTGTGTGTGTGTGTGTGTGTGTGTGTGTGTGTGTGTGTGTGTGTGTGTGTGTGTGTGTGTGTGTGTGTGTGTGTGTGTGTGTGTGTGTGTGTGTGTGTGTGTGTGTGTGTGTGTGTGTGTGTGTGTGTGTGTGTGTGTGTGTGTGTGTGTGTGTGTGTGTGTGTGTGTGTGTGTGTGTGTGTGTGTGTGTGTACGTGCGTGCGTGCGTGCGTGCGTGCGTGCGTGCGTGCGTGCGTGCGTGCGTGCGTGTGTGTGTTTCATCATAAACATTTTATTTTCGCGCGCCCCAGACAGCGGCCAATGAGCGTTCAGACGCGGCGCTTAATTCTGTGAAAAGAAGACTTAAAGCGCCAGTTATTCTACCGTGCCGTAGATGCGTCGTTGTGTGCTGGAACGAACGCTACCGCAAGAATACCTCTGACGCTCAGCGTGCCGAACCAGGGAAGGAACGAGCGCCGCTCTCTAAGGAGGGAAGCCACCCTAAGAAGCGCGACGCTTTTCCAGCAATGGATTTCTTGTTGATGATGATGAATTTTTCTGGCGCAAGGGCATCTGCGGCCAAAGAGTGCCATGGCACAATGTTTTTTTCTTATAATCGAGGTGTGGTCAAAGGCTCATTTTCCAAGCATTTCACCCTAACGAAGCCGAGCACCAGACAGGGGAAGCTTGTACCACTTGTATCACCGGTGAGTATCCGGCGGCACTGGGGATAACCGCCGCCGCCGCCGTAAATGAATTTCTTGTTTGCAGCTGCTCTCGATAACGAGATAGGCGCAGAGGATCTAACCATGCTATGAAGACGGGACTAAAATGAACGAGACAAATACCTGCGCTGCTTCTATCTAGCTCCCTATTTTCCTGTCTTCTTACACGCTGTTACTGCCTTTCCTTCCACATGTGCCAACAGTGCGGTATTAGCCCTTTTCTAGAACGAGATAGGATGCAATTATTATTATGTAGGAGGGCCTTTGGTATACCGACTCTGGTAAGCGGTTAAAGGGCTCAGTTATCATTGGATCACAGGAACCTTCAGATGAGGCTTCGAAACGAATTTTGAAAGACAGGCGCAGTCAGGTAGAATCCTCGAACGACCAGGAAATGCCTCTCAAAGGGTGCTCTCCAGCCAATGGCCTGAACCGATTGTCATGAATTCAGTGTCATCCCCTTGAACCTACTAGCACGGCATATCAGGGGCTGTTAGATGCAAAAGAATGAACGGCCGATGAGCATGTTTAACAACGACGTCATGACAATCGGTCGATGCCATTGGCTCGAAGGTCTTTTGAGGGACATTTGCCGCTTGCTCTTGAGTTGTATCCGATTGCAGTTTGCCAGCGTAATCGCTGCTGCTTGGAATGACGAAAAAATGGTGAAATGTGGCACACACTCTGTTGAGTAAGACATTGTGGAAAGTGTTTTGTTGCACTTGGAGGAGCTATTGCATTTCGTGTCTGAATTTATGTTTTGGATGACAAGAGTATGGTAAAGTGAGAAAAGATGCTCAAGACTAAAAGTAACTCCCGCTTTTAAGCTTGTGTATTTACACTTTTGTACAAAAAAAATATTTGCGGTACAATTGAAATACGGCCTTCGATATCAGGAGAAGCGCCGTGATCTAACAGAAGCATTGCTTTCGCATGCTGATAAATTTCATGGCAGCATTGTCCTGAGTGATTAAATATATATTGTAGTGCATGTAGGGCCTCCTTTTGTCCCCCAAAGAAAATTATGATCATAAAAGTAAGACTTCATGAGACGATGTTAGGAGTCTCCCTTACGTGCGGAATCGATACGCTGACATCGAAGGAAAGGTCGAATGATGCAAAATCAGCTCTGAGTCCGTTGTGGTGTGCACCCAAGTTTTTTCTCCTTTGTTCCCAGCGGAAAGACTTGCAATGCGATTCTTACTGTGGGGCGTACAATTTCTCTCGCGACAGCCTTTCGCTAGTTTTCTTTACGAAGGGAAGACACAACGGCGTTAAGGAGCACTTGCCGTCAAAAAGTGGTCTTTGTCTTAACCTGCGTCCTTTGCTGCCGTGTCTCGTTTCCTTCGCCTTGTATAACCTCGATTTATTAACGCTCCTAAATACGTCCCGGCACCTGAACTCGTCTGGGCTAAAGCTCCGACCAAGGTTGACCAAAATCAATGCTTGTCTTTTCATACCTGCGCTCGCGGTACTGACCTGTACGCGGATGGCTCCACGATGACGAAGTCGACACCGCTGCCGTAACACTCCCGGCGGAGGCCGTCCATCATGGACACCAGGGCGTGCTTTGACATGCAGTAAGGTGCTATCATGGGTAGGGTGAAACGGCCTGGAGCGTGGAACGAAAAGAGATAGAGTTAGGAAACACAACTTACCTTAACGAGCGTCAAGAGTAGCGAGATTGCTTTGACTCTGCACCTATCAAATAAAGGCAACCTGATGCGACCAGTAATCCGAACAGGGAGGCCTAGAAGATAAAGAAAGGCCGTAATATTGAAAGCCTTATTTAGATATTTGCCTCAAAAGTAAAAGCATTGAGCAGCCTTTGTAAAATAAAATAGGGTCAATGGGTTTGCTTCCGTGCCATGCAGTGAGGCTCTTGCAGCATCTGTAAAGTCGTAACTGCTTTATCAATGAACACGAGAATACCTCTCACATTGAAGTGGTTTTGAACGCTTGTGATGCATGACTAGCATGGTCCAGGTGCAAACTGATTGTGAAAGTTACATTTAACAAAAGCTGTGCATCGGAGCTTGAGGTCGCTCATGCGGTCCTATTTTCTCTTACTTGTATTGGACCGAAGCACAACTTTTGGTTGAGAGGAACACAATACTTTCGCAAGGTTTCTTTGCTTAAGCATACTTTCTCGCGTATTTCAGAAGCCAATGGACAAAACAATAGCACCTCCTATGAATGTATAGTCGATATCTACAGACGCAGTTCGTCTGGCTTTGATGCACAGCTTAAGGGTTGGCTCCACACCTGATGTAAAAAAAAAAATGGCGCGCATGACGCAAGACAGACGGACAGGACGACGCAGACAAGCGCTTGTCTGCGTCTTACTGCCCGTAGGTCGTGTTTCTTTCGTACTTTTTTGTACACCATGAACCTTCACTAACTCCGGCAATTTCGGCTTTACTTAGCTCCAGGACATTCGGAAGCAAAAATGATGCCTTTCTGAAAGTTTTGACACCTTGAAAAAGATAAGAACGAGTCTTATCTTCAAAAAGAGGTCCAAGCTGCAGGATAGGAAGGAAAGGCAATCGAAAAAAAAACCCTAAAGCACTTACTCCATGTTTGCTATTGGTATGAACGATGAACCTAAAAGTCAGTAAAATGTCCGAAAGCCTTCCTATGCTGACCTGGCTATACAATGGCGACACAGTTGATGAACAGCCAGAGAGAATAAAAAGAAAAGTGGGAAGATACGGAGTTTAAAAAAAGGGAGTTAAAGTTGGTTCTACCGCATTTAGAAGGGAAGAAGGAATAGAAAAATAAAAGTGTTGCTAATGCAGTGAAAAGGACGTTATTGAAGGATAGTCTCGTTGTAGTATCGCAACCTGTCACGCAAGTAGCAACAAAACAGATCCTTGTAAGCTGAACTAAGACTTCTGCGCTGAAGAAAAATAACATGAAAATGACTTGCACACATTTGTACCGCCCTTGTCGGCTGTAGCCTATACTGGATGGAACCTAGAATTCAGCGTAGGAACATTCAAAGCGCTTCCGTTTAATCAAAGCGCAAAATGTTTTGGAGAGATTTGCTTTCAACTTTCATGTATTGCTTTATAGGGAAATGCGCGCAGCAACTGTCTCACTGTACTCTCACCTAGTGGACTGGCCACGGCGATGACTCGACCTTGCTCTTCTTGAGGAGCGGCAGAAACTTTTTGGTGACGCGAAGAGCTCCGAATACGTTCACGTCGAAAATCTTAGTGACAGTGTCCATGGTCACCCACTCAAGGAGGGCCGAAGTTCCGATTCCGGCATTGGCGACGACCGACCAGAGTTCTGCATCGAAGCAAGACATGGCAAGACGCTCTGGGTGCAAGAACAGTGGACATCAATGTTCTCTCTTAAATGCATCTCAGAGATTATTAAAATGGAGCGTCACAGTGTGGAGGTGATGTGAGCGGAAGCAGTTAAAGAACATGGTTCCCCTAAAATGGCCCACTTTTAAGCTGGACAGATGATATAGCTTCGTCAGCAACTAATATGCTGTTTCTGAGCAGAGGACGGGTGATATTCAGTGGCATTCGCTAGGCTTTCTTTGGTTTATTGCAGGTGTATACTATTCGATTTTGAAACAAGCTCTCTTTATAAAGGCGCTGCGTTACACGGGGCATTTTTATAATTTGCCCTTTTTCCTGAACCTAATGCGTAGGCGGATCAGGATGGTGATTACGGTAATTTTGTATGTTATCATACTTACTGCGCTTCCAGTATACCATAGAGGTATTTCGTCTATACAGAGCGCCGCTTACCTCACGGACACAATTTAGGTTAACAGAGGCAATAGGGATGTTTGAACTACTAGCACCTTAAAACCAATGTCGCAGATGCTGGCAAAATCACGCTGTATTCTCTTTTTACCGTTAGTTTAGTTGATGGACGTGTTGCATGAGTCCTTCACGTAAGCTAAACATTGGTCGTATTCATATGCCAGTATAGGGGAGCTTTGTTTCCCGCTGGGACCACCGCGTTGGCGCAGTGCATGGTTGCGGGCCCGGCTGCTGACTCAAAAGACGCTGGCTCGATAACAGTCACGGCGATCGCAATTCGCCTCCATCGAAATGGTAGCGGCCCGTGTACGGTGCGATGTCAGTGCACATTAAAGGCCCTCAGGTGGCGGAACTTCCCGAAGTCCACTACTGCGCCATTCATTGTTTCAGTCGCTTTGGGACATGAAACCCCATAAAACCAACGAACTTTGTCCTCTGGGACTGGGGCCGGCCCACTTACACTATGCTGTCTTGGACTTGTGTCGTCGAAAAAATGGGGATCAGCATGGTTTCATTATGTAAAATAGCTCATGAGGGAATGACCCCCCCCCCCCCCCCCCCCGCCTCCACTCCCCTAATCGAACCTTCACTTTTGTGTGACAACACAAGGAAGTGGGGACAATGGAGAAGCAGTTCATGCCATAATGTCGGCCCTACTGTTACTACATAAATAAGTTAGGACCGCTAAAATTTAAGGATTATCTGTTGTTTGTTCTAATGAAGCGGAACTTTCAGGCGCCTCATGTTTGATTACTCTAACAATTTAATTGCAGCTAAAGCTATCACACTAGTTTTTCTAGGTAACGCACTTTATCATGCTTATAAAGCTTGTCGTTACTTAACTCTCACATGAAGGTCTTCAGGTTTCTATGCGGAGCTGCTGCTATCTCATGCCTGAATTGTATAGGGGCCTTTGCAAATATTTGCTATGAGGAATATGGATATAACTAAACATGGCATGTTTCCAAAATACTCTCCGCTTGCTTTCCAGGGTGTGAGCTTTGTTGTCCGCACTTTCTCTAAACTTGTGCAGCGTCGTACTTTGAATATTACGGAGACGAAAATTATGTTCCTTCAGCGGTATCAGCAACTGGACTTACCTCGGCAGCCGAGATGGCTTTTGACAGTGTCTAGGGCGTCATCTACGTGTGCTTGCTTCGTGACGTCGAGCTCCAACACCTTAATATTGGGCAGGCTTTTGAGTTCCGCAGCGCCGTCGCTATCACAACTCAAGCAGCCAGCAAACACCAGGAAGCCCTGTCGAGAGAGTCGCCTCGCCAGTCTGTGACCGAATCCTGTGTCACAACCTGTACGAAGGAGATTTCCCCATTTTAATGCAGTGTATTATAGTATGAGATAAAAATTAAGTGTAGCTCAAGATCTGGATAGTGAATAACACAGCGGTACTGATTTATCGGTTGACCATTTCATTAGAGGCGGTGAACATAAAATGGCAAAAATACACGAATTGGTAGAGCAGCTTTATTGCTGGTGGGTCGCAAAAAATACACGTCCTTTTAAAGCAAACCGAACAAAAGATCCGAAAATCAATTATCGCCAAGAGTGCCGGTGGGGGTGTTTATGTGTAGGGGGAATAGTCTCACAGTGGTACAGTGGTCGGACACTAACTGTAACGTCAGACATTCGTAAGCTTCATCAGTATAGGCACGTGTTGTTTTTAGGTGGACTTCTCAGGACAAGCGCAGAAACAAGAGGGCAGAAGAAAAGAACATATTCGACGACAGAGGCGCTACTTGTATGCCTTCCTTCAGTCTTGTAAATTCTGTGCTACCTGAGGTGACGATTGTTTCTTGTAGTTCAGGTCATCAGGATAAAGAAAAAGGCACTTGAAATCATTTATTCGCCTGAGCATAGTGGGCTGAAAGCGGAAGCGTTCATTCTCAAGACCACTTTTGAGCCCCCATCCATGAGTTAGAAAGATCATGCTTCGCCTGTCTTTTTTTTGCGGTCATTCTTAGAAGGTCCCTGAAAAAGTATTTGAGGTTGTCTATAAAATCCTCGCACTATGTAGAGTACAGGCCAACGAGCGTTCACACCGCGTACAAGACCTCAAAAGCGAGCCGATAATTTACAATACAATTTTTAAAACTCCCACTTCCGCGCCTAGCTGCGACCTGCGGTGCTGGGCTTTCGCCCTAATCTGCACTCCTTACGTCAGCATCCACGCTCGTTACGTCATGAAGCGCTCGTTACGCGAGCAGCGGACTGCTAGCATTGCTAAGGCGCCCGTGTGCTGTGCGATGTCAGTGCACGTTAAAGATCCCCAGGTGGTCGAAATTATTCCGGAGCCCTCCACTACGGCACCTATTCTTCCTTTCTTCTTTCACTCCCTCCTTTATCCCTTCCCTTACGGCGCGGTTCAGGTGTCCAAAGACATATGAGACAGATACTGCGCCATTTTCTTTCCCCCAAAAACCAATTATTATTATTATTATTAGCATTGGTTCGCGCGCGTCGGCAGCCGGAGGAGGGGGCGAGTGCGAGGGGCCGGCGGAGGAGCGCCGACATTTCAGCGTGCAAAAAGTGACGAGAGGATAGGAAAAGGCGCGAAGACGCGGAAATTCAAATTCTGACTACCGATAACTCAGCTTCTACAAAACGCATCTAAAAAATTCTTGCTGGAGGATATTTGTGAAGCGGTGTTCTTTAGTATCCAATGCACATCGCATCTTTGTTGAGACACCCTTTCACAGTCCCTTTAAGGGCAAACTAAAACTAAAACCACAATATTTTTTGGAGCCGCCGCTCTGAGATAAAATGTCGTTTTTATGCTCTTGAGTGTTATTTTTATCCTTTTGATTAAGAATTCTGATGTTTCGAAGATTTTGATGGCGATATTCAGAATTTAGTGTACAATTTATAGCAAAAATGCAATATAAAGGAAAACAAATACAGTGGAGCCCACTTATAACGAACTTGACGGAGTTGCGCGTTCAATTTCCTGTAACCCAAGTTCGCAGCAAGAGCAGATTTCATATTATAGCGAAAATAGTCAAACCAAACTTGACATTTACTTCTAAAAAAGTTTGTCATAAACATCTGAGCAGACCCTATCAAAGCGCTTTCTATGCTCTCCAGCGGAGTGACACCTGTCACTGGACGGTTGATGCCGGCGATCTGCTTCAGGGACGCGATATTACTTAACAGCTATTAATAAACAGTTGACGAGCGCTAGACAGGCCTTCTCGAGAGGTGTCCATATCGCCAGAAGCGCCCACCCCCGTCATGCACACCCTTCTCTTCCATCATGCTGTGGTCCTGCAGTCCTTGTAGTGTTCCACACGGAGCGGTCTTCAGGTCTCGACAAAAGTTGTAATGATGCGGCGACGAAGCTAGTACAGGCACGTGCGCCCAGAGCTTACCGTCGTCTCCTGTTTGCGCGCTACCTGCACACGACACCAGAGCAGAAGGCGGGCCTAGCCCGACTCATGCCCACCACGCCTATGTTTCTCGTAATATGCTTTACCCTACCGGACTTTACGCACGCACTGATTGACCTTGCAGACCATCCACACGCTTAGCCAGCGGTTAACCGCTATTTTTGTTGCTTTTTTGGAGCGCCTCGTTCTTCCTAGAGGAAGGTTACGGGAACGAGATTACGGCACCCCCTCAATCGCTGTAACGGAGCGGTGCGGCCGCAGTTGTTATAACAGCAGCGGTTCTTATAACTGCGGCTGTTGTAAATTTGCTTCTGTCTTGTCGTTTGTAGCTTACGCTAGTTGTTACCTTTCGCAGCATCCTCTTAACAATAAGCTTTAGGATATCGCTCGTGTTCAATGAAATTAGCGAGAAATTTCTGGAAATATTCAACTTGAGCTCGTGTGACCTTCCTTCCTTCTTTGAAGGAGACAGGAGCTTCATTTTGATCTCCTCTCGCAAACATGCTACTTTCAAAAAGCACCTTCTCAGAGCATTCCTAAAGTGCACAACTTCATTTGTGCCAACGTAATTTGCAGCCCGATCTGACAACATTAGGGTGGTATCTACGCTGTTTCTGCAGTGGTGCACTGAAAACATCACTTCCGTTTAGTAGAAAGATGACTGCCGCCAACCAGGTTATTTTTTTTTTAAACACGACGTTTCGGAACCAGCTCGGTTCCTTCTTCACGGTGTGACTACGGGTGAGGCGCAGCTTGGCTTTTTAAGCCCTCGTGTTGAATACCTCCGGGTCAATGGCCGCAAACCATGGATGTAATACGGAGTAAGTGTCCCCAGGGAGCGATTAACATTCCTTCGTGTCTGTTGTATGTGCCACGACTCCAGCAGAAGCCTCCTGCGCCGGTTGGCTTCGGTTTAACCTGGTTGGCGTCAGTCATCTTTCTACTAAATTAATTTTCCCGACCAGACAGACTTCTGTCAAATGTTTTCTTTATCACAACTGTTTGTGCGCGTACGACAGCAGGTCCACTAACCTGTAATGAGCACAGCCTTGCCGGCGCCGCTGACTTTGGTAACGAAGACTTGAGTCCAGACAAGCCGGGACAGCTTGTACGAAAGTGTCAGGACGAGCCACGTGGAACCGATGATGTGGGCGATCTCATGCAGCGGAACCATGTAGTCCCAGAACCACCAAAACAACAGCACAAAGATGGCGCACAGAACCAACGACGTTCTCATGGTGACGGGTCTTGGAGCACTCTAAATTGAACAGCTAAGTAATACTCGGACCACTGTGGGTTCACGTCTTGATTCTTTTGTGGTATAATAGCTGGACTGGCGGAGCACTTTCAGGGTGCAGTCATATTTCGTCGGATGGTCGACATTATGGCTTCGACATACTCACCTGCCGCTCCGCTGAAATTCACTCCTTCCGTGAATTCGACGCCACGAGCTCTGCGGCCCGCGACCGGTGCGAGCCGCGGACGGCAATCCACGAACACGTAGCTGCCACGGCAAGGCGAGCACTGAGGGCGAGGGGAGGAAAAGCCTTACGGCTATATATGTATATACATCTCCCATATAGAAGGGTGGCCTGAAGTGCAGAGGCGAGAGACTTGCTTAATGGTGTAGCACAATGAGAAGTGGACAGGAAACCAGGCCTCGAGGCTGCGATGCGTAAACACAAGGGAAAACAGAAAGCGGAAAATGGAACGAGGAGAAACCGAGGAGTCGATGGGGGAGGTAACGAAAGGAACGACGCGGCGACAACATTTCCGCTCTTCTAACGCATTCAGCGAACGAAGGTTGTCTGGGATTCGATCCTCTCCAAGGTCATGCGCGTGCGTGCTCGGGTGGCAAGGAGATCGTTCGACGAGTTGACGACCTTCACCGCTCCGTAAATGCGTATGAACTGCTATAAACCTTCACGCTGCTCACCAGAATTTATCGCGGAAATAGGTTTCAAAGTTTTTTTTGTCTGTTTAGTTTAGGAGCAGTGCGTCAGCTGAGCTTAAACTTGAAGCTAAAAGGGGTGTGAATATACTTTTTCATCTAGTGCATTCTTTCACCCTTAACTCCATATCACAGAACAACCTGACTTGGTGACTTTATTGTTATTAGTTTTAGCCCGCTTGTAGACAGATATGGTACCAACGCCGCACAGCGTCAGGTTTCGGGCTGAAAGTTAAACAAAAAATTCTTTCTGAGAAGTCTGTTTGGGCGCGTTCTGAGCTGTCTGCCGCTGGCATACAAGAGCTGTGGCTGAAACGACCAATCAGCTCCGAAGGCTTGTTAAATAATGCCTACGCACGCGAGGCTACAGAGGCGCATTCTCTCTTCTAAAGGCTTGCTGACCTTGACCAACTGCTTGTCTGGATAGTGTCAAGACATTGCTGCGATGCTCAAACTATCCTGCTTGATGTTTTTTAGTGGTGATATTTGTTCCGTGTGCTCTCCTTATAGCAGGACCATACTTGACAACCACATACGACGTTTATTGATAGTCCTTCTTTTCTTACCGTTGTGCTGTCTTAATATGATTTTAAGATGGCAGTATTGCAGTAGTCAAAGACAGTAACGGTGAGGAATATTTTTCTCTTATCGCAATATTTGTAGCCACATTTAACGCACAGATCAGCCCTCTCTGAGCAGTGATTAGTGCATTACGTTTGCTGTACGTTTTTCTTGAAGTACATCCGTATTCCATTCGATGCCAGAGCTCATTTGAATGTTCTGGTCAAGGCGATCACTGTCTCAGCGCAGCTTGTGCGGCACTGTGTTCAATCATTGTTGCTCATGCCGTGCGGCAGAAAATCACAATGCGCTTTCAACGTGCCAACGCATAAATTGCAATGTTTGACGAGAGGAAACAAATACTAAATGGTAACTGCGGAACGCACACAACAGTAGCCACAAACCGATGACCTGAACCATACCAGAGCGAGACCTCTACTGCTCGTTGTACAACTTCCGATATCCATGCGGATGAGACAGTGACCTTCAATGCCTCACAAGGTCAAACCGAGCTTAACTGCGTGGTGGTATGGCCCAAGCTATGGTAGTGTGGGCACGTGATCATGTGACTATGACCATTAGGTACCTGACATTGTCCCTTGAACTTGACATTTGATTTGAGACAAGGGCAACTACATCGACAATGAGCTTTAATGTCTCACAAGGTCAAACCGAACTTAACTACGTTGTGGTACGCCCCAAGCTATGGCAGTATGACCACGTGATCATATGACTATTATGATTGGGTTCCTGATCTTGAAATTTGATTTGAGACAGTGGAGACCATGCTTAACAGAGCTTTCGCTCCTATTAATAAGTTTAAGCCACATTGAACCCCAGCCATTTTTTAAAGATTAATTTTCTTTAAGTTGCATTTAGTCCTCTGTTATTGGTTGATGTTTTCGGTGACGCATTCTGTGGGGCCGACGTAACTGTGGTCGTGGCGAAAACACGACCACGATGCAACGTGCTTACATGAACGCGTACAACGCACATGCCGCATTGATGGCACAATGACGCCGACGCCGGAACCGATGAATGACGAAGCGCGAAGTAGCGTTCGGAGATCTGGAAAGCTTGCGCAAATCCTGTTTCATGAAAAAAAGAACAGCTTTAGTTGCGCGACCAACTGGCGCCGCATGTTTCCTGCGACCAGGGCCGTGCCAGTCATGCTTGTTGTCGGTCGTTCAATTTTCCCTATCATTAGGATTGACTTCACAATGAAATGAAATGGTTACAAAACGTCACCAAATACGGCCGATGATCGTGGGTTAGCAGTTACAGCGGCGTGACATGTGCTTCTTGCAATTGAAAGCGCTGCTGCTAATAATAATAATAATAATTGGTTTTTTGTGGAAAGGAAAATGGCGCAGTATTGTCTCATATACCGTTGGACACCTGAACCGCGCCGTAAGGGAAGGGATAATGGAGAGAGTGAAAGAAGAAAGGAAGAGAGAGGTGCCGTAGTGGAGGGCTCCGGAATAATTTCGACCACCTGGGGATCTTTAACGTGCACTGACATCGCACAGCACACGAGCGCCTTAGCGTTTTTCCCCCATAAAAACGCAGTCGCCGCGGTCGGGTTCGAACCCGGGAACTCCGGATCAGTAGTCGAGAGCACTAACCACTGAGCCACCGCGGCGAGTCGCCGCTGCTGCAAAGATTGATTTCAGTGCTATTCGAACGCTGTACACACATTGACGTAATTTTGAACAAAATCACATTAGGCTTAGCCTACACAGATTAAAACACTTCAATAGTTTATTTTCCAAAGAACGCTGCAACAAATACAAAACCTTAACTACCTGATGTATTCCTCTATACTGGACCGTCGTGTTTGTTGCGGACTGGGTGGCTGTCACGAAGCCATGGCGCATGGCCCTAGTGGGTGGTTTGCACCCTCCGTCTAGCGTCCATGAATTGCCCTTCGTACTAACGACTTTTTGGCCACCCTGCACAAGGCCTCTCCTAACTAGATGCCCATGCAGCTACGGAAGGAAAAAAAGCGACAGAAGTATCAAATGCAAACAAGCAACTTTAAAGCAAGCTGGACGCCTTTTTGGTTTGAAATGCGGAGGGGAAAAAAACCGGGGCGTGTTTAAGTTCCCCTCTTTCCTTTGATTAGAGGCGAATGCTTGATGGTGGGCGCCAAAGAATTGGATCGCACGAAGGGGAAATGGTGTACGCTAGACGGAGGGAGCAAGCCACCCACTCGGGTCATGCGCTATGGCCATGGTTAGGGCGCTCGACTACTGATCCGGAGTTCCCGGGTTCGAACCCGACCGCGGCGGCTGCGTTTTTATGGTGGAAAAACGCTAAGGCGCCCGTGTGCTGTGCAATGTCAGTGCACGTTAAAGATCCCCAGGTAGTCGAAATTATTCCGGAGCACTCCAGTACAGCACCTCTTCCTTTCTTCTTTCACTCCCTCCTTTATCCCTTCCCTTAAGGCGCTGTTCGGGTGTCCAACGATATGTGAGACAGATAGTGCGCCATATCCTTTTCCCCGAAAAAAAACCAATTATATAAACAAACTATGGCCATGCTTGTTCGTCCGTTCTGTCGTGTGCTCTTCGCATTCGCCGTGTAAATTCTTTTAGACGGTAAGCTGGCCTTATTTGACGTCACGGAGTCGTCCACAATCCTCTCTCGTCACTAATAGCAGACATCAATTAATTCGAAAACCCTGAAATTGCCGCCTTCCATTTCTACAAAAAAGTCAATCTGCAAACTTCTGTGATTGCGGCGACACCGGGTGCTTCTCACGCACCACCGGAGTCTTTGGCTCATTGTTAACACGGTCATCTTCATTTCTCGTCAGGGGGTACTTGTGCCGTCATGCGTCGCGGCCTCCTGTACCGCAGCTGTTGGAAGGAAGCGATTTAACCTGCAACAATAGAGGGTCATCAAAAGAGCCGGTCAGGGACGTGCGCCAGTCTCTGCAAGTAATTGGAGAACGCTGGTGGCTGTTTCTCCTCACCCATTCTACAATTGGGCGTCTTAATTTCTCCAGGGTTGAAAAAATTTCCGAAGGACGCGTGCTTCGCTTCTGAACAAGAGGCCACCAGGGATATGCGTCGGTGGTTTCGTCAGTAGCGACTATAATTCTTCCATGAAGCGTCCGTGGCGGAAATTCAGCGTTACTGGTGAAAATCATTTTTATTTGTTTATTTATCGTGACTTCCAGTGTACAGACCGCAGCTGCTTTATAACCCGCAAGGTTCAATTCTAGCTGAAAAAAAATAGTGCTAGATTGTCCACACACGTTACACAGTCATTACCCAGTGTGTAGTCCACACCCAGTTGTACGAAGAGTGTTGGGCATCGGTTGCTATAAAGGGCGATGCTCAGCACCTATAGATACTTCGCGAAGCCCAAAATTTCAAATTTTAACATGTATAGCCCGCAGGCTGCGTACCAGAATTTATGGTGCTTAGGCCTCACATGCCTCCAGGGAGGCATTTGGACGGGGTTAGTATGCGCACCAGTATGTAAATAAAAGTGATCAGATAATCATTACGGCAAGTACAAGTCGCACTTACTGTCACAAAAGAAAATAGGGACAATGTAAAGAAAAGTTAAAGCAAATATTGAAGTACAAAACAACTAACATCACCAACACAGGAAACAGAGATCCCGATAACACTCAAAACACGTCTAGAAGCTCTCATTGATCGCTTACGATTTAGAAAAGCCTAATAGAATCACTTTCTGCAGAGAATTTGGCGTGCAGACAACGCACGGTGTGCACGTGGCCACGTGGATGAAGATGTATCTCATATGTTACTGATTGCTCAGAGCATTACAGTTTTATGACCAGACTGAAGAGGGACTTGACCTCCTTAATAAAAGACCTGTCAGTCTCCAAAAGGCGCTAGGTCCTTAGCCAACGCATGCATGCAGAAACGGGCGACTATAGCACTGAGATCTTTCCTTGAGGAAAATGATCAAAAGGGACTAGATATTGCTTGAGTAAATTCTGTGACTCTTCGCCTCGGCTCGTGCTCTTCACTGTCCTGGAAATCACATATATATGTTTTTATAATTTATCTGATGCCATTATTGTTGCTGCTCTTTGTTTCTTCTCATTTATTGAATTTGTGGTTTTTAACCGTTTTCTGTGAGTAGGACATATTATGGCCTGCAGTATATCAGCACTTTAGGTCATCAAATAATGTCATTGGTATATCATGTTTATTAAACATTCGGGCGTGTCCACAGTATTATTTGCACTGTGAATAAATAGTGTGCGTTGTAGCTGTGTTTTGTTGAGCGTTATGTCGCCACTTTCAGTGTTTTTCTTCCATTATGTGGAAAAGAGTAGCCGGCACCATAATCAAGCAGCAGCATCGCCTTTTATGTCCAGTTCAATAAAAATTTGAAGAAATGAAGTGAACAATGCATTGTGAAAGAGGCCAAATAAAATATAGGATGAAAAAGTCACGCACGAAAAAAAATGGGTAGATATATCCAAAATCAATTTCTTCCTGGGAAAGAGGCCATGTCACATATTGATCTGCATGAAACATTTTTCCTTGCGCCACTTATGAAACATTGAAACCGTCAGAGCACATACCTTATTGAACGCTCGTGGTACATGCGAATGCTTCGGATACTGTAAGACTTCTCACCACCAAAATCGGATTTTTAAAAGAACAGCAAGGCAGTTTTCTTTTATTAGAAACCACAGGCTCGAACAGAGCAAGGGCTTAAATCAGAAAATGGTGGTCAAGCAACTGACTAAGCTTATTTATCTCACAGAAAGATACGGTAACTCATAAGGAAGGAAAATGTGTTCGCAGCCATTTAGTATAAACCGGGGGTCAGTGAGCTTGCGTTACATTCAAACAGAAAAATTTTGAAAGCCAGTTCAGTCGTGCAGATAAGTAAAAGACGGCCAAAGTAAAACAGGTCAGCAACGGTGAACCTAAGTTCAGCGTAGTCAGACAAAGCACTCTGGTGGCCACAGGGTATTGTGTTGTAAAAAGTTATTTGTGTTCAGACCGTGGCATGGCTAATTCATGAACCAGGAAAATTCCCTGGTGTGACCGCATTTTGTAGCTTTAATTTTTTAATCAAAATGGTCGCCAATTGCCCAAAAGAGTATTATTAACAAAGAAAAGCAAATATTTATTAGAGAGATTTTCTCTGGCCATTCAGTTATTTTCAGCAATTATACATGTATCCTGAATCTCAACCCATCTAGCCCTTATTCATCGAAACAAAACAAAGGACAAAATAACGAAGGTCTAGGACATGAATGGAAACAATACAATGAGCATCTATTACAGGGAGAAGAAAATACAATCAACACGTTTCGCGCCTCACTGCTCAAAGTATTCAGCACGTGTACATGGACCGGTTAGCACCGTCATAGGTCATTCAGAAGTCGTGACGGCCCCGATCTGCTTATACATGGCGAATGGTATAGGTCGCACAACTATCAACGCGGTAACAAAGAGGGAATATGAAGGTTACTGGGATGCTAGAGCACGAAGGATTGAGATAGCATATAGCGATGGATTATAGATTTTATGGAGACTGCCGAATGAGAGATTTGTAGTTCATACAAAAGAAGGCCTCGTATCCTGCGTCTGTGTCTTCTGTGTCTTTATCTTCTATGCATTTGCCATTTACTTACGCTGGTGCCAAGCTTCCCCGCCACGGTGGCTCAGTGGTTAGGGCGCTCGACTACTGATCCGGAGTTCCCGGGTTCGAACCCGACCGCGGCGGCTGCGTTTTTATGGAGGAAAAACGCGAAGGCGCCCGTGTGCTGTGCGATGTCAGTGCACGTTAAAGATCCCCAGGTGGTCGAAATTATTCCGGAGCCCTCCACTACGGCACCTATCTCTTCCTTTCTTCTTTCACTCCCTCCTTTATCCCTTCCCTTACGGCGCGGTTCAGGTGTCCAACGATATATGAGACAGATACTGCGCCATTTTCTTTCCCCAAAAACCAATTATTATTATTATTATGCCAAGCTTAATAATGAATCACCAACTTTCTGCATTACTTGCTCATGAACATACAGGGTTGGACAGCTTAGCCTGAAGGGACGGAGAGACGGCGAGTTACTGACTACTGCGATTTGTAGATGATAGAAAATGATAGATAACACAAGAAACACCGGCAAAAGAAGAGAGATGCGCTTCGCCTTGGCGTTCAGTCGTGTTGCCGCGGCTTCATGGAGCCGATATTGATTTTGTCAATGGTCCATCGTTTATGGTTAGGTTTTCCAAACCTGTACACGCTGCTGTTTATTCCAAGCGAAACAATGGCTGCTGGTCTATGGCATTCGGCTGCTGAGCCCAAGGTAGCGGGATAGAGTCCCAGCCATGTTTGCCGCATTAAGATTAAGACGAAATACAAAAACGGCCATGTATTGTGCGATGTCTGAGCACGTCACAGAAGTATACAGCCAGTGAAAATTATTCCGGAGCCCTCCACCACGGCGTCGCTTATGTCGTATACGCTATTTAGGGATGTTAAACCCCGTACACAAGCAACCGCAACGTACTGCATATTCAAACTTCGGTTGGTTTTCCTCGATATCCGTAGTCCGTGCATACGCACACTAATGTTTTAGGTGTGAGGTCAAAGCATCTGTCGCAGAACAAGCACGGTCGTATACCTAAGAATAATGTTGAATTAATAGTTTTAAAATCCACCCACAGACATTCGGGTATTGAATTTGGTACACTGCGCCTCAAAGCTATTACAACAGTGACCATAACGCCATGTACTGAAAGCCGCAGCGGTGGGTGAATGGTTGTAGTTATCGGCTGCTTACCCGAAACACCTGGGTTCGATCCCGGCCGCGGCGCTAGCATTTCAATGGAGGCGAAATGCTAGAAGCCCGTGTACTGTGCGATGTCAGTGCACGTTACAAAGCCCAGGGTGGTCGAATTTATCCGGAGCCCTCCACTGCGGTGTCCCTCATAGCCTGAGTCGCTTTGGGACGTTAAACCACTGAAAACAATAAAACGATAAACAATTTATTGAAACTTGAGTTCAACCGTCAGAGCTGCGTAGAAACCGAAAAGACGCCAAGGCAAGCGCAGGGCATTAAATTGTAGGTACACTATATTTAAAGGGGACATTTCACAGAGTTTGGTGCCTTATGATTTGACTGTGCGCCTGCAGTGCTTGCGCTGAATCTTCAAAGGCTGACGAAACAGTTTGTCTTTAAGGGCTTAAAACGCAGCGCAAAAGTTGGGATGCAAAAGAGAGGAAATGGGCAGTAAAAATAATGGGTTTGTTAAGAGACCGGTGTCCTGTGTGAAGTTTTGTTTGTTACTGCCGTTCTTTAATGTAGTATACAACCTGGCTGTATAGCATGGTTACTCGTCTTATGTCACTTGCTGAGGCGTTGGGGTGCTAATATATAGATCATAGATTTTATACGCGGCCGCACCTGCCAAAAACTACACCGGCAATAAATCCCCAAATAAATTCGGAGCCTTGAACCAGGTAGCTATTAAACTCCGTCTGGCGGCTTCTGCAGGACATGACTTAGGACTAATTATTAAGTGGCATTTTTTATGCGACCAAACTGGAATTTTTATCGCTCCTTCCGCCACTATGAAACTGAGTACACAAATGTATATATTTGGAGACATTTTGGGGTAGGACTACTAAGTTCGGCTGTTCACGTACCCGCTCGGTGCCAAAAACTTCAAACCATTACATACAAAGAGCATGCAAGCACATACACTCCGTGTTTTGACATGTCAATTAAAAATAGTGTGCTGTGTTTGAGCAAGCTAGGTAGCCAGAGAAGGAAGTGATTTTATCTGCAGACTAATTATAATCTGTTTTTTCCATAGCGGAACCATGCGGTCGCACGGGAAAGTTGTCTGTAGTAAACTACTCTCTTTCTTAAAATAACGAGATGCATGGCACTTTCCCGTGAATACTTCGGACCAATTTCGTTTCCATCTTGGTGGCGCTACTGTAGTCAAACCAGTTTTGCTGCCTCGTGTCCGTACGTATTTAGCTCAATTGGTCGAGTGTATGGTCTCTACGGGCGGTGACCAATATTCAAGCCGACTGCATTGAAAAATGTGTCTTCAACTAGATACATTCGAGAAGTTCATTCAGCTTTGGTTTTTAGCCTGGCGACCAACCACGGCAGATATCTGTAGTCGCCCGCTTATGTAGAAACTACGCGATGGAGAGCAAAATTCAGACGGAAGCCACCGTCTATAGGACGATCGAGATGACCGCAAAGTTTCAATACAAGCGTCTACAATTTTCCATAAATCCCTGAATATTTTATAACAAAATTACGCTTAAATAATAAGGCCACCACTCCATTGCTTGCTAGCGCATATACACACGGCGTTAAAAGCGCCTCATCTTCCCCTCCCCACTTTCTGGAAATCGATAAATGAGTGTTTAGGAAGGCAATGTGATGCGTGGAATCTTGATCAGAAACAGGTAGCCTTCTTATGCGTCATTTCCTTCCCTCCCTTTTTTATTATGATTATCATATGTCATCATCAGGCTAACAACGTTGAATGCATGACAAATAACTCGCCCTTATCTCTCCAATCAATCTTGTCCTGCGCCAGTTGCGGCCACTTTATTGACGTAAGCTTCTTAATCGCATTCACTAAATCCAACCTCTGCAGCTCTTACCCTCTCTGCGAATCCACTTCATTAGCTTAAACGAACATCGGTTAGCTTCACGTCGCAGTGCGTACCCTGCCCATGCATTCCCAATTCGTCTTCTTGATTTTCTCTTGATTTTCACCACGGTACCATATTTTGACGTTCAGCCGCACTCCTGTCTCTCGAATTTACCGCTATTGTTTTCCTTTCTGTAGCTCGCTGCAGTGTTCCCATCTTGAGCACAACGCTTTTAAATGGCCTCGAGTTTCTGCTCAACAGGTGAGTACTGGCCAGGTGCAAATTACTTTCCTTCGGAGGCATACTCCTAAGAAACTATTCATGACGTCAGTGTACCTGGCAAATGTACTCCATCCCTTTCTTAATTTTGTAGACAATTCACTCTTCTTGCTATACTTTAATATAATGGCTCCTTTTTGTAACTCACATAGAGAAGTCATCCCAATCGGCCTCACGAAAAACAGTACTAGTATTCCTCACACCAATATTAACTAAAAGGAGAACATCCAAGAGAATAATAATTGGTTTTTTTGGGGAAAGGAAATGGCGCAGTATCTGTCTCATATATATCTTTGGACACCTGAACCACGCCGTAAGAGAAGGAATAAAGGAGGGAGTGAAAGAAGAAAGGAAGAAAGAGCTGCCGTAGTGGAGGGCTCCGGAATAATTTCGACAATCTGGGCATCTTTAACCTTTAACGTGCACTGACACGCACAGCACGCGGGCGCCTTAGCGTTTTGCCTCCATAAAAACGCAGCCGCCGCGGTCGGGTTTGAACTCGGGAACATCCAAGAGAATAGGGGCCGTATTTCAGTTCGAAAAGACAGGGGGAAATGATATATTTGTGTACTACTCGCAGAAAATCAGAACGAATCGTGCACAATTATGTACGCAAAAGTAAAGGGCAGGGAATCAAAGAAAGCACAGTTGCCAGTACTGCTAGAAAACTTTTTTTTATTGAAGGAGAACGTATGCGGTGTATAGCTATAACAAAGAACAGGAAGTTATAAAAGTAAGGCTAAAAAATGGTAAAATAACGCGCAAAGGAATGTTCCGATAACCAGTTCCTATTCCTTGTTAGCAGCGTATACTACATACGTGCTGCTTCAATAGAACTTTCGGTCGATGCAATTAGCGCATGTGTTGCCTTTCCACATGTGTCCTTGTCATGTTGCGCTCATAATCATGCATGACCACTGCCAACTAACTGAAGATTTTGCTTCGGAAGATCGGATCGGAATGAAGAGACTCATGTGTGCGACGTAGTAATTCAGGTGAGGATTGCAGACTGAAGTTATGGAGAAACATAAAATATACGCAGTAGAGGGCGGAAATCATCACAAGCTTAGCTTTCTATAGAAGCTATTCGCTTTTACCTTGCTCGGCCTCGATGATGAAGAAAGCCAAGCCGCGGACCGGGCTTAAAACCCCTCACGACTGAGCCCGTGGACTCGACTTCCTTCGTTTTGGAATTCGTTGAAATTGTTTATTTGCCACCTTGTAGAAGAGTTTACAGTTGGGCGAAATGTAGAGAATAAAGCTGTGTTTGGAAAGCTTGAAAGGTCTGCAGTGCCTTATTTCGGCAGAGACAGCATCATATATGCGTAAATACACATGCATATACACACATGTACATATGTATATAGCAGTATACATATACAACACACATGTGTTCGTCATTCGCACATTCCTTTAAATTATTTCATTACTATAGGCTTCAAAACTGCCAGGTCATGCTTTCGCAAAGACAGACAGCCGGAAAAACCGCACTTTCCCAGGACAGCAGTGATATTCCGAAGTGTTCGCTTCGTACGAAGGATCAGTTACAGCAGTGTAGAACCTGTAAGTCTGTTGAGACATCCTGGTTAGAGCGTACGAGCTTGAGTTGAACTCTTCACTTTGCAGTGAAACAAGAACCACCTTTGCAGGCTGAGTGTTCGAAACTGGGTTTGCCCCCAAAAGGGCGCAGCGGGGTTTGCAGAGCCGCCTCCAGGCGCACATCCGTGAAGATGCCGGGCGCCGGGCCCGAGGGTGGCTTGTACCCATTTTTACCGGTGGGTGTCCGGCGGTTGGTAGGTCATGCTCTCTCCCGAGTTTTGTTTTTCGCCGTGAGTGGAAAATCCTGCAGTAATTGGAACATATGGAAAAAACTTAGGAACGAAAAGGGGTGCCTGGTGACTGAAGTAGAAAAGGAAAATGGCAAAGTACAATGATGAAAGTCGCAGGGAAACCCTTTGGATCTTCTATTCGAGCATGCGGAGGCTGGCATAGCAGAAGATTCGGTGTAACGAAATTGAAATCAAGCCAGAGTACCGTCCGTAGCGAAACGTATTTTGCCTCTAGCAGATGACGGTGATGCTTGTGAATTAGGAACAAGGAAGTGTTGTTTGCTGCTTTAAATAGCAGTGAAGGTCAACAGCCGAGCGAAGTGCCAGAAAAAAAATGTTGTGCCTAAAAGGCCAAAGACAGCTGAATAGTAAAAGGTAAAGAAAATTGAAGGGGTTTCAAAACACTATTTCTAGCCTTTAAATTCTGAGTGTTTTCATCACTAGGCGCCAGTCAAGCGTCTGGTTTAGCTAGGGTTAGTCAATTTTTCTGACAAAAAATCTGGTGCCTCCGCAGGTCTGCTCTAATTGACGTGACAAGAAACAGAGCCTGTTCTGGGAACAACAGTCTAGAAAATGCCATGAACAGTAGACTATAATACGTAGATGAAATGTTGACTGCATGAACACGCGGGTGGCCTTTCACCAGCTGCGCTGCTAACGTTGTGGGTTGCCTCCATTTCCCTGCTTCTATGCGCTAGGCGGGTACACCTTGCTCGTTTGTGTGTTGAAGATTTACGATTTGCACAGCCGTTTTATATTTTTGCAAAGTACCAACTAACCAAAAAAAAATCCTGGTTCAATACTAGCCGTGGTGGTGAGCGAGAGGGGTAAGCGAAAAATGAAAATCTTCACTCTTTTACGTGGCGCTAGAGCAGGCATATACTGTCAGTTGTAAGTCTCCGGAAAATCGTCCTAGTGACTGTAGTTAGTGAAACGGCATGATGTGGCCGTATGAGCTGATGGGTGTCCTACGATAGGATGAGCGCTCCAAACCGACGTAACGTCCAACGCAGCTTCTACCCGCCGCGGTGGCTAAGTGGTTATGGTGCTTGGCTCCTGGCCCAAAAGACGCGTGTTCGATCCCGGCCGCGGCGGTCGAATTTCGATGCAGGCAAAATTCTAGAGGCCCGTGTAGTGTGCGATGTCAGTGCACGTTAAAGAACCTCAGGTTGTCGAAATTTCCGGAGCCCTCCACTAGGACGTACCTCACAGCCTGAGTACCTTTGTGACGTTAAACCCATAAACAAAACCAAACCAAGCGCAGCTTCTAGTCTGTAATTTTTAGAGGGGTGACAAAATAAATGTACCGAGCATAGAAAAAAAAGTTTGGAGGTGCTGGGCATCGATCCCAGTACCTCTCGCATTCTAAGCGAGCGCTCTAACATCTCAGCTACACCCCCGACTGATGATGTCGCTTAGAAAAGGCAGTCCGATGGGTGAGCTGTTACGGATTAAATCGAGGCGGATCCGAAGACTGCCGAACAAGAACACTGAGAGTAGATTTCTCCGCCGCCGCGGTGGGTCAGTGGTTAGGGCGCTCCGGCTGCTGCTCCGGAGTTCCCGGGTTCGAACCCGACCGCGCCGGCTGCGTTTTTATGGAGGCAAAACGCTAAGGCGCCCGTGTGCTGTGCGAGGTCAGCGCACGTGAAAGATCCCCAGGTGGTCGAAATTATTCCGGAGCCCTCCTCGACGGCACCTCTTTCTTCCTTTCTCCTTTCACTCCCTCCTTTATCCCTTCCCTTACGGCGTGGTTCAGGTGTCCAACGATATATGAGACAGATACTGCGCCATTTCCGTTCCCCAAAAACCAATTAATATTATTATTAGAGTAGATTTCCTCTCCTGAAATCGCTGCCAGCAGTCGTCGTTGGCCTTGACCATGAGCGCTATAAGCACCCAGTCTATCTTAGCGATCAGAGTCACGCAATGCCTGCTTTTACCACAGTGTCCTCCCTTGCCTCGTTCGATCTGCTTCTGTCCTTTACGCCCAACCCGAACATTAATTCACTCTTTCTAGACGCAGTACCATGCGGCCTTCTGAACAACAGGCATCCCATGAGTAGGGAACTTGTGTGAACGACAACTCCTGACAGTAATAGGCGGTGAATTTCTGTAATGCGGGCTTAATTTAACAGATTTTCCGATTTCGTTACTTCACAAACCGCGCAAGCGTCGAACTCGCAGCCATTTGCTTCATAAAATTCTAGCTTCCTGAACGCTCAGGATGCTATCGTCAGTCTTCTCGGTTTTGTGTAAAATTTCTGAATACTCACTTGCCTCCGCTTTCAGTTTAATTTAGCTCTGTTAGATTTTTTTGTTTCTCTTTGGCGGCGGCGCCCATTAGAAAGAA